>JANAVB010043418.1:11182902-11782902 GCA_029216955.1 Iris pallida | reverse complement strand
GGTTCTCATTTCTGACTTTTAAAGTGTATTTTAAACTTAATTATTCCCTGTTTGAATATTACACATGTGTAATAGGCTATATAATATTGGTTATTGACTGATCCTAGGTTCTTAGATTTCGAAATTGGTTTTTGGAGGTTGAACTGATATGTATGCTGTCAACTGATACTTTATGCAGTCTTCAAATCCCTGATTTTAATTCCCTTTCTAAAACTGAACTTGATGTGTAATTTGCCATGTTAGGTTCAATTTCATGTGTAGTTACATTACTTAGATGTTGGTTAAGATTTGCATTTGAGAGTTTAGGTTTCACACGGGAATGGGGATTCAATCTGGGTTTGAATTTTATGGAGGGATTTAATTGGTGTTGGGATTGGTTAAGGAACTGTCATTGGGTTCCATTTTTCTGTTTTACACATCACGCATTTCCTGATACATATCACAAACCTATCTAGTTATCCCTATTCCCTAATACACTAGACACTGTCATCTAGATTTTCATTTTCCCGAACCTATAAACCTGGGATTGTTCACTGTTTTTCCAGGTTCCACACACACACTCTCTCACTTGATTTATTTTCCTTGAATGTAATATATATATATATATATATATATATATATATATATATATATATATATATATATATATATATACATTATATATATACAGTATATATATATACATTATATATATATATATATATATATATATATATATATATATATATATATATATATATATATATATATATATATATATATAATATATATATATAAAAAAAATATATATATATATATATATATATATATATAATATATATATATATATATATATATATATATATATATATTATATATATATATATATATATATATATATATATATATCTTCAGGGCTTTGCTCTTCCCCCTCTCCCATGTATATATATATAATGTATGTAATATATATATATAATGTATATATATAATGTATACGTATTTGTATACAAGGCAATATATGTATACATATATATATATATATACGTATACATATATTATATTATATATGTATATATATATGTATATATACGTATACATATATATGTATATATTACATTATATACGTATATGTATATATATATATATATATATATATATATATATATATATATATATATATATATTAGGCTTTGCGCCTATTATATATATATATATATACGTTATATATATACATTATACGTATACAAGGCAAAAGCCTAAAGAAGTATACCAACAAAAGAAAAACATGGGAGAGGGGGAAGAGCGACCGCGTCCGCCAAAATAACGAGGGGACCGGTTACCAAAATGACGAAGAGCTGTGGGAGCAAAGAGTACTCCTTTTACGACATTGCCGGTGAATTTCCCGGATTAGTTGATCGGCAGAGAGTTGCTGTTCCTCGTATCTCACTTTGTTGCGATTTTTCCAAATTACCCAGGTGGTGGCCGCTGCAACGATCTGGTGGCTGTGGGACGCTGCTCCCCAGTGGGCCAGAAGATCGATAAAGCGCCCATCTCCTGGGGTGGCTTTGTAGATGTGATTGAGGGTGCTCCAGATTTTGTCAGGGAGCCGACCGTCCCGAAATATGTGGTCGATAGTCTCCGTCTGACACTCGCTGCAGCAATTACAAGCTGACGCCAGGCTAATACCGATAGAGTTAATGATGTCGTCAGTAGGCAGTTTCTTTCTCATGACTCTCCACAGAAGGAAAGACCATTTCTTGGGGATGCAGGAATGCCAGTATCGCGCTAAGAAGCACTCTTGACCGTTCTCTTGAATCGCAAGTCTCGCCGATCGAACCGAGAAAGCACCAGCACTATCCAGCGACCACCACAGCTTGTCTGCATCGGGTCCAAGGGTGGGTCCATGCTAACGAATGAGGTCGACCGTATCGTTGCCGGACCAATCGTGGATCTTGTCCCAATTCCAATCGTTGTTATTGTGATTCCACAGGTCAATGATCTTGCTATTTCTGGGGGAATCGAAAATGTTCGGGATAAGACTGTCTCCGATCCATCTCTCCAGGAAGGGGTTGGCCTCGCCTGAACCAAGGTGAAGTCTGATCGCGGGTTCTGCTAGGTCCTGTCCCCATAAAATACGGCGCCAAACAGCTGAGGATCTGCTGTTGGCAGTGGCTATCGCTGGGTGAGTGTGTTTGAAGTACCTGGCCTTCATAAACCTTGGTCCATAGGTTTTGGCTAGTGTGTAATTTCCACCACAGTTTCATCGAGAATGCTTTGACAATGTGGTCGAGTTTGGTAAATCCGAGCCCGCCTTGCTCGATCGGAGTTGCCATATTCTCCCAGCTGGCCCAGTGGTGCTTATCTTGCCCTTGTTATGCCTCCAGAAGAAATTGCAAAATAACTGTTCAATCGACGCGATGACCTTCTTGGTCGGGGAACAGGCAGTAAGGGTGTGGATGGGGACGGAATTGAGAACATGCTTGATGAGAATAATTTTGCCTCCTAGGGATAGGGTGGCGTTGTGCCATCCTGCGATCTTGTTCCTAATTTTGTTGATCAAGTTCTCGAATATGCTGGCGTTAGATTTGCCGTACACCAGGGGACAACCAAGGTAGTTGAAAGGAGGGTGTGCCACTATGAAGGAAGTTAGTTGGGTGAGTCTGGTTGCGTTCTCAGCTTTGATGCTTCGGTGGGCGTAGATGACACTCTTGGATTGGTTTATCTTCTGACCTGAGCATCTGGAATACCGCTCCAGGGTGTTATGAACCACCTCCATCGATCCAACATCACCAGATGAAAAAATGAGTAAGTCATCAGCAAAGGCCAGGTGGGTGATGATGGGGCATCCGCTGGCCGTGTGGTATTGCTGGAAATTGGAAGTGTTGACCATGTTGTTGAGGTTTCTGCTTAGGGCGTCAGCAGCAATGATAAAAACCGTGGACGAAATAGGGTCGCCCTGTCTGACTCCGCGGCTAGATTTGAAGAAACCCTCGGATTGGCCATTAATAACTGTGGAGAACCATGAGTTGCTGACGGCTCTCCACACTATGTTGGTCCAGTTCTCTGAGAATCCGAAAGCTCTGAAGACCCAGATCATGAACTGCCAATCTAGTCTGTCATAAGCTTTTTCTATGTCAATATTGATGGCGATGTTGCCCCCTCTTGCCGGAAACTTCATGCAGGTGATTAGTTCTTGAGCCAGCATGATGTTGTCATGTATGTTTCTTTCGCGAACGAATCCGCTTTGCTCCTCCGAGATGATCTTGGGGAGAGTTTCTGACATTCTAGTAGCTAAGATCTTGGAAATGATTTTGTTGGTGAATGTGCAAAGACTGATGGGTCTGAAATCTCGAAAGGAGTTAGGATTGTCTTTTTTCGGGATGAGGATGATGTTGGCGCTGGAGATAGCTTTGGGGAAGTGAGCTCCTTCAAGGAAGGCAATGGCCGCTTCGATGATGTCCCGCTTGATAATATCCCAGCAGGTCCCAGCAGGTACGAAAGAAGGTGCCGGAAAAGCCGTCTGGGCCGGAGGTGCTATGAGCGTTCAAGGCCCACACCGCATCTTTCACTTCTTGCTCAGACAGAGGGCGCTCCAATCGAGCGTTGTCGGTGTCATTGATGATAGCGGGAATTTGGTCAAGAAAGGATGTGTCCATGTGGACCCTCTCCTTCGAGAATAATTTGGTATAGTAATCGGCGGCCGCCTCTTGGATCTCCTTATGGTCTGTTCTGATGATGCCTTGTTCGTCAGCAATTTGGTGAATTGATAGTTTGTGTCTTTTGCCATCGACGCAGTCGTGGAAATATTTAGAGTTTTTGTCCCCGTCGCTGTCCCATTTCAATCTGGCTTTCTGCTTCCAGAAGTCGGTCTCGACTTTAAGCCTGAATTTGAGCATCGCCTTGGTCAGGTTCAAGGCTCCCCTGGCTGTAGGGGATTGGTCGGAAAGGAATAAGGCTTCTGCTCGGGTCACATCGTCTTCTGCGACTCGGATCGCTTGGAATATGTCCCCGAAGGCCAGTTTGCTCCACTTGGACAGAGCTTTCCTAGTGGCTTTGAGCTTGATGCTGACCCGAGTGAGAGGATTAGGGGAGTCCTGACTCTTCCACGCCTCCGCAACGATGCTCAAGAACTGCGGGTGGTCAGTCCAAAAATTGAAGAACTGGAAGTTCTTTTTGGGTTGGTAGGTATTGTTTTTTATTTCCACCAGGATAGGGGCGTGGTCGGATTCTGTGGAGTTGAGGTGAGACAGGGTGGAGCTGATCCTCATGCCGTGCCAGTGTGCGTTGGTGAGGGCTCTGTCCAGACGGGAATATTGACGGCGGTCACCGTCCTGCATGTTACACCATGTGAATTCGCTGCCTTTGAACTGGAGCGGAGTAAGGTGGGCATTGAATATGAAGTCGTTGAAGTCCTGCATGGCTGATAGAGATAGGGGACGCCCTCCGATCTTCTCGTCTCTGCAGGTGATGGCGTTGAAGTCCCCGATGCAAAGCCAGGGGGAGTTGGGGTTATGGAGATAGGTGTCGAGGAGGTCGTTCAAGAGGAGTTTACGTTCCGCGATGACACAGCTGCCGTGGACCGCAAAAAGAATGGCCCGCTCCGGAAGAGTGGGGTGAGTGACCCAACAGGAGAGAGCTTGTTGGGAGTCATGGATGATTTCGAGTTTGATGTCCTTCGATCCGAGAAACCAAATGTCGTGCCTGCCGACAATCGCTGTGGGGAGGTCCAGAGCTAACTGGGTAGATTTAAGACGTTTGGAGGGGATTTTGGGTTCAATGATGATGAAGATGTCAATCTTATGAATTTTTCGAAGGCTGGAAATTCTCCTTAATGTCGGTTTGTTTTTCCAAACCTCGAACATTCCAAGATATGATGTTAAGCATTTGTTAGGTTATGGGGGTATTTTTTGTTCCGTCTTGCGGCAGATCTGGTTTGGATGTTGGCAGTTTTGACGGTGCCTGATTCACTCCATTAGGAGTTCGATGGTTCCGTATTCGAAGTAGTGGGAGGATTGAGGTTTAGGCACTCGAGCAGGCCTGATGAGGGGCCTATCAGATCACCAGCTGAGTCGACTATCGGATCCTTCGTGGGGATGGTTAGGGAGTCGTGCTCATTCTCAATCAACCTTTGCTGAAGGGGAAATCCTGCGGCTAGGACTTGCAGACCTCTTCTCGCTTGGTCGGGGTCGAGGATAGCAAGGGCGTCTACGACCGTTTCTGATCTGGGGGATTGGTGTCACGACCCGATCCCAACTTTGGGTCTAGTCGGATCATGCCCAGCCTGCGCCGTTGATGAGACGGCGGCAGTAAGCTGTTCAGTAGCAGGAACCACACAACAACACAGATCTATATTTTGTCACAACTTTATTTCGGAATTGAAAATCAGTTAAAAGAAACATTCTGAGTACATCAGGAATTGGAAATGCAGAAATAAATACAAACTCCAAAATAAAGAAAAAATGCTGGAAATGAAAATCTATCTAGCTATCTGGTTCCGTCGCTTCAGGATCAGCGTCCTCCGGAGACGGCTCCGGTACGGTCACAGGGTATAGGACCGGATCATAGTAGCTATTAAAGCATAGCTCGTCCTCATCGGTGTTACCTAAAATTGTGTCTCCAGTCAGGAGGGAGCAAAGTATAATCCATGCTAAATTTAAACAGTTAATTTAAAGAATGGAATCATGCAGTTCTAAACATAATTTAAAAACATGTTTGTTACAGTAGAAATCAGTAATTTGAATAGGTAACGACATATGACCGGCTTGGGTTTGTTACAGTATTGGATATGGGGGTTTTGTTACAGTATGGTCATAATCATTACGCTATTCCCCAGTCCCCGATCGGTACAATATCCCAATGTGTGACTCGTGTTTAGATCGTGGCTTAGACATGCATTGAGACAATTAAATAAACAACTTGAAAATCTCACACAAACTATACTTGCCTTTAATTAAGACTGACTGGAAGAACAGTTCGGTACCGAGGGTGACGTCAGGTCCGACTTCGAGTTCCTACAGTTGAGAACTCGGTTTAGAAACCTGAATAACCAGACTAGGTGTGCTAGTTGCAATCTCTAGTAGACAAATCCTAGTCAGGTTTTAATTTGTATTTATTTACAGCTAACGATTACGTCGCGACTATGTGCGTTGGTTAACCGGTTAATTGGTTTATTGGAAATTCACGAGAATCAACTGTTATTTGGAAAACTTTGTGTTTTGTAACATATTTATAAAAATATGGTTTTCTTTAGTGATAAGTCATGAGTAAATATTATTTTATTCTTTTTAAACTAAACTCGTAAATAAGCCGTAAATCGCAATTTAAATGAAAAAAATACAGCTAAATCAAATCCACCCAAATCACAACCACCAGAAAAGAAAGGAAAATAGCTACGCTACACAAATACATGGGCTCAGCTACTGGTCCTAGGATGGGCTTATGCTCGATACATATTTCTTTTACATCAAATAAGAAATGACTGAATTTAAATAAATAAAATGCGGAAAAAGACTATAATAATTAGCCTAAAAATAAAAATAATTAAAATAAAGAAACTAGGAGTCTCAGACTCGGTCCATTCCTCAAATTTCGGTTTATGCCTCAACGTCCGGTCGGACCGGTGCGTTTGCATTTCACCGGGGCCAACAGACCGGTACGGTCGTCGCCCAAAAATCGGTTTTATAAATCTATTTTCGAAAGCCGGTTTGAAATCAAATGAAATTATAATTTTGTAAAAATTTGGGCAGCACTTCCTCTATTCCGGGATAAACCCAAAACTGGGAAAGCGCGCCGATAAATACCTGCAAATAATTCCAACCCAAATAATCCACCGAAAATCACCAAATAATTCCAACACCACAAACATAATTTCCAACCCACAGAATAGTTCCCGAAAAGTCCGGGAATCCATAATCTATCCAAACCATGCCAACCCAGCAAGTAAAACACAGGCAAAATAACTAAAGCGGCTAATCGGAAATGTAAAACGCAGCTATCCGGATTCCCAGGAGGGAACCGGGGGACCGATTTCATCATCGACTCTACGGGGAGGGACGAACTACTCTGATTATCAGAAGTTACCTATTTCCGTTGGCGGGGAGCCGCGGGAAAAACTCGGGAAAGAATCCGAACAAAGTCGGCAGCAGGTAGAAGTCCCGATCCGCGGGAAAATCCACGGGAAGCAAGGAATCCACGGAACAGCGCTGAACAGCGAGTTCGGCCGCGGAGACAGAAGGGCGCGGATCTGGAGCTCGCCGCGGGGAGAAGCCGCGGAGCTCGGGGGTCGCGGGAGTGGGCCGCGAAGGGTCGGGCGGCTGCTGGACGGCGGGACAGCGGCGGAGTCGCCGGAGAGGGGAGCTCGCCGGTCGGGGAACGCCGGCTAGGGCTCGGTCGGGTTTCTGGCCGGACGCGCGGGGGCTGCGCGGGTCAGCGGCGGAGGCCGCGGGCGGTGGAGGTCGGCGCGGGGAGGCCGGGATCTGGCCGGACAGGGCGCCGGACGCGCGGGACAGCGAGCAGATGGCGGGGGTTTGCCCGCGGGTTGCTGGCCGGACGGGGCTGGAGGCGGCACCGGCGGGAGAACGCGGCGGCGGGACTCGGCGCTGGAGAGGGGAAGCACGGCTGCGCGGGGACTCGGCCGACGGGGGAGCACGGCTGCGCGGGGAGACCCTCGGGGAGAGGGAGAGGTCAAGAGTGGGAATGGGTTTCTGTTTCTCTTCACAGAGAAATAAGAGAAAGAGAAAGAAGAATAGTGATGTGAGTTGGGGAGTTGTGCTGAGAACGTGGGGAGAGAAATATAGGAAGTGAAAACTGAATGTTGGGGGAAGAGTGGTGCTCGTGTGTGGTCCAGAGTGTAGTCAGGAAGAAAAATAGGAAAAGAAGAATGGGTTGGGGTGTGCTGGTCCTACGGGACCAGCTATACATATTATTATTATTATTATAATTGTTTTATTAAACCAAGCCAAATGGGAAAGAAGGATCGGGCTCGGGTTTAAACGCGGTCTGGTCCAACACAAAAGTCCAAGTTTATAATAAATTTCGAAATTCCTTTTTCAACCAAAAATATAATAATAATATATTAATAATAATTTTATAAAAACATTTTTATTATTTAAAACACAATATTTCTATTTACAACCAACAATATAGAATCTGGATTTCACAATCTTCCCTCCTTAGAAAATTTCGTCCTCGAAATTTAGAGTAAGGTTAGGGATTACCTCAAGTCTCAAACAGGTACGGGTACTGCTCCCGCATCTGATCTTCTCGCTCCCAGGTCGACTCGCCTGGGGAGTTGTGACGCCACATCACTCTGACTATTGGCGTCACGGAGTTCCTGGTCCTCTTCTCGCCTCGGTCCAAAATTGCCACTGGTTTCTCCGGCACTGTGAGGCTTGATCCAATCTCCAGCTCTGAATGGTCCAGGATATGGCTCGGGTCTGGAATGTAGCGTCTCAACTGCGAGACGTGGAAGACGTTGTGGACGCCTTCGAGACTTGGGGGTAGAGCTACCCGATAAGCCACTTCTCCAATCCTGCTAAGTATCACAAATGGACCAATATACCTGGGGCTCAATTTTCCTGCTCTGCCGAAGCGAATTGTTCCTCTGGTAGGCGAGATCTTCACAAAAACACTGTCGCCTTCTTCAAACTCCAAGGGCCGTCTGCTGCAATCGGCCCAATGCTTCTGCCTGTCTTGTGCTATCCGAAGCTTGTCCCTGATCATCCTCACTTTCTCTGCTGCTTCGGTCACCATCTCGGGTCCAAGCATCACTCGTTCTCCGACGTCGTCCCAGGCAAGAGGGGTACGGCAACGACGTCCATAGAGTGCCTCAAATGGTGTCATCCCAATGCTAGCTTGGTAGCTGTTATTGTAGGAAAACTCTACCAAGTGCAAGTGGTCTTCCCAAGACCCTCCAAATTCCAGGACGCAAGATCTCAGCATATCTTCCAGCGTCTGGATGGTTCTCTCCGATTGCCCGTCAGTCTGAGGGTGGTAGGCGGTGCTGAACTTCAGCTGAGTCCCCAAGCTGTCATGCAAACTCTTCCAAAAATGTGAGGTAAATCTCGTATCTCTATCAGACACAATACTTACCGGAACTCCATGAATCCGGTAGATGTGCCGCATGTACAATGCTGCCAACTTCTCGGTGGATAAACCCACCTTGAAGGGGATAAAGTGAGCTGACTTTGTCAGTCGGTCCACTATAACCCAGATGGCATCCTTCCCTCCTTGGGATCGAGGCAGTCCCGATACGAAATCCATCATGATGTGCTCCCATTTCCACTCCGAAATGTCGAGCGGCTGCAATAATCCTGCTGGTCTCTGCCTGCTGGCTTTAACTTGCTGACAAATTAAACATCTTGCTACGTACCTGGATACGTCCTTCTTCATTCCGTACCACCATACAATAGTCCGCATATCCCGGTACATCTTGTTGGCTCCAGGGTGTATAGAGTACTGCGACTGGTGCGCTTCTTGCATCAGCTCGCTCCTCAGTTCGCCAGTAGGTACGCACAGCCTCGTACCATTCTTCAATGCTCCGTCGCTGGCGATTGAGAATCCTTCCAGTGTTCCAGCCTGCACTTGGTCTCTGAGCTTGCAAAGCGTCTCGTCTTGGAATTGTGTCTCCTTGATCTTGTCCATAAGACTCAAGCGCACTTGCAACTGCATCAATGTTGGTTCAGCTCCTGGTACAATGGCTTCTCGTCCAAGCTTCTTCATTTCCGCCTCGGGCAGTACAACTTCCAATCCAAGCTTCTCCATGTCTTCCAGCAAATGGCGTTCCTTGGTCAAGAACATCGCCATTGGGTAACGGCTAAGTGCATCTGCAACGACATTAGCCTTACCTGGGTGGTACTGCAAGTTGATATCAAAGTCCTTCATTAGCTCCAACTATCGTCTTTGTCTCATGTTCAGCTCCTTCTGAGTGAAAACATATTTCAGACTTTTGTGGTCTGTAAATATTTCCACTCGCTCTCCATACAGGTAATGCTTCCAAAGCTTCAAGGCAAAGATCACCGCTGCAAGCTCCAGGTCATGAGTGGGGTAGTTCTTCTCATGAGTCCGCAATTGCCTAGATGCATAGGCAATCACTTTCCTGTGTTGTTGAAGAACGCAGCCCAGTCCTTTTCCAGAAGCGTCACTATAGATTGAGAATCCTCCGGTACCTGCGGGTAGCGCAAGTATCGGTGCAGTAGTGAGCCTCTTCTTCAGCTCCTCAAAAGCAAACTGGCACGCTTCAGACCATATGAACTCTTCATTCTTCCTGGTAAGCTTCGTCATAGGCTCCGCAATTTTGGAGAAGTCCTTCACGAACTTCCGGTAGTAGCCAGCTAGTCCCAAAAAGCTCCTGATTTTTGCAACCGAGCTTGGTGCAGTCCACTTCTCAATGGCAGCTATCTTCTTAGGATCCACCGAGATTCCTTTTCCTGTGACAACATGGCCCAAAAATTCCACCTTGTCTAAAAAGAACTCACATTTGGATAGCTTACCATAGAGCTTCTCCTTCCTCAAGGTACTTAGCACTTTCCTCAAGTGCTCTTCATGCTCTTCTTCCGTCTTCGAGTAGATCAGTATGTCGTCGATAAAGACAACGACAAACTGGTCCAGATATTCATGGAAAACCTTGTTCATAAGGTTCATGAATACCGCAGGAGCATTCGTCAGTCCAAACGGTATGACCAAGAATTCAAACTGTCCATACTTGGTGTTGAATGCCGTCTTGGGAATATCTTCCTTCCTGACCTTGATTTGATGATAACCTGATCTGAGATCAATCTTAGAAAATACCTTGGCTCCACTCAGTTGATCGAACAGGTCGTCGATCCGGGGCAGGGGGTACTTGTTCTTGATGGTGATGTTGTTCAGCGCCCGGTAGTCAATGCACATCCTCACAGTTCCATCCTTCTTGGGCACGAACAATACTGGTGCTCCCCAGGATGAAGCTCCGTCTCTGATGAATCCTTGCGACTTCAGCTCGTCGATCTGATCTTTCATCTCCTTAGCCTCCTTAGGGTTGACTCGGTAGCATCCCCGAGAAATAGGGGAAGAGCCGGGTACTAGATCGATGGTGAACTCCACACCTCGATCCGGCGGCAATCCTGGAAGACTATCTGGGAAGACGTCCATAAATTCCGCAATAATAGGGTGAGGAGGCCCAGGTTCTTCGGTGATAGAGGAGTAGGAAACACTCGTCATATCTTCCGGTGCCCGAGAGACTACAAACTCTGGTTCTCCTGGTGGGCTGAAGATTACACAACCTCGGTGACAATCTATCAGCGCATGCTGTTCACTTAGCCAGTCCATTCCTAGGACTACATCATAATTGGGTAGGGGCATCACTAGTAAAGATGTTGTAAACTGATGGCCAGATATGGTTATGGGACAATCACAAGCCTCAGTGATGGGTATAGGTCCACCACCGGTCATAACCCTATTAATCACTTTGCTAAGTCCCGAATCTATGTGGTGTGCAGATATAAACTTGGATGAAATGAAACTATGTTATGCACCCGAATCAAATAAAGCGAGAGCAGGATGTGAAAACACAAAAATGGAACCTGTGATAACATCCGCAGTTGGTTCCTGCTCTGGCTCCTGCTCTTCAGCTGCTAGGGCGTAAGCTCGCCCGGTCTTCTGTTGATGCTGGCCAAACTGTTGCTGCTGTGTAGGTAGGGGAGCTTTCTGCTGGTTGGTTACGGGCCGGTGGCCTGACTTGGGGCAGTCCTTCACTTGGTGGGTGGCAGACCCACAGACTAGGCAGTGACCTAGCCTCTTCCTGCAGATATCCGACTGGTGGCCCGGCCTCTTGTAATAGTCGCAGATAGGGATCTGCTTCTGGTGTGCTCTGTCATTGGTCCTCGCCTGTTGATGATGCTGCTGGTGCGAGGGCCTGTTGTTGTTGTTGTTGTTGTTGGGCCTATTCTGATTGCCCTGGAAGTTGCTAGTTCCAGGGTACTCCCGCTTGGATCGGAAAGGCTGGCTCTTCTCTACATCTTGAGCTCGGGTCAGGATCTTCTCATAAGTTTTTGCGCCACCTGTGATTACATGGGTACGAATCTTTTCTCGTAAACCATACCTGAATCGCTCGGCACGATCCTTCGGGTCAGCTACCAGGTTCTGGGCAAAACGGCTTAGTCGGCCGAACTCTGCTGCATACTCACTGACCGTCATGCTTCCTTGCTTCAGATTCTGGAATTGTCTCTCCATGTCCCGCATCTCCGATGTCGGGAAGAACTTCTTTCGGAACAGCTTCTTGAAAGTGTCCCAGTCGAGCTGCTTGTCCTGGAGTCGGGGTTCATTCCGATACCAGATGCTCGCCACGTCTTGTAGTAGAAGTCCTACAGCTTCCGTCTTGAGGTCTTCTGGAAGTCGAGCGACGCTCAAGAGACGCTCCATACTATCTAGCCACTCATCGGCATAGATAATACCCTCAGTCCCTTTGAAAGGTCGAGGGACTTGCTTCTTAAAGGTCTCTATGTCACCGACCTTCAAACATCATTATATCTCCCATCAGATTAAATGGCTCATCAAATTGCATAACTAACTCTAGAATTATGCTTACCTTAGCCGGTCTTGGTTCTGATTGAGACGCTCCTCTGCTCTCTAGAGCAGCCATTGCCAATTTATGGGCATTCTCCATGCCTTCCCTCAAGATCGCGTTCTGCTCGCGATGGGCTTCTGCTTGGGCTTTCTGACTTTCAAGTACGCCTCGCAACAGGCTTGCGAGGTCAGATGAGTTATCGGGCACTGAGGCCACAGCTTGAGCAGCTACCGCTGCAGTGACCTGCACCTCAGCCCGAGAGGAAGTAGGGTTCGCCGCTTGATCTGCAGTTCCAGGAGCGGCGCCAGGTGCTGGTGATTCATGGGGCTGGTCGGTCAGTTGCAGGGATGAAGTGCGATCGGAAGATGGCACCACATCACCAGCAGGGGTGGTCGATTCCTTAGTCATATTCTGGAAAGGCATAGGTGACAATACATAAGCAAGGTAGCCTACCAGTCTATAATCAATCAAAAATATTAATAATAAAATATTTCGGTCCTATGTCGTGACAAATTGATGTTCTAGTGTTCAAATTGTTTCTAGATGGGTTTTTCTAATTTGTTGTTGACCTGCATGGGCCACCACTGAAAACATGTCACGACCCGATCCCAACTTTGGGTCTAGTCGGATCATGCCCAGCCTGCGCCGTTGATGAGACGGCGGCAGTAAGCTGTTCAGTAGCAGGAACCACACAACAACACAGATCTATATTTTGTCACAACTTTATTTCGGAATTGAAAATCAGTTAAAAGAAACATTCTGAGTACATCAGGAATTGGAAATGCAGAAATAAATACAAACTCCAAAATAAAGAAAAAAATGCTGGAAATGAAAATCTATCTAGCTATCTGGTTCCGTCGCTTCAGGATCAGCGTCCTCCGGAGACGGCTCCGGTACGGTCACAGGGTATAGGACCGGATCATAGTAGCTATTAAAGCATAGCTCGTCCTCATCGGTGTTACCTAAAATTGTGTCTCCAGTCAGGAGGGAGCAAAGTATAATCCATGCTAAATTTAAACAGTTAATTTAAAGAATGGAATCATGCAGTTCTAAACATAATTTAAAAACATGTTTGTTACAGTAGAAATCAGTAATTTGAATAGGTAACGACATATGACCGGCTTGGGTTTGTTACAGTATTGGATATGGGGGTTTTGTTACAGTATGGTCATAATCGTTACGCTATTCCCCAGTCCCCGATCGGTACAATATCCCAATGTGTGACTCGTGTTTAGATCGTGGCTTAGACATGCATTGAGACAATTAAATAAACAACTGAAAAATCTCACACAAACTATACTTGCCTTTAATTAAGACTGACTGGAAGAACAGTTCGGTACCGAGGGTGACGTCAGGTCCGACTTCGAGTTCCTACAGTTGAGAACTCGGTTTAGAAACCTGAATAACCAGACTAGGTGTGCTAGTTGCAATCTCTAGTAGACAAATCCTAGTCAGGTTTTAATTTGTATTTATTTACAGCTAACGATTACGTCGCGACTATGTGCGTTGGTTAACCGGTTAATTGGTTTATTGGAAATTCACGAGAATCAACTGTTATTTGGAAAACTTTGTGTTTTGTAACATATTTATAAAAATATGGTTTTCTTTAGTGATAAGTCATGAGTAAATATTATTTTATTCTTTTTAAACTAAACTCGTAAATAAGCCGTAAATCGCAATTTAAATGAAAAAAATACAGCTAAATCAAATCCACCCAAATCACAACCACCAGAAAAGAAAGGAAAATAGCTACGCTACACAAATACATGGGCTCAGCTACTGGTCCTAGGATGGGCTTATGCCCGATACATATTTCTTTTACATCAAATAAGAAATGACTGAATTTAAATAAATAAAATGCGGAAAAAGACTATAATAATTAGCCTAAAAATAAAAATAATTAAAATAAAGAAACTAGGAGTCTCAGACTCGGTCCATTCCTCAAATTTCGGTTTATGCCTCAACGTCCGGTCGGACCGGTGCGTTTGCATTTCACCGGGGCCCACAGACCGGTACGGTCGTCGCCCAAAAATCGGTTTTATAAATCTATTTTCGAAAGCCGGTTTGAAATCAAATGAAATTATAATTTTGTAAAAATTTGGGCAGCACTTCCTCTATTCCGGGATAAACCCAAAACTGGGAAAGCGCGCCGATAAATACCTGCAAATAATTCCAACCCAAATAATCCACCGAAAATCACCAAATAATTCCAACACCACAAACATAATTTCCAACCCACAGAATAGTTCCCGAAAAGTCCGGGAATCCATAATCTATCCAAACCATGCCAACCCAGCAAGTAAAACACAGGCAAAATAACTAACGCGGCTAATCGGAAATGTAAAACGCAGCTATCCGGATTCCCAGGAGGGAACCGGAGGACCGATTTCATCATCGACTCTACGGGGAGGGACGAACTACTCTGATTATCAGAAGTTACCTATTTCCGTTGGCGGGGAGCCGCGGGAAAAAACTCGGGAAAGAATCCGAACAAAGTCGGCAGCAGGTAGAAGTCCCGATCCGCGGGAAAATCCACGGGAAGCAAGGAATCCACGGAACAGCGCTGAACAGCGAGTTCGGCCGCGGAGACAGAAGGGCGCGGATCTGGAGCTCGCCGCGGGGAGAAGCCGCGGAGCTCGGGGGTCGCGGGAGTGGGCCGCGAAGGGTCGGGCGGCTGCTGGACGGCGGGACAGCGGCGGAGTCGCCGGAGAGGGGAGCTCGCCGGTCGGGGAACGCCGGCTAGGGCTCGGCCGGGTTTCTGGCCGGACGCGCGGGGGCTGCGCGGGTCAGCGGCGGAGGCCGCGGGCGGTGGAGGTCGGCGCGGGGAGGCCGGGATCTGGCCGGACAGGGCGCCGGACGCGCGGGACAGCGAGCAGATGGCGGGGGTTTGCCCGCGGGTTGCTGGCCGGACGGGGCTGGAGGCGGCACCGGCGGGAGAACGCGGCGGCGGGACTCGGCGCTGGAGAGGGGAAGCACGGCTGCGCGGGGACTCGGCCGACGGGGGAGCACGGCTGCGCGGGGAGACCCTCGGGGAGAGGGAGAGGTCAAGAGTGGGAATGGGTTTCTGTTTCTCTTCACAGAGAAATAAGAGAAAGAGAAAGAAGAATAGTGAGGTGAGTTGGGGAGTTGTGTTGAGAACGTGGGGAGAGAAATATAGGAAGTAAAAACTGAATGTTGGGGGAAGAGTGGTGCTCGTGTGTGGTCCAGAGTGTAGTCAGGAAGAAAAATAGGAAAAGAAGAATGGGTTGGGGTGTGCTGGTCCTACGGGACCAGCTATACGTATTATTATTATTATTATTATTATTATTGTTTTATTAAACCAAGCCAAATGGGAAAGAAGGATCGGGCTCGGGTTTAAACGCGGTCTGGTCCAACACAAAAGTCCAAGTTTATAATAAATTTCGAAATTCCTTTTTCAACCAAAAATATAATAATAATATATTAATAATAATTTTGTAAAAACGTTTTTATTATTTAAAACACAAAATTTCTATTTACAACCAACAATATAGAATCTGGGTTTCACAATTGGTGAGCTTCGTCGTTGAGGGGAGATGTAGCGGGGGCGTTTCCTTGACCAGTGGAGTGGTTCTGGAGAACTGCGCTACCCAGGTCGAAAGTCTCCACCAATTACGAGGAGTTGGGAGAGAGAGGCGTTTGCTTGGGACTGCTGGAGCCTTCCGGAGGGCCGGCGGAGTCTGGATCCTCCGATTCAAGGATGGCGAATTGGTTGGAGATCGCTATGTGTTGGGGTATGAAAGGGATCAGGGCCCTGCTTGGTTGATCGACGGGTTCGGGTGCTCCGTTACTGGAATCGAATCGAATATGGGAGTTCGGAAGAGGGAGGATGGGCGACTTGGGGGATTGTCCGGTAGGTAGGTCGGAGTCTTTCTTGGATGACTTCTTTTTAAGCTCCGGGTGAAGGCGATGACAGTACTTGGGTTGGTGGCCTCTTAGATGGCAATGCTTGCAGTACAATATGTGATTATCGTAGAGGATTTGTTGGGTGTGGGAGCGGTTGCCTAGCTCGATAGTGATGAAGTTGGGTGGATCTGAAGAGAGATCTAACTCGACACAGATTTTGGCATAGTGGGCTTTAGTGAGGTTGCTCGTCTCGGGTGCCGTAGCTACGTACGTCCCGAAGGAGTTGGCGATGCGCCTTAGCGCCGCTGGGACAAAGCAAATGAGAGGGAGGTTTGGGAGAGTAACCCAAGCAGCAACTGTGGCAGAGTCTTCTTTAGTGTTGAACCCTGGGGACCACTTGATGATCTTCATCTGGTAGGTGTCAATTTTGTAAGTGCCCTTGGACCCCACAGTACTATGGTCGCTATCTGACGACAGATGAAGGAGAATGTGTCTGGGATCGAGGGGGGCCACTCGGTATTCGGAGGCGAGATTCCATTTAGCGATAGCTTCCTGCACCTTGGAAAGTTTGGGACAACCGGTGGAAAATTTCAGGACGAATGTGTGAGGAAAGGCCGCAGACAGAGACGACATTTCTTTGTCGGAGAAGGAGATGACTGGAGCAGATGTATCTTGGGGGTAATCAATGTCCGGCAGATAGACATCTGGGATAATGGTGCCCTTCGGAGGATGGAGATCCGGACGAAGCATGGCGGCGAAGGAAGGTTGGGACGGACCGGGGGCCGAAGGTCCCGAGGGGGCGGAACGGGCAGGCGAGGGTCCATTCTGGGGGAAGGTGATCTCGAAGCTGGGGGGAGGTGTGGAGGAATTACTTGAAAGAATGCGGAGGGAGGGAGCCAGGGCGACAAGGGAGACAGTGACGGCGTCTGCTACTCCGCCTAGGGGAACGATGGGAATCTTCGGCGCTGCGACCGCCACGGAGAGGGGGTTCGCCGGCAAGGCTACAAGAGACGGAGCGGAGCCGACTGAAACTGAAGCGGAAAAAGACGACGGGAAAGTAGGGACGATGAGTCTCGCCGCGGGGGGCGGGAAAGAGAGAACAAGGGGTGGCGGGGGAACAGCGCCAAGGGGGGCGGAAGAGAAGGGCGAGGGAGGGGTAGGCGGATTGCGCTGAGGGGAGGAGACTAGGGGACCAGCTGAAAGGGCAAAGGATTCAAAGATAGAGAGAGGGGGATTGGAGGAGGTTGGGGGGATGAAGAGCGGAGGAGGGGTGAATGGATTGCGCAGAGGGAGGGAGAACGGATGGCGCTGAAGAGCGGAGGGAGCGATGAGCGGATTGCGCTGGTGGGGGGATATCAGATTGCGCGAAAGAGCAGAGGGGGGAGAGCGGATAGCACAGTGGAGGGGTAGAAAGAAGGCTGGGATGACGTGCGCATGGGAGCCGGGTAGGGCTGCGCTGAAAGACGGGGTCCACCAACAGCTGAAGCATCCCAATGAAGATGCTCATTAGGGAAATGAGGGATCACGTGCTGCGCAAAGGGAGAGGAGGAGCCAAGAGGCTGCTCCTGCTGCGCAAAGGAGTAATGATAAATAGGGGACCACTCCCCCCGGGGCCCATCATGAGAATAATGAAGGGAGCGTTCAGGAACTGAAGCGCTGACTGCATCGATATGCGCGCCACGGATGGTGTTCCCGAGGGAGGCGATGGGCTCGAAGACTGAGCGGCCAGGGAGCTTTCCTCCCGAGGAGGGAGATAAGAATTCGAAAAGTTGGAGGGTGCGGTGGCGATGAGCTGCTGTCGCTGAACAAAGTCGGGTTCGACGGCTCCTCCAACCTGGGCGGAGAAGGCCGGGGGACCAGAGGAAACACCCGGCGAGGATAGAGAGGGGGCAGGGGCGTGGCCACCCCATGGCTGATCGGAGGTCGCACCGGGCGTCTCGAATGGGGAGGAAGCTGGCGGCGGGGGATTGAACGGAAGGAGAGGATATCGGGTTTGGAGGGCGGTGGGGAGGAGTTGGAGCAGGGCTAGCGCCTCCGGGGTCCATTGGAGCACCATCGGATGAGAGGGACGGGGTGGAACTACGGAGACGGGCGAAGAAGGGGAGGGGGGAGGGGTGGGGCGGGGGCCGGCCGGCCTAAGCCGGCCAAGGGGGCGGGAGGGAGCAGATGTGGAGAACAGGGATGAGAGACATGGAAAAAAGTTTATTATATATATATATATATATATATATATATATATATATATAATGTATATATGTATGAGGGTAAATATGCATGTTATGACTGAAATGAATTTTCTAAGATTAATACAATGTATTAAACCTAAATGCAAGATGTATATGTACATATATGAATGCAATGATAAATAATAGAGGTAGGCATGTATGTAAAGTATGTATTATATTAGCCTAAGTTATAATATAGGATTTTAGTATATAGGTTTGTATATTGTAATTTATACATAGACCTAGTGTATAGTGTTGCCCTATAGGCTATTATGATGTTGTCTATGTTTAAATATGGCATAGATATGTATATGAGTTGGTTAGGTTTATAGTTGACCAAAAATCAACATTGAGTCAATATGACCAATTGACCTAGGTTGACTAAGTTTGACTTAGTTGACCAAACCTTAGTCGTCCAATAGTTGGCCACTGACCCTTGCTAGCCTAAGTTTGACCAGTTGACCAAGATAGTCTAAATTGTTGGTCTAGTTTGACTAGATGTTGACTAGGGTTGACCAGAGTTGACCAGGGTTGACCAGTTGACCAAAAGTCAACTGTAAGTCAACCTATGACCTAGTTTGACTTAGACTTGCATATCATGACTTAAATTAGTTTCCCTTTTATTGTTAAATCATGTTTGGACTCATGGTATCTCATCTTTAGGTCTGTGATTACTCTGAGCATATGTTCACCTTATCAGCTCAGGACCACAGGCGAGTACATTCACTGATAGTTTTTATTGTCTTGATATCTGCTATATCCGATTCAGTTGTAGTGTCTTACTCGATTTCCAGTCACGATAGTTCACAGACTAGTATATGTTGGATCATGACATAAGATGTTATTCCTGGATTTCCTTGGTATATTGGTATGCGATATTCTTATTTAATGTACTGTATAGACATCGATTTGGGAGTGGACTGGCCCCCTGTTTTTGAATCCCGTGTCATGACGTGTCATGTCCAGATCCATTATACTATTCGCGGGTGGAAAATTATTAGGGGCTATGTGATCAAAGCCCCATGTCACTATATTCATGTGCTTGCGCCACTCTCACCTCACGTAGGGTGTAGCGAGATCTTATTCATGTGCTCGTTATCCAGGTTGGCCGGCATGACCCTTACTAGATTTTCATGTGATTGTCGGGCCAAGTGGATAGCCTGATCATGCTTCCCAAGCCGATCATATAACGCTCTAATAATTCAAGTCATATTTTTATTTTATTTATTATAGGAGGCTAGGTTCTGTTCGGAAGAAGGGTTACAACCCCGGTCCTTGTTTGGTTTAAGGGTTGTAACTCGACTTCTGAATAGTTCCCAAGCCATCCTATATATATGTATATTATCGTCCCATTCAGTACTCACATCTTGATATATATTTCCTGATGATTTTGTCTCGTATTTTATATTCTACATGCTCTTATGCTATACTTTGATTAGAGGCTAGGTTCTGTTCGGGAGAAGGGTTACAACCCTGGTCCTTGTTTGGTTTACGGGTTGTAGCTCAACTTTCGAATGATTCCCAAGTCATCCCATATCTTTGTCTTATATTTCATTATACTGTCTCTTATAGAATTTATTAATTCATATGGAACTGTTGTTAGTGTTTGTACTTGCTCATTTTCCTGACAGGATACCGTTGATATATTACAGATGCTTCTGAGGCAGACTGTTCGGCCTTCTATGGGGTCGAGACAGATGGAGACTTAGGCCAGGATTGTGGCCTGTTAGTTGAGCAACTAGACTTTGTACTCCCAGAGTAGTATATCTTAGTTAGGTTTGCCTGGACTGCGATCCAGCTAGTACTTTTGGACTGTAGTATTCTCTATTATATTTTGTGACCCTGTGATATTGTGTACATCTCTAGGCTTGCGTTGGATCTTGAACTCATTTCCTGGTTTCACATCTATCATATTTTTCTTTCCGTGCTATCTACCTTAGTTTTATCTTGTGATTGAGATTGTATTTGCTATGTCACCTCCATTCCGAGTGTATATACTGTACATGTACCTTTATACTGTTTAGTTGTAGTATTTATAGATGGCCTATACAGCGTTCTACTGCCGATTCTGTGGCGTAGGCTGGACGTAACCACGTACTCATGCCCCTAATCAGGGTGCGGGTCATGACATATTTTTGTGGTGGCCCATGCAGGTCGATGTCGCAATTAGTACGATCTCGTAATGGTGCTCGACTTGGAGTACTAATTACGAGCCTGCGACTAGGACATAGGATCTAGAATATGATAGGAGTTACTTAATCACATTTTAGGAAAAAATTCTGATCTTTTGATTACCATGACAACTCTTCTTACATTTGAATTCGATTGTCCTCCTTTGATAATATCTTATCTTGTGCCATATTGATCTCTTGGGTTCAATTCGTCTTCAGGATGATAGTGACTCGTTCTCAGGCAGCAGGGCCTAGTGCAGTTCCAGAGAGGTTCGATCCAGTAGGATCTCCACCTCCGGCTACGGGAGTAGCAGTCGAGAGAGCAGCAGCCTCAGTTCCTGCCCTTCAGACAGGAGTAGCAGCGGCAGTTCCAGGAGGTCTTCCACCTCAAACAGCGGGACCGTCCATAGTCATTCCTGAGACTCTTCTACCGCCACCTTCGCTACAGACGGATGCACAGCAGATGATGGTCCTTCTACAGCAGATAATACAGACCCAGAGGACCCATACAGAGGCACAACAGTATCAGGCTGACGCATCCCACCGCCAGACAGAGGTGCTACGGCAGAGCATGGAGAACTCCCACTAGCTGGCGATGGCAGAAGTTGAGAGAGTAGTCTTGGGTACAGTTCAGGGTACCCCAGTTCAGCAGTAGAGTCTGGGGAGGCCTGGCACTTGTCTAGATTTCAGGAAGATGAACTCGAGGGATTTCAAGGGTACCAAAGGTATCCTGTATGCAGATGACTGGTTGGAGGACGTCCAGAGGTGCCTGGAGTTAGTAGAGGTTCCGAGGGGACTATGGGTCACAGCTGCGGCGAGTCAGTTCTTCGACATCGCCTTGACGTGGTTTCGCACGGATCCTCGTGCATAAGTGAGAGGTTTGATATGGGAGAACTTCAGACGGCTCTTCAAGGAGAAGTTCTACCCTGATGTGGCTCTGACAGCTTTGGAGGCCCAGTTCGTCGGATTGGTGCAAGGGAACTCGTCGGTGGACGAGTATGCAGCGGAGTTCTTCCGTCTGAGTAGGTTTGCACTAAATCTGATCCAAGATGAGGTGTATAAGGCCCGCAAGTTTTGGAGATGCCTTATTCATGCGATTCGCACTCGTACTTCCGGGCGGCGTGATACAACCTTCGAGCAGATACTGATGGAGGCGCAGATAGCAGAGGAGGACTTCGACCTCAAGCCGAAGAGGGGCAGAGATGTTCTTGGTGCGAGTTCTACTACGGGGCCGACGAAGCACCCTCAGTTCCAGCAGAGACAGACTCAGCAGCAGCCACAGTTACAGATTCAGCAGGTACCAATATGTGCCCACCAGCACCAGGGACAGGGCCAGAGGCAGACTACTCAGTGCGGCTTCTGCGGAAAGCCGGGACACAGTCGAAAGACCTGTAGGAAGAGGTTAGGCATATGTCTATACTGTGGGGCGTCCGACCACCAGCTGAGGGATTGCCACGCTAGTGGAATCCGAAGAGGCCGGGACAGAGTACAGCAGGCTAGAGGAGGCCAGCAGGGGCGTGCTTTTGCCATGACAGTTGAGGGCACTCAGGCAGTAGCATGGCTGATTGTAGGTTCCAATTTTTTCAATTCCATTTTCGCTTTTGCCTCCTTATAACTGTCTTGAAATTCGATCCTATCCATACCTGGTAGTTGATAAATTTTGTTCAGATGTTTCATTGTGATTTATTTTCTTGAGTTAAGTCGTATAGGCTAGGACGCCTCGATTATGGGATCTAGAGTCTTCTATAGTCATGTTAGCTTGCATAGTAAGGACATATAGTCAGATTTTGGACGTATTTCTCGGGTATAAAAATTTAAGGTTTTTGCGGCCAAGCATGCGGCAATGCAAAATTTTTAAATATCATGATTCTAGAGGTATGTACTTTAGTCAAGGACTCTGTGAATATCGTAGCCTTGCTCAGTAGCATGACGAAGATTTTGAGTATCATGATTTTGGACAGACGCATATGATTATCAGAATGTGTTGAGACTGTGATTGTTGGGGGTGTTTGACCTAGAAGGAGTACGACCATTTTAATTTCGAGGACAAAATTTTTTTAAGGAGGGTAGACTTGTAGTGTAGCTCCCCTTCCCGAAAATTCTTGAAATATTTTTTATTTTATTATTTGATTAGAATGGTGAATTAGGATTTCATAAATAATTATTTAGTTAGTTATTACGGCAGGTGACTTTAGCCATAGTTGAGTTTTGGAGCACAAGACGGCTAGGAATAATGGCACGGATAGTGCAGTAGCGTACTTTGACCAGTGTTTAGCCATGGTAGGGGAAAGCCAAGCCATACGAGTGTCCTAACTAGGAAAACCAGGCCAACTTGCGGCATGACCATAATGAATAGTTTAATCATTCGTTATTAATATTATTTGACTTGTAGGAGACCTGTTGTGTCGATTTAGCCGGAACTGGGCCCGAACCGAATCCAAGCCTTTGTAGGTATGAAGTGGGACCAATACGGCCTTATTGGCACATTTTGATAAGTGCAAATATTTTGTACTTATTTTTGGGTATAGCAGATAAATTCCTCAAAATAGATAATATTAATTATTCTATTAATATTTAAATGGTGTTTTCGAATAATTGCACGAATTATTAGGGCCAAATAAAGATGGAGTATGAAACGAATCGTGAAACTTGTCAAGCTACTATGATGTAAATGTCAAGGAAACATAACAAGTTAGTCTTGTACTTAAATGGTATTCTCCTCCAAAGAATACACACTGGAAGAACATAACTATATTATGTAATATTTGTGCCTTTGTCCCCTACTATGTGTAGTTTCAGTTCTCTGTCCAAGTTTCCTTTGTGTTTATATACCTTAAGACTACTTCTGCAAGATCCCACTTTGCATGTTTCATTAATCTAGTTCTCCAACAAAAGTAACAATAAACATTTACTGGTCTCCCATAGTCAGGAATTCGTCATTCTATTAGTGAATTATATTAAAACATATATTTTTGTACCATAGGGAGAAGAAAGGAACTTCAAGTGGACGTATTTCACATATTTATAAACTATTCAAGTGCTTAGTTTTGCACATGCTTGTTGCTAATATAGAATGAAGTTATGGTTAGTGACATGCACACTGGTGTTGGATGAGCACGAGATCTGACAAGGCAACTCTCCAACATCATTACATGAGGAACATTTATCTTTTCAAATATACATGTGTTTAACATGGATATTTATATCTGATGAGTTTGTTTGTATATTAGAATTTAATAACAACACACATAGCAAAAACGTTGAATCCTTAGTATTTGCTACATATGAGAATAAGACCAAGCAATAGCAGCCATTCGGCCCCAAGCCAACCAAACCAGCTAAGCAGGCCCACAACCCATGTGCTGGGAAGTTCTCCCTAGCTAAATAAGCCAACCCGAGAGTTTTCACATATCCGAGAGTTTCACATATACTCGCGTATAAGTAGACGGTGGAGAACGAAAGAAAGCAGAGATCAAACCCTAACCCTCGACTCCAACGAAGAGCGCCGACCTTCCCCCGCGAGCGCGCGCCGTCCTGGACCACCGCGCGCGGCCGCGCGGGTCGCCGGAGTGCGGGTGCGCGCGTGCGCAATCCTGGAAGCGACAGCACAGCAGCAACAGTCGCAGGTACATGTTCGTTATTAATTTTCTATCTATCCGATCGATCGTTTTCGATTCCGTAAGTCCCTATGAAGAGACGATATAACCCGCTTCAACCTTGTTCAGGTAGAATTAATTATATTAGAATATCGATCAGGAAAACATTATGAAAATCCCGAAAAACCTATTCTAAACCGAACAGTTTTCAGTCCCAAAACCTCGATTTGGAAGGAGAATTCCTGTCGATTCATGAAGAGTTTCGAAAATCTTTTTGAACAATTATTAAGACAACCTATAGGACTCAAAGACCCTTTTTACGGATCCCGATTTCATCAAGTAGGTTCAGAGTTATTGGATTCTAAACTTTTGCAAAAACCCGTTTTCAAATATTAGAAAAATCAATAAAATCATCCGATACGACGTCCGTCCCGCCATTCCGGGCAACGTGGTCGCGCACCGAAGGCATCGAAAGTTGCGTAACAGCTTCGTGGTCGTGTGTGCTTTGACGGAATTCAAATTGGTCGCGTGTGCGCGATGAATTCGACGCGTATCCGTCGGAATCGTCCCGTATCCGTCCAATGCAAGTTCAGTCATAACTTTGTGCACGCTCGTCAGATCGGGACGAAACTTGCGCCAATAGGACCGTATCATTTTTCTGGTCCTGTATGCCAAGTTTGGTCCAATTCTGAGACCGTTGACAAAATTACCGTTTTACGGGCCCCACGGTTTCACTCAACGGGCGATTTTGTACACGGCCCGCCGGAATCCAACTCTGGACATACGGTTGGATTCGTATCGAAAAACTGGATTCATAGACATATAGTTTGATGACTTTAGAGACCTTTTACTCTGGCACGCTTTTCGGTGCAAAGTGGGTCCAACGACGGACATCGTTTTTGTCCGAAATTACCGTTTTGCCCCTGTGTCCAGAATTGGACTTAAGGACAAGCAATCCTAGCAAATTTGACTATTCTGAGAACATTGGTAATGTTTGTTTCAGCTTTCGGAGACAGTTGTGATGACTTGGACGTTATGGCGTACCAGTTGATGGTATTTATTGGTTCTTCGCGCTGCCACCTGGCAAGTATACCTTGCCTTTCTACACAGCTTTATTTACATGCACTGTCTATTATTTTATCCAGTTTTCTTATATTATTGCCATGTATCTTTTCAATCAAGCTGGTATATTTTATCATTGCTTTAGACAGTGTTCACAGTTGGCCTTGTTTCTTATTTGGTCGTGCCTTGATTGAGTCGTGCCTCCGTGTCTTGAACCTTGAAGCTAACCTGCGAGTCCATGATAGGGACGAGGGTTAGTAGTTATTTGTCCACACCTGCGAGTCCACGATAGGGACGAGGGTGATGCTAGCCTGCGAGTCCACGATAGGGACGAGGGTTAGTAGTAGATGTTAGCCTGCGAGTCCACAATAGGGACGAGGGTTAGCTGTATAGGGTTTACGCCTGCGAGTCCACGCTAGGGACGAGGGTGATGCTAGCCTGCGAGTCCACGATAGGGACAAGGGTTAGTAGTAGATGTTAGCCTGCGAGTCCACAATAGGGACGAGGGTTAGCTGTATAGGGTTTACGCCTGCGAGTCCACGCTAGGGACGAGGGTGATGCTAGCTTGCGAGTCCACACTAGGGACGAGGGTTAGTAGTAGAGGCTAGCCTGCGAGTCCACACTAGGGACGAGGGTTAGTAGTTCAAACCTGCGAGTCCACGCTAGGGACGAGGGTTTGAGTATTCGTTTCGGCTATCCGTTGACATCTTGACATGAGTTCTCTAGTCCTTGTTCAGCAGTTCAGTTATGTGTAGACAGTGTATAGATTCGTGCTTTATTCAGTGCTCAGTTTTACTTGTTTATCCTGTATTTTCTCTATGCATAATAAGCTGTTAGAAAGGCTCGTTTTTATGTATCTTGCTAGTCCTCTGAGGACCTGATGATCTCTTCAGGTTTAGCGACTGCATGGAGTTAGTTAGCAGAGCGGGATGGTAGAGGATTACGATTTATGATACAGGTATCGTTTGTGATATTTCTTTATTGTTTCTCTCGTGCTTTATATTCAGTACCATGACATACTCTGCTTATTTATAGACTCATATCGTTTTTAGAGTTTAATCGAACAATATACTAATGGGCTGCAGACCATGACCCATACTTGTTCATTCTTGTTTATATGATTCATGTGGATTGAGATATAGTTTAGATTGGATATGATACCATGACCTTGACAGCTTATACGTACTCGAGTCGGGCCGGAATCCGCTCGATATGTAGCTGGCTTGCTCACGAACTCGCGTCCGAAAAGCGGGTGCGGGTCGTGACAAGTAGCACCCAATTTCTAAAATAAGGATAATTTTGAAATTTTGTAATTATAATCATTTAATAATGATATTTAAACCATGTTATAATTTTTGGTGATTTTTAGTTAATTTAAAACTATTTAAAACCACGACTTGTGATTTTGATGATTGACTAGTGTAACCCTAGAGTTCGGCTAAGCCTAGAGACTAACCATGACCAAGGGAGCCTAGTCATGTGACTAGGATGACTAATTACAAGTTTTTAGCCTAAGGATATTTTGGTCATTTTTGATAATTTTGTGAAATTGTAAATTATATTAATTAAATATTTGCTAGCTAATTATTTGAGACTTGACCTAGGGTTTAGCCTAATCTAGATTAGCCTTGAGCTTAGAGTCTTGATTAGGATAACCTAGTAATGACAAGGTTAACAATATCTAGATATTTCTAAGTAGGATATTATCCCTTAGGATATTTGTGAAAAAGAAGCCCTATGACTAGTTGAACCAATAGGAAGGCCTAGAATTGGGTGGACAATTCCTAGCCACTCATGTAGACCTAAAACCTAACCCTAAATCATCTAATGGCAGCCACAATTGGATCCCCCCTTCCTATAAAACATCCTTAGCAAAAACCTTTGCCTCTTTTACAACTTCTTAGAGCCCTAATAGTTCCTCTCCAAATTTCCTTTCCTAAATATCCAAATCAAGCCCAAATTGGTCCTAATCAATTGCAACATCACCCTCTACCATAGTGTAAGCTAGTAGGGGCTTGATAGCTAGGGTTTGAAGTGCTTTGGTCAATTGGAGTTCAAAGAGAAACCTCAGCATTGCCCTTTTTTATTGAGATTCAATCTCAATAGGTAAATCACATAAACCATATGAAATTATGTTTTATTTTCATAGATGCATGAATATTGGTATACCCTAGCTGTAGGGATAGTTTGGTGCTAGGTGGTGTCCATTTTGTGTCCGTATCGAATACGTATCAGCCCAAATAAGTAGGTGTTCGATGAAATGTTTGTTAGAAATAAATTGTGTTAATTTTAGAAACTAAATGAATTGAAAATTAGGTTATTATATATATATTAATAATCCAGGTGACTGAGTCGAAGATTTAGTGTTTTTTTGTCCAAAACGGACACGCACACACGCACGCAGACACGATAGCAGTGCCCTGCTACTCGAGGACTCGTGCGTAGTGTCTGTGTCACTTGGACACGTCTCCTTTGACACAGGGGTAGGTCTAGTGTTAGACACGACACTCCTAAAGTTTGACACCTTCATGTGCCGTGTCGAGAGAGCACGGACACGTGTACTATTTTAACACTGCACTGCACAGTCAGAGAATAGCTCCCTGATACGCGTCTCATGTCCGCACTGTCGATCATGTAGCCTGACACGTGGGCTACACCTGGACAAGACCACGAGGCCACACATGTCGTGTGTCGTGTCCACGAACGTGGTGAACGCGTGCACGATGCTGTGCTCTGTCCAGTGCACTCGTGTGATGTTTGTGTGTTTGGACATGCTCGTGTCCACTTGGTTGGACGCGAACGAGTGTCACAACACGTGCACGTGTTTGTAATGAATTACCAACTCTTAATTTGTAATATTAGCAAGTTTTTATTGTTTGAAATTCGATTTCCCATTTGAACTGATACACAGTTCCTGGTTCTCATTTCTGACTTTTAAAGTGTATTTTAAACTGAATTATTCCCTGTTTAAATTCCATGTTTGAATCTTACACATGTGTAATAGGCTATATAATGTTGGTTATTGACTAATCCCAGGTTCTTAGATTTCAAAATTGGTTTTTGGAGGTTGAACTGATATGTATGCTGTCAACTGATACTTTGTGCAGTCTTCAAATCCCTGATTTTAATTCTCTTTCTAAAACTGAACTTGATGTCTAATTTGCCATGTTAGGTTCAATTTCATGTGTAGTTACATTACTTAGATTTTGGTTAAGATTTGCATTTGAGAGTTTGGGTTTCAAACGGGAATGGGGATTCAATCTGGGTTCGAATTTTATGGAGGGATTCAATTAGTGTTGGGATTGGTTAAGAAAATGTCATTGGGTTCTATTTTTTGTTTTGCACATCACCCATTTCCTGATACATATCACAAACCTATCTAGCTATCACTATTCCCTAATACACTAGACACTGTCATCTAGATTTTCATTTTCCTGAACCTATAAACCTGGGATTGTTCACTGTTTTTCCAGGTTCCACACACACACTCTCACTTGATTTATTTTCCTTGAATATAATATATATATATATATATATATATATATATATATATATATATATATATATATATATATATATATATATATATGTATGAGGGTAAATATGCATGTTATGACTGAAATAAATTTTCTAAGATTAATACAATGTATTTAAGACTAAATGCAAGATGTATATGTACATATATGAATGCAATGTTGAATGCAATGATAAATAATAGAGGTAGGCATGTATGTAAATTATGTATTATATTAGCCTAAGTTATAATATAGGATTTTGGTATATAGGTTTGTATATTGTAATATTATACATAGGCCTAGTGTATAGTGTTGTCCTATAGGCTATTATTGATGTTGTCTATGTTTAAATATGGTATAGATATGTATATGAGTTGGTTAGGTTTATAGTTGACCAAAAGTCAACATTGAGTCAATATGACCAATTGACCTAGGTTGACTAAGTTTGACTTATTTGACCAAACCTTAGTCGACCAATAGTTGGCCACTGACCCTTGCTAGCCTAAGTTTGACCAGTTGACCAAGATAGTCTAAATTGTTGATCTAGTTTGACTAGATGTTGACTAGGGTTAACCAGAGTTGACCAGGGTTGACCAGTTAACCAAAAGTCAACTGTAAGTCAACCTATGACCTAGTTTGACCTAGTTTGACTTAGACTTGCATATCATGACTTAAATTAGTTTCCCTTTCATTATTAAATCCTGTTTGGACTCATGGTATCTTATCTTTAGGTATGTGATTACTCTGAGCATCTGTTCACCTTATCAGCTCAGGACCACAGGCGAGTACATTCACTGATAGTTTTCATTGTCTTGATGTCTGCTATATCCGATTCAGTTGTAGTGTCTTACTCGATTTTTAGTCACGATAGTTCACAGACTAGTATATGTTAGATCATGACATAATATGTTATTCCTGGATTTCCTTAGTATATTGGTACGCGATATTCTTATTTCATGTACTGTATAGACATCGATTTGGGAGTAGGCTGGCCCCTGCTTTTGAATCCCGTGTCATGACGTGTCATGTCCAGATCCATTATACTATTCGAAGGTAGGAAATTATTAGGGGCTATGTGATCAAAGCCTCATGTCACTATATTCATTTGCTTGCGCCACTCTCACCTCACGTAGGGTGTAGAGAGATCTTATTCATGTGCTCGTTATCCAGGTTGGCCGGCATGACCCTTACTAGATTTTTATGTGATTGTCGGGCCAAATGGATAGCCTGATCATGCTTCCCAAGTCGATCACATAACGCTCTAATAATTCAAGTCACATTTTTATATTTATTTATCATAGGAGGCTAGGTTCTGTTCCGGAGAAGGGTTACAACCCTGGTCCTTGTTTGGTTTAAGGGTTGTAACTCGGCTTCTGAATAGTTCCCAAGTCATCCTATATATATGTATATTGTCATCCCATTCAGTACTCACATCTTGATATATATTTTCTGTTGATTTTGCCTCGTATTTCATATTCTACATACTCTTATGCTATACTTTGATTGGAGGCTAGGTTCTGTTCGGGAGAAGGGTTACAACCCCGGTCCTTGTTTGGTTTACGGGTTGTAGCTCGACTTTCGAATGGTTTCCAAGTCATCCCATATCTTTGTCTTGTATTTCATTATATTGTCTCTTATAGAATTTGTCAATTCATATGGAACTGCTGTTAGTGTTTGTACTTGCTCATTTTCCTGACAGGATACCGTTGATATATTACAGATGTTTCTGAGGCAGACTGCTCGACCTTCTATGGGGTCGAGACAGATGGAGACTTAGGTCAGGATTGTGGCCTGTTAGTTGAGCCACTAGACTTTGCACTCCCAAAGTAGTATAGCTTAGTTAGATTTGCCTGGACTGCGATCCAGCTAGAACTTTTAGACTATAGTATTCTCTATTATATTTTGTGACCCTGTGATGTTGTGTACATCTCTGGACTTGCGTTGGACCTTGAACTCATTTCCTGGTTTTACATCTATCATATTTTCCTTTCCGTGCTATCTACCTTAGTTTTATCTTGTGATTGAGACTGTATTTACTATGTCACCTCCATTCGGATTATATATACTGTACAGGTACCTTTATACTGTTTAGTTGTAGTATTTATAGATGACCTATACAACGTTCTACCGCCGATTCTGCGGCATAGGCTGGACGTAACCATGTACTCGTGTCCCTAATCAGGGTGCGGGTCGTGACAAAAGATCCCATGTAATCCTGAAAATATTTGGACTTCTTCCATATTTCATGAAGCTTTTTGTCGGATGAAGGTAACATTTCTTTCTACATACACATCAATTAATACATTACGAAGGACAAACAAACGAGAAAATTGTTAATGCATATGCATTGAAGAATAAAATGCTCACTCACCATTATCTTTATTGGTAAAAACCATACATTAGCTTTATTGGAGGTTCTTTTTCGTTCCTCCGTGGTGAGAAGAGCAGAGACAACGCCTACAATCTGAATAAATCATTAAAAATGCCAGCGATGGAATCGAAGTAAACATAGATGACATCTAAGAAGAAATATACTATCTATACATACCCCATTTTTAATTTTCGTTAAAGGAGCTAAGGACTTCATCTCAAACTGAGACACATAGAATTCGTTGCAAGATTGTATTATTTCTCTAAGAAAAGAAACGAATAAATTAGGAGAAAAAACTGTTGGAATTAAATCAAAACTCATATTACTTACTCGTCAGGTCTACCATCGGCAAAAATATAGTCGTAATAACTCGAAGAACCACTAGTACACTTGCTAGGCTTCAAGGTTGAACCCCTTATTAAACTTTTCGATGGTGTGACCGGATCTAAATTTCCACACATTCTTTTCGAAGAACTGCTAAAGTCAGTTTCTTCTGTAGGACACAATACGAGAATTTGATCCATTGCTTTATTATGATTCTCTAGCATCACGTCCTCCTTATCAGATGATTCAACGGAAACCACCTTCACATTATTAAATACTCCAGATGAAGATGCCTTCTTCAAAGCTGTAGATTCTTCAATCTTCTCCAAACGTCGAGATAAATTCATTTGTTCAATTTTTATTGAACAGAGCTTAGAATTGATCTTTATAATATCAACTGAAATTGTCGACAGATTTTCTTCAATCCTGCGCAACATACGTGGAATGAAGGTTTCATTTGGAGCTGGCAACCAATCTTATACGTCTTCTACATTTTCCACCATACGAGTAGACATCTTGAAAACAAGAAAACTATTGTATTTCAGAAAACTATTCTATGTATTTCAGAATGAATAATAGTACTATGAAACAAGAAAACTATTGTATATATAGCAAGAGAGAAGTACAAAAAGTAAAAAAGATGGAAAGACAAATAAATTTCGAGACTAGCAAACAATCTACTAGACGTTTGATTGAGGAGGGCTCGAGGAAGATTCTACTAGCCGTTTGAAAAGTACAAAAGGTTATCATGATCAACTTCAATTAAGGAACTCTATAAGAGGTTTAATTCCGTTTGATTGAGGAACTCGACGAAGTCCGCCTCGAACCGGAACTTCTTCTTCTTTCCTTCTTCATCTCCGTTTCTCCTTCCACCACCACCACCATGGCCTGTAGCTTTATAACAAAAATATTAAATTGTTAGATAAAACAAAAAAACTAATTACGGAAAGATTACTAAATCAAAATCAAACAGAACACATATTCATAGAAAACATGAGATTAAAGATGAAAGTGTCACAGAAGCAACACCACAATTTTACAACAACTAAGCAGACTCTGCTAAGCAATAACTAAAATTAGGGGTCATCCTTAGATTTAATTTACACAAAGAAGAGATTTGAGAGAATGAGCTTTTATCGGCTTCTTAAATGTACCATTCTCCGTCCTAAATATACCATTCTCCGTCCTAAATGTACCATTCGTCGTCGGTGTCATCATCTAGATCGCCAGCGGTAGTGGTGTCGTCTACATCGCCTACAGACCTGGACACACTGTGTCCTTAGGGATTGTGTCATCCTTGGATTTAATTTACACAAAGAAGAGATTTAAGAGAACGAGCTTTTATCGGCTTCCTAAATGTACCATTCTCCGTCCTAAATGTATTATTCGTCGTCGGTGTCATCATCTAGATCGCCAGCGATGGTGGTGTCGTCGTCTACATAGCCTACAGACCTGGACACACTGTGTCCTTCCTTTCCGGCCGACACACAATTATTGTTATATATACGTAGTTGCACAAAATATTAAATTATAGACGAAAGAGAAAGTAAATATGAGTTAATTTAGGGTGTTCATTGAAAAATTGCATTGAAGAATGACCTGCTATAGCAAGTTAACAAGAGGTCATAGTCAAAAACAGTATTAAATGATGTCTCCTGCATTATTTAATCTGAATTTAATCTGAACCTTTAGATGAACATCCAACGGTCCAGATTTGGGATGTATCGGTACATCCCAAAAGGTATATATATATATATATATATATATATATATATATATATGGGGTTGAGATCCTTGGTTCAATAGTTGATTTTAACACTTTTGCAAATGACCTTTAGCCTTAGTGGTTAAGGAAGATGCATGTGGTACAAGTAGTCGAAGTTCGAGTCCCAGTGGAGGCGAGTTCGCCACAATTAACCATTGCTTCAAAAAATATATGTGGGTGAGCATTATATGGTTTGGTTTGATTTTTGGACCAACCTCGAACTACTCATTTTTTTCGCTTATCTAAAATTAAAAAACAAATTAAACCGTCTAATGCTACATATGCGTACCAGTTAATCCGACCGTCATTTTCGATTCGGTTCTATTCTTTTACTAGGTTTTATACACATGAAATAAATTTTTTTGAAACCTATCAAAAAGCTTTCACAATATTCTAATCCTAAATAGAAAACATATTCTAAATTTCTTTAAAACAATATTCTAAATTTTTAAAGACATGTTCTAATCCTTTGATGCTAAAAAAATATATATAATTTACTAATTTAGTTTTACGCTCATGGTAATCGTTAATGACTAATCATAATTTTAAATTGATAAAATCATTATAGTACACTAATTAATGTTAAGTTTTTTTTTTGCGATGTCCGAGCATGAAACTTTTTGCAGGCTGAGTTGCATATCATTTGGATCCACTGTCCTCAATTTTTACACACACATCTACACCTCTTCCGTGGTTCCATCTTTAGATCGTCCGCCTAGCCAAGAAAGTTATACCTCTCATGACCACAAGAACCAGATGAGTTTGATTTAAAGTTCGATTTCAAACATGGGTTTTCAGTTTGGGTTAATTAGTTTTATCCCCCTATGGTTTGTACGTATTTTGGTAATTGTCCCTGTTGTTTCAAAGAATAAAGAACACCCCCCCTGGCTGCTTAATTTTTCACTCATTTTCTTCTATGCACCAGGGGGTACAACTAATTAACTTTATAAATTAGGGGGGTGTTTTTTATTTTGAAAACAACGAGAACAGTTACCAAAATACGTACAAACCATAGGGGGTACAACTAATTAAACCTTTTTCAGTTTAGGTCCTTTCCACCCCTTCCGCTTTTTAGAGTTTCTGGAACTTAAATAGAACAAAAACTATCACGATGCATGTATGTTTTTTTCATACTCTTAACTATAAAAAAGACATACATTAAACATATCAAACTTTTGCACATCAATACACTACAAAATCGGACACAAAAAATCATATAATGTTCCAAAAATTTGTATATCAAACATGTTTCCTACCATCTAAAAATATAGATCTCATTCATTATTTTTAAAAAACAACACGCAAAATCAGGGTACCCACAATTTTATATTAAAGAAAATATCAATAACATAAAAGTTTTGGGGACAACAAATATATTTTCGACAATATCACACAATGTTCTAAATTTATTAATAATAGAAAAATGCATGCCGAATCGAGAGGAAGATCGTGCGGAATACCGCACTGACATGAGGGTCCCCTATTGGTTCCAGCCACCCTCATGCTAGCACCGGATCCCACCCGCCAATGGGGATCGACACGTTAGCGAGGTCTGCTGCACACGATCTCCCTCGATTCGGCAAGCAACACAATACTGTTAATAATAATATCATACAAAGTCTTAAACTAAAAATAGAAATAAATACACTGAACCCTCCCTCGTATGTTTCATAAGTATTACATGGACTATCCATATTTCGAAAATAATTACATGGCCATCCCTCTATTTTATAATATTGTAAAATATAAGTGTGTCTAGTATCATAAATTCTATAAAATATAAACTATAGAGGGGGTCGTGTAATTAGTTTAAAAGTATGAATAGATTTTGTATTGAGTGTAAAATATAGGAAAATGACTAATTAGCGTTTAGACCTTGAATTTTATACCGGTTTAAGTCATGACATGTCCAATTATAGACTTTAGACATTGAATTTTTATTTTTTGTTATACCATTCCTTTCATGTATTTATGTACGGTACCAGAATGAAAATTTCCTATATAGATTTGAGAGGGTAAAATGGGAAAAGAAAACCAAATTTAAATATCCAAAATCTAAATTCTCTAATTGAACCTGTACTTACACTCCAAACCGCGAGATATATATATATATATATATATATATATATATATATATATATATATATATATATATATATTTTTTTTTTTTTGAAGCAATGGGTACTTGTAGCGAACTCGCCTCCACTGAGGCTCGAACTCCCGACCACTTGGGCCGCATGCATCTCTCTTAACCAATAGGCTAGAGGTCATTTGCGATATATATATATATATATATATATATATATATATATATATATATATATATATATTAGTCCTAACTTAAATGGTTCATATAAATATTTGGCTATTTATAAGGGCACATCAAAAGTTGATCAGGGCTAGCCAAAAGTAAACTTTGATTTATTTACAAGTTTATCATTGAAAAAATTACTCAGGACTAGCCAACATGTGAGTATATAAGTCAATTTTTTTTTTTTTTTTTTTGCTCTCCTCTCTTTCATCACAAGAAGAAGAAGAAGAAGAAGAAGAAGAAAAAAAAGAGCAAGAACAAGAACAACAAGAATAAGAACATCAATTTTTCCAAACTTAGTTTATTTTGATTGTTTGCTCTCTTCTAATTTCTCAGATCTCTTTCTCCAAACCCTAGTTTATTTTTCTTCTTCTTGTTTGAAAATTATGGATAAAATCCTAGTTGTAGAAGAAATTGGGTTATCAAATATATCAAATCTATTAGTCTATTAACCAATTTTTCTTTATTAATAGAAGAATTATGCATGAAATCCTAGTTGTAGAAGAAAACTGTGGAAGAAATCATAGTTGTAGAAGAATTGGATTCATATCAGAAATGTCACAATTTCTGACAGTCCTAGAAGTATTGAGGATTGCCAGAAATAGTGGCAGTCTTGAAATACACTCGATGTACAACAGGACTGCCACAATTGCTGGCAGTCCTAGAAGTACTGAGGACTGTCAGAATTAGTGGCAGTTGTGAAAGGGACATGCTCTGCAGCAGGACTGCCACAATTTCTGGCAGTCCTAGACATATTGAGGACTGCCAGAAATTGAGGCAATCCTGAAAGGGACTTGCTGTACTCATGAAAGGGACTTGTTGTACAGCAAGTTCCTTTCGGGACTGCCACAATTTCTGGCAGTCCTAAAGTTAAAATTTTCGAATGAAAAAATATGTTAGGGTTTATTTCAATCTTGATAATAGAGTGAACTATGTATTTTAGAATTTATTTTCATGCATTCTTTGTGAGGAAATAAGTATTTAAGCTTTATTTTTATGCATTTTAGGGTTTATTTAATTTTTTGGGTGCCATCGAAATTGAGAATGAAAAGAAAACTAGGATTTTGATGAAGATGGTGATAATGTAAATGGTGGAGAAGAAGAAAATGATGATGAGAAGAAAACTAGAATTTTGATGGAGATGTGAGAATGAAAATGGTGGAGAAGAAGAAGAATAAGAAGATGGATAAAAGAAGAACAATAACAAGAAAAAGATAGGGTTTTGGAAGAGAGTAAAATTTAGAAATAAGAGTGAAATTTGGACTTTAGAGGGTGTCGGGTTTGGACAGCCCCATGTGTAGAAAATTTGCATACCCCATTAAACTTTCCTCAAACTTTGGTTACCTCCAATCCTGGCTAGTCCTGATCAACTTTTGATGTGCCCTTATAAATAGCCTAAATATTTACACTTGCTGCCCCCACCGTAGTCCGTGGGACCCACCGAAGATAAAAGAAAAAAAAATTCAAAGTCCGGGGCGACACCTCCCTTCTGCTAGACTGCTACCGACAAAACGGCCCCCGTCACCGTCAACTCCCTCCCACCCCCCAACCCCCCTTTACCGCCGTTACTTTCACCGTTAGATCCCAACCGTTGGCACGCTCCTCGCCCATCACCCACATATAAACCCCAGCAAATGCCCCCTCCCCTCCCTCCTCATCTCCTTATCGGATCCCCACCAAACCCGAATCCGAGCACGAGCCCGACATGGACCCACCCAACCGAGCCGGAGAGGAAGACCCGTCGTCCTTCCTCCAACCGGCGGTCGACTCGATCCTCGACAGGCTCCGGTCCGACGGCGGCGACGGCCGGCGGCTCGAGGCGGCCCGCGAGGTCCGCCGCCTCACCAAGACCTCCTCCAAGAACCGGCGGCGGCTCGCGGAAGCCGTCGACCCGATCGTGGCCATGCTCCGGTCCGGCTCTGCGGAGGACGCCGAGGCCGCCCTGCTCGCTCTGCTCAACCTCGCCGTCAAGGATGAGAGGTTCGATTTCTCTCTCACTCTCTCTCTCGTCCTCAAAACTGCAAAAATCAGAAATTTATATCTGCAATTATGTTACTTTTGAAGGACTTTAGATGTTTTTACTGTTTTATTCATTATATTTGCAATTAAAGAAAGAGAAAATAGGATTTTTTTTTTTTTTTTTCCTGACGAAGTTGTAATCTTTGCAACTTTTTATTAGATTTTGGGGGTTACAAATTAAAAATAATTATATTTGCTCATTTTGGAAGTTTCATTTATATGCTTTCAATCATTATTTTACTTATTGATCATGTTGTAAATTTTTATTTGATTTATATGTTATTAAAAATCGACTATTAGGAGTTAATTAAAATCAGATTGTGGTTGTACTTAATGACTAATATTAGGTTTCAGATGTTTTTACTGTCTGGTTCAGTATATTGAGGATATAGTTTTTTGTTATTAGCAGGAAAAAGAAAGCTGTTTTTGTTTCCTCACAAATTGTGATATTTGTTTGTTATTATTAGAATTCCGGGATTACGAAGTTAAAAACATATTTTCCCATTTTGTAACTTTTATTTACATGTTTTTAATCACTATTAACTTGTTGGTCATTTTGTACTGTTATTTGATTTATATGTTCCGTCATCGAGTATTAGGAATTATAATAAGTAAAAAAATCAGGTTTACTCTGTAATTTTTTACATATTTTATTAAATTAATATTGTGTTTTTTTATCAATACTTTTTATTTTTTGTTGTGATGGTATGTCACTAAAATTCTGTTGTGATTTGTGAATATTTTGATGTATACAAAATTAGGTTGATGTGTGTGATTGTGTAAGTTTCTACTTGATATTGGGTCTTTCACTCATCTACTTATGTCTCTATTTAAAAGTGACAAGTTGTTCTGATTATAATCTTTTGAAAATAGTTGAGACATTATGTCTATCCTTCCTTATTGGTGAAACTCCCTTTTAGTTTCTAGTCTTGAAAGTGAAAGAATAGGAATAATTACACTATTTGGGAAAGAATTTTCCAAGTGGTTGGTCTCGGATTTATTTTTTTATAAATATTAACAATCGATTAAGGGGGTTTCACTTGACGTGGCAGTAAAACTTGCTCTTGCATCATACTTGTTGCAAGTTCGAGACACGGAAAACATCCTTTCCATGTATTGGGGGTAAGGCTGAGTACATCTTGATCTTGACCCTCCTCGGACGCCCTTTTCTTATTTAGGTTTGTGTCAATTTTCTGCCATTCATTTTTGATCCTTTGAGTCCTTTCTTCTTCGGTAAGCTGAGATAGACTCCAGTCTTATTTTTTCTGTCCAAAGTGATCAACTTGTAGAATAATTAATTAAGTGACAAGTCCTTGGATGGCTATTAGCATCTACTTAGTAATCTATTTACTAATGAGTCACTGTATTGTTTGATTAGTACTGGTTGAGGTCTTAAACTACTATGCATCTCCTATTGATATTTAGTTCATTGTTAATTAAATTATTGGTTCATTTGTCTTCACATGCTTGTTGGCAAAATAATGTTTGACTTGAAAGGCAGTAAGCCATGAATAGCCATAAATATCTGTTATGATATAAACAATATGTTAGGTGCTTAGCTGTGTGGTACTTGTACTGACAACAGTTTTTGTCGTGTTTAGTATTTCTATTTGTTAGCCCTCGTCTTTACTAGATGATAAAGAATAATGTGCAGTTTAACCTAATTTTTTTAGAACGACTACACAAAAATAGGACCTTCCGTTGACTTTTTCTGTTTAGGTCCTTAAAAAAAATCAAGGGATGAGATCCATGTAATCCAACGGCTCTTGATGGACGAGTTTAAAAAATTAGGAACTCATGAGTTCCTCTAGGATTTTTGTATTTTTTTCCCCTGACGCTCTCCTCGTGTTTATTATGTTATATGACTCTGTTTGGTACTGACATATATTTGTGTTTGTCTGAGAATGAAGTTGTAAGGAAAATCTTCTTAAATTCTTTAACTTTGCCTTCTATTCAGCAGTGGTGTTTGAATGTTTTAGGAGTTGCACGACTCAAAATTCGTGTTTCGATCATAGGGTGTTGTTACAAGAAAGGATTAATTAGTAATATTTATTAGTGTTGTTTAGACTCGTGACATCAGTCAATTTGAATTTTACTTGTAGCTCAATTTGGGAAGATTGTAGAGCTGAGATGAAGACAGGGTTGAAGGTTACATGAAAATTTTACCCAGGCATGAACTAGAACCATTCTTGATTTAATTTAGATGAACTAGGTATGATCTCTATGTAGAGACCCTTGTCTCACCTGACATTCATAGCAAACAAACTGGGTATGCCCTTCATTTAGAGACCCAAACACAGCTAAGTTTTATAAACTGTGTCTAAACAGCTCTTAGTTTCCAATTTTTGAAAAGTTAACAGATACGACGTACGAATAAGTAGCTAAATAGCAAGTTGTTAGAAGTGGATACAACCTGAGATTCATGGCAAACAAATCAGCTATGGCGTCCTACATAGAGACCCAAACATCGCTTAGTTTCTAAATTGCGTCTAGATAGCTCTGTCTCCCAATGTTTGAAAAAGTTAACAAATACGACGTAGGAATAAGTAGCTATGTAGCAAGTGGTTGTAAAGTGGATTCCAAAGGTTGTGGTGGGGGGTCCAACTTGTCCAAAGTAAGACGTATCTAGAAAGGTCTAAAGCTTAAATGAGGAAATAGTTTTTACTGGTCCCCTCTTTTGTGAAACATGTAAAATTATCTATGGCTAGCAACGCCTCTTTTTATAATCCCTTGGGTCCAAAAATCTTGAAAAACTGTGGTCACACACACACACACACCAGAATAGGTGGTCTTCACCTTTACAAGGAATAGCTGGAAATGATGTATGACCAGCACAATAAGGATTATTATATCCTTTGACCAAAATCAAGGAATATTGGGCTCATGTTGAGGATGTTAGATGTCTACAATCATTTACAGGTGCAAGATGCACTATAGGAAGACACCTTATAAGTTCATAACAAACGAAGAAATTGAAGAGTGCTTAAAAGATGAGATTTGTGGTCAGATCATTTTTGGAGTGTGGATGTTCTACTTTTTAAGTGTATTTTTTGGGTGTATGTATGTGTGGTGGTGGTAGGCATAGAATATTGAGAGAGAAAAAAAATGACAGTAAATCCTAATTTTGGACAGGAACAATTCAGTACGGAGTAATACACAATGGTTTCCTAATTGGATACTTATTTATATATGATAGAGCAAAAGAACAATGTCAAAATACCACAGAGACTCTAGATATTATGCCTGAAATCGTCCAAGATATATTGATCTACCATGAGATGAATTTCGGTCTCGTGATACCAGAATTTCGGTCTCATATGGAAAAAATTATGCGTCCTAGTTTCAACACTGGTAATGTCAGGTATATTTTGTTCTTGCCGGGAACGCCGGGGCACGCTTTTCGATGGAAAATATAGAAACTGAAACAGTTGTAAAGACAACGTTTCAAATGCAATTCCTTAAAGAAGGTTTTGCAACAGAGATCCAGAAGGATTCTGCAAATTACGAGATCTAAAAAGATATCGTAATACACGAATAATCTAAAGAGATTTTCGTGAACGTAGCAAACTGACAGTAGTGCCTTCTAAAAAGAAGATACTGACAGAACTACTAAAGGCAACAGAAAGATGACAGACGAGAGATGGAAATGCTGGGGTGAAAGATCACCGTTGCTCAAAGCTTTATTCGCCCTCTGCGAACAGCTTCCAGGGACCAGCAAGGTTGACGGAAAACCTTGGAACACTCCCGCTCTTCTGACTCCTCGGAAGACGGCGAACTCCTCTGGCAATAGCTCTACTCTTCTCTTTCTGTTTGAAGTAACAGAACCCACGCACTAGTGTTTGTGTTAAAGAACACGCTCACTACTCTGTTGTGTTAAAGAACACTTAGAGTTTTTCTCTTTGGAATTCTGATTACTTCTAACTCTGAGAGAGAGAAGAGAACCTACATATATAGCCCACGGGGCGGTTGCCAAGCAGTTGCCTGAACTTCAGGGTAGTGGCTGAACCACTCCTGAATGTGCAACAACTGCTGCAACCGTTCCCGCTCTAATATGCAGCCAGCCATACGCACACTACGCACACTACGCACTCTACGCACACTGCGTACGCTGTGAACACTGCGCACTCTACGCACGCTGCGTACGCTGCGCACACTGCGCGTACTGGGCGTACTGGGCTGCGTACTGGGCTGCGTAACTGGGCCAGCGTAACTGGGCTCGCGTAACGGGCCGCGCAACGTGGTCGCGCAAGTGGCTCGCGCAACGAGCGCAACTTAAGCGCACTATGCGCCTAGCGACGATGCTGACGTGCTAAGTGCAAAGTGCGCCAACAAAACGCCACATTACGCCTCATGAGCCCTTGAGCCCGAGTCCGAGCCCGAGTCCGAGCCCGAGTCCGAGTCCGAGTCCGAGTCCGAGTCCGAGTCGCTAAGCTCCTACGGAGCTTAGCTCCATGGAAATAAATTTCCAAGAGCAAAAAGCTTACAGCTTTTTAATTGTTGATTAAGCCTTTATACCATTAATAATTAATCCCACATGGCACACACCCATGTGCACTACATGTGCATCTCCATAAAGAGTAAAGACTCATATATATGGAGAGAAACATTCCTTTCTAGCCGATGTGGGACTAAAAACCAAAACAAAGGCTAAAAACCCAACAATCTCCCACATATCTCTATATATATGAGTACGAGTGTTCCCCACAGTAACTGTCCATTATGCTTTTAGGATAGATGCCACTTAAGACTTGAATCTTCCCACGTGAGTCAAAAATCAAACTATAATACAAGAATGGACTAAGCCTTGAATTCTGCATTATAGCTGAAATTCTTTCCACTCACATAATGTAGTTACATGTGCTTCTGGCTGCACATTTAAGGCCGTGTGCCAGCCTGGTTTCAGTGTATAATATTGGGCGTCTACAAGTTTACCCTCAAGAGACGGCCTGATATCTCTTTATCCATACACTATAGGTGAGTTCTTTATTAAAGAGATATGGCATGAAGCGTCCAACGCTTCCTTTGCGGTGCTACGCCGCTATGACATGGCCTTAAGCCGAGGATCTTACCCCGAATTACCGGGAACCTCATCGTAGTGTCATACTACCCGTAGCATGAGGACTAGCCCCTTTGTAGTGCCAAACTACCCAGCATGAAGCCTTACGCTTCTGTGCGGTGTTACGCCGCTACGACATGGCTTGCAAGGCCGAGGCTTTATCCCTAGCCGGGTTTACCTCATTGTGGTGTCGTGCCACCCGTAACATGAGGAACACCTCCTCTTTGTAGTGCTGACTACATCCCTCTTTAATTCAATATACAGCATTAGGCCAACTGCCTATTTGCGGTGCTACACCGCTGTGACTTGGCTAACATAGCCGAGGCTTTACCTCCTTCGAGAACCTCATGGTGGAGTCACCGCCACACATAGCATGGAGTCACACTCCTTGTAGTGCTGTGCTACCATGCTTCCTGTAAAGCATACCAGACATTCCAAATGCCTGAGAACTCATTAAGGCATTTTAGCCAACCTCCCACAGGACCTGTTTTCCGCAGAAAATAACAGTAGACAACAGTGGTTATAGGTCCGTAACCTCTACATGCCCAATAGAACATGTACCCACCATTCCTGATATTCTTCCGATTAGTGGTCCTCCCTTGAACCAAAAGCTAGATGTCTAGTAGATAAATCTTTGAACTAATAGCATAAAACTTTATGGTAGAAATACAATAATACAATATCAGAATGCCTTCAAGCCCATTTTACAAGCTGTGTCATCGACCAGCTGGCGCTTGAGGCCCTTGGTGAACGGATCCGCCAGGTTCTCCTGACTCCGAACATCAATTACTACAATAACACCTCTCTTGATAAGTTCGTGTACTGCCCTGTGCTTCAACCGCACAGTCCTCTTCTTCCCGTTGAAAAGGTCATTTGATGCCACCGCCGCAGTCGCCTGGTTGTCGCAGTATATCGGTATTGTCGGTATTTGCGCCCCAACCACTGGAAGATCATACATGAGCTCCCGAAGCCATTCTGCTTCCTCGGCTGCGGTATAAAGTGCAAAGAACTCAGATTCCATGGATGACCGCGAGAGCATAGTCTGCTTCTTCGACTTCCACGATATAGCAGCTCCACCCATTGTGAAAATGTATCCACCTGTAGACCTCTCGCTCTCCACCTCTGAGCACCAACTGGCATCACTGAAGCCTTCCACTACCGGAGGATCTCCGCTGTAGTACAGTGCATATGTCTGAGGCTTCTTGAGATATCTCATAACCCGTTCCACAGCTTTCCAGTGTTCAACACCTGGATTGCTCGTAAAACGACTCAGCATTCCCACGGCGAAAGCTATGTCAGGCCTTGTGGCAGTAGTAGCATACATCAAACTCTCGATTACGCTTGCATACTCCAGCTGCCTGACGCTTTCCCCTGAATTAGGCTTCAGCTTCAGATCACACCTGTACGGCGTATCGATCCCTGGAAGATCCCGATACCCATAACGAGTGATCATTTTCTCAATATAATGAGACTGTGACAGCGCTAGTCCAGTGTCTGTCCGGATGATCTTGATCCCTAAGATCACATCAGCTTCCCCCAAGTCCTTCATACTGAACTTGCTTGAGATGAATTTCTTTGTCTCCGTGACACATCTAATATCCGTACCTAGGATAAGCATGTCGTCCACGTACAGACAAACGATCACACCTCTTCCATCAGCGAACTTCGTGTAAACACACTTGTCCGTATCGCTGACCATGTAGCCATTTGACCTTATAACTTTGTCAAATTTCTCATGCCACATCTTGGGAGCCTGTTTAAGACCGTACAAGGATTTCACCAACTTGCAGACTTTGTCTTCAAGACCTCTGATGACAAATCCCTCTGGCTGTTGCATGTAAATCTCTTCGGTCAGCTCGCCATTTAGGAAAGCCGTATTCACATCCATCTGATGTATCACCATCTTATTTATTGCTGCGAGAGCAATCAACATTCTGATGGTGGTCATCCGGGCTACTGGAGCATATGTGTCAAAGTAGTCAATCCCCTGCTTCTGAGAAAACCCCTTGGCTACCAACCTAGCCTTGAACTTGTCAATAGTTCCGTCTGCTTTCATCTTCTTCTTGAAGATCCATTTGCATCCGATGGGTTTCGCTCCTTCAGGAAGATCAACCAACACCCAAGTGTTATTTGAGGTGATGGAATCAATCTCATTGTCAATCGCCTCCTTCCAGAAAACTGCGTCTCTGGTTTTCATCGTCTCATCATAGGTAAGCGGATCTGCTTACACATGATAGGTGACAAAATCACTTCCGAAGTCCTTCGGCCTCCTCACACGCTTAGCTGACGGCTCAGCTTGTTCTGGTTCAATCGTTGTTTCAACAACAACATCTTCTTGGACCACATCTTCATTGAAGACTTCAGTCGCTTGTGCACTCTCATTATTCTCCGGAACATCCGAAGAACAATATTCTTGTGCCTTGCAAACTTATCTTCAAAATATTCTGCATCGCGAGATTCAATGATATGATTTGACTCAATATCAAGAAATCTCCGAGCATCACTCTTCTCGGCATACCCCAAGAAGATCGTCTTTGTAGTCCTTGTCCCAAGTTTCTGAATCTTTAGATCTGGAAGCTTGACATACGCCAGACACCCCCACACTCGAATGACATTCAAGTTAGGTCTGACCTTGAACCAGAGTTCATGAGGAGTAACGTCTGAAGTTGCATGAGGCACTCTATTTAGAATATAAGTGGCCGTCAATGCAGCTTCTCCCCAGTAGCACTTAGGAAGGCCAGCAGTCAACAACATTGAATTTATCATTTCTGTCAACGTCCTGTTTTTCCTCTCAGCTACTCCGTTTGATTGAGGAGAGTACGGAGCCATAGTCTCATTGACAATTCCATGTTCCTTACAGAACGATACGAATTCATGAGACCTGTACTCCCCACCTCGATCACTTCTTATCCTTTTGAGTTGTTGTCCAGTCTGCCTCTCAGCTTCGGCTCTGAACTCCTTGAACTTCTCGAATGCTTCGTCTTTAGCCTTCAACAAGTAGACGAACGCATACTTTGAGAAGTCATCGATGAAGGTTATGAAATACTTCATCCCGGCCTTTGTAGAGAACTGTTTGAAGTCACAGATATCGGAGTATACCAACTCCAGAAGATCTGTACTTCGATTAACCCGAGGAAAGGGTTTCCTTGTGATCTTCGTTTAAGCACAAACTTCACATTTCTCTACCTTACCCCCACATTTGGAGATAAGTCCTAGACTAGACATTCTGTTTATTCGTTTACAATGAACATGTCCTAGCCTATTATGCCACAACTCAAGAGTATAAGCAGAATGAGCGACTTCATTAATTACATTAATTACATTGGACTGATTTACAAGCTGAACTTTGAACATTCCTTCGGTATAAAAAGCTTTTCCGAAATATGTTCCCTTGATAGACATCACCATCTGGCCAGCATTGATGTCCATCCTGAGGCCTGCATTGCAGAGTAGGCCTCCCGAGATCAGGTTCTTGGCGATAGCAGGAACATGCTTCACGCCTTGAAGCGTCAGAGACTTGCCCGAAGTCAGCTTCAACACCACCGTCCCGATCCCGAGCACTTCAGCTTGTGCTTGGTTCGCCATCACAACCGCTTCAGAAGTGGGTGTGTAGGTGGTGAACCACTCCTTTCTGGAGCAGACATGGCAGGTGGCTCCAGTATCTACCCACTAGTCTGAATCAGATCCTACAGCATCAACCTGTCCAATCATAGCAATTACATCAGTAATCATTGAGACTTTGCTAGGCTCACCTTGCTCTGATTTCTTGGCCGGTGCTGTGCATTCACTTTTGAAATGGCCCAACTGGCCACACTTGAAACAAGGCATCTTTGCCTTAGATTTCTTTGACTTGAAAGAAGTTCCCTTAACATTCAAGTTGTTAGGGTTCTTCTTCTTCTTCTGGAAATCTGCACGCTTTCCCTTTCCCTTTGGTTCCTTGGTCTGAACCAGATTGGCGTTAGCCAATTGCTTGGAAAGCGTGTCAACTTTATGTTGAGCCCTCATCTGGTCTTCAACATAAATTTCCTGCAGGAGATCTTCAAGGGTGATCTCCAGCTTCTTCCTATGCATGTTTGCATAGAACTTACTCCACCCAGCGGGGAGCTTTGAGACAATCCCTCCAACAACAAACTTGTCGGGGAGGGGCATCGCCTCGTCTTCCAATTTCTATCGCAGCTTCAGAAATTCTTTGACCTGCGGCAGCATGGACTTCTCGTCCTCAAAGAGCCATTTGTGATATTTTTCAACCACAAATATTTTGCTCCTGTTCTTGTCTTCTTCGTACAGTTTTTCCAGAGACTTCCATATGTCTCTGGCAATTGGTTTCTTACTGTAGGATTCTGCTAGAGAATCCTCCATAGCATTCAGGATAAGCAACCTGCAAATGCTATTTTTCCTTCTCCACTTGGCCTGAAGTTTAGTAGCCGCAATTATTGCGGCAGCAGACCCAGTATCTGGAACAGTAGGTTCCTTTTCAAGCAATACGTGATCAACGTCTCTAAGTTGAAGAGTAAGATAAACCTTCCTCTTCCAGACTTGATAATGCTCTCCATCAAACTTTTCTAATTTGCAAAAGTCAGTATTGAGGAGTGAAGCATTAATATTTTCCATCGTAGCAATAAAGCTTTGAGATTGTTCTTGCCGGGAACGCCGGGGCACGCTTTTCGATGGAAAATATAGAAACTGAAACAGTTGTAAAGACAACGTTTCAAATGCAATTCCTTAAAGAAGGTTTTGCAACAGAGATCCAGAATGATTCTGCAAATTACGAGATCTAAAAAGATATCGTAATACACGAATAATCTAAAGAGATTTTCGTGAACGTAGCAAACTGACAGTAGTGCCTTCTAAAAAGTAGATACTGACAGAAATACTAAAGGCAACAGAAAGATGACAGGCGAGAGATGGAAATGCTGGGGTGAAAGATCACCGTTGCTCAAAGCTTTATTCGCCCTCTGCGAACAGCTTCCAGGAACCAGCAAGGTTGACGGAAAACCTTGGAACACTCCTGCTCTTCTGACTCCTCGGAAGACGGCGAACTCCTCTGGCAATGGCTATACTCTTCTCTTTCTGTTTGAAGTAACAGAACCCACGCACTAGTGTTTGTGTTAAAGAACACGCTCACTACTCTGTTGTGTTAAAGAACACTTAGAGTTTTTCTCTCTGGAATTCTGATTACTTCTAACTCTGAGAGAGAGAAGAGAACCTACATATATAGCCCACGGGGCGGTTGCCAAGCAGTTGCCTGAATTTCAGGGTAGTGGCTGAACCACTCCTGAATGTGCAGCAACTGCTGCAACCGTTCCCGCTCTAATATGCTGCCAGCCATACGCACACTACGCACTCTACGCACACTGCGTACGCAGCGGCTCGCGCAACGAGCGCAACTTAAGCGCACTATGCGCCTAGCGACGATGCTAAGTGCAAAGTGCGCCAACAAAACGCCACATTACGCCTCATGAGCCCGAGTCCGAGTCCGAGTCCGAGCCCGAGTCCGAGCCCGAGTCCGAGTCGCTAAGCTCCTACGGAGCTTAGCTCCATGGAAATAAATTTCCAAGAGCAAAAAGCTTACAGCTTTTTAATTGTTGATTAAGCCTTTATACCATTAATAATTAATCCCACATGGCACACACCCATGTGCACTACATGTGCATCTCCATAAAGAGTAAAGACTCATATATATGGAGATAAACATTCCTTTCTAGCCGATGTGGGACTAAAAACCAAAACAAAGGCTAAAAAAAAACCCAACAGATTTCTCTTGATCCACCGTGTGTATGCATGCATTGTAGTCATAGTATCCTGCAAAGGTATATAGTCACATACTTGTATATTGAGGGGCATCACATTTAAAACATTTAAACATAAGGCCATTGTGCTTACTTCAGAACACACAGAAGAAGAACAAGTTTCATCTGTCCTTCAAATAGGTTAATTAAGAAAGCTTTTTTTTATCAAACTTGGTTATGTATTTCTGTAACACCATGTCACCACAGACCATTCTTCAAATAGTATACTAAAGAGGAACGGCGATTAAGGTTAAAGTTTCGGGTCAGAACTTTAGAAGCAGCCACAGGAAAACAGTTATTTTTAATTATGAATATGTTAAAACCACTTCAGCTCTAATCTTTAATATTGAATTATAATAACCATAAAAATTAGAAGTCAAGAAAAACTTAGGTTAAAAAGTGAATTTGAGAGATATAAAGTCTTACTAGTAAAATAGCAAAACTCGAAATCTAAGAAAAATTAGAAAGAAAACCATATAAACATTGAGCCAGCCAAGTGAAGAGAGCTTCGAAATGAAATAAAATTGAAAACCATAACTGGTGGAGGATGAGCATCGACTCCTAATTTTTATTCATCACTGTTCAGAATAGCAGGCCGACAGCTATTAAGTATAACTAATACTTATGCATTATGCAATCTTAAATTTCATAATGCTTGTAGCACTGGTTAGTTTGGATATAGGAAATAAATAACAAAATCTTAAATTTCATGTCCTTTCTGAATTATGAGGAATGTCTCTGCATCAGTACTCAAGTTGAAGAAAGAAAATGTCATATGATGTTGTGTTTCAATTTGTTGCTTTCTTTGTTTACAAGATGCTATAAATTCTTTGCATTGATACATTTTCCATACTGCATTTTTAAATTTACAGCAACAAGATCAAAATCATCAATGCTGGAGCTCTGGATCCACTGATCGATTTCCTCCAATCACCAAACTCGAGCCTACAGGAAAATGCTACTGCGGCCCTCCTCACTCTCTCAGCCTCCTCCGCCAACAAACCCATCATTGCTTCCGCAGCCGTGATTCCTCACCTTGTCCGAGTCCTCGACAACGGCACCCCACAAGCTAAAGCCGAAGCAATCACCGCGCTCTCCAACCTCTCCACGGAACCAAACACCCTGCAGGACATCCTCTTATCTAAGCCCATCCCCCATTTAGTCAACCTCCTCAAAACCTCCAAGAAATCATCCAGGACTGCCGAGAAATGCACCGCCCTTTTGGAGTCTCTCCTGGCGTTCGACGAGGCACGGACGGTCCTGACTACGGAGCCCGGTGGCGTGCTTGCTGTCGTGGAAGCAGTCGAGGATGGTTCACCCCGGACCAGAGAGCACGCGGTTGGAGCTCTATTGATCTTGTGTCAGAGTGATCGGTTGAAATATAGAGAAGTGATTCTCAACGAAGGGGTGATTCCGGGCCTACTAGAGCTGACAGTGCAAGGGACCGACAAGGGTCGGGTCAGAGCTAGGGAGCTGTTGGGTCTGCTCAGAGATTCGAGCAAACGGAGATCGGAGCTGGAGGGCGAGGAGGCTCTAGAGCATATCGTGACGGATATCGTGTGGAGGATCGACGGGGAGGATCGATCCGGGAAGGCCAAGAAGATGCTAGCCGAGATGGTGAAGGTGAGCATGGAGCAGAGCTGGAGGCATCTGGAGCAGAGGGCAGCTATGGTCCACGCTCCGGCACCGGAGCTGGCTACCTTGAAATGATAATTCCTGATTCTTCTTTTTGATTTCATGTGATGATGATGATGATGCCAGTCCAGGCCTTGCTAGGAACCGAGTGACTGGTGAAAGTGTTCATACTTTTGAAAACTTCCTTCTTGTGCTGTGACAGCAGCATATATATATATATATATGTGAATCTTTAAAGTATCAGTCTCTGTACAATAAACGCGATAGTATTAATAGTATAATAGAATGGTGATACTACATGTTAATATTGGCTTTGTTTTCCATTCTATTGCTATTCAAAACATCAGAATGGATTATCTAGGGCTTATGGCGAGCTTTGTTGCGCTTTCTTCTATTGTTGTACCAAGTTTTCACAAGTTGCTGGAGTAAAGTCGTAACAAGATAGTCATACTAATGGTGCGTTTGGATCACCTCATTTTCAAGAAGAACTAATACTAATGCTTGCTGGATATTTTGGTTTGACATTATTTCACACCCACCAAAAAGAAGCGAGCTACGTTTGAACTAGACTTGGATATGAAACTCTTCCGGTAGAATTTGTGGGGCTCGGCACGTGTGGAACACAAGAGAACACTTTTTTTTTTTTTTTTTTTTGCTGATATTATTACCAGGGTCATTTAGACCATCTTTTATCCCAATTTTTTTGAATTACAAATTTTCTTTTTCTTTCTTTTGGCTCCTTTTTGCAACAAAAAGCAGAATGTTCTGATCCCATATTGTTTGGATAGAGGCCTTCAACTCCGACTAATGCTATTCGTACCTCCAAATTATTCCTCTAAACCATCTCTCCTTATGTGGTAACTGACATGACATGTTAAATAATATTATGTGTCATCTGACATGACAAATTTTAACCCAAAAATTTAGTTATCCAATTTTTTTCATATTAATATCAATTTTAATGTTAATATTAATATTAAAGTTAATATTAATGATAATTTTATTGTTAATGTTAATATTAATATTAATATTAATATTAATATTAATATTAATGTTAATGTTAACATTAATGTTAATTTAAATATTAATGTTAATATAATTTAAATTTAAATTTAAATTTAATTTAAATTTAAATTTTTAAATTTGTCATGTCAACTACCACATCAACATGCCACGTCAGCTTCCACATAAGGAGTGATCGCTTGGATGGACAAATAGCATTATTCTTCAACTCCATCCTCATTGTTTCATGGTGTTAATAGGGAGTAGATCTATTGTCCAAAGTCCAAACTCCTCATGTTCCAATCTGGGCTGGCTCTAGTCCAGGGCTGCCAGGGCGACCGCCCAGGGTCCCATGAAATTTGGGGGTCCAAAAAAAAATAAAAATAAAAAAATAATAATATATATATATATATATATATATATATATATATATATATATATATATATATATATATATATATATATATATATATATATATTCTACTATATAATAGGAAAACTTAGATGGTGAAACTTTTAAATTCCGAAAATACCCTTACATACTTATACTAATTAAAAATAGTTCATTAATTTTAATAAGGACAACTTAGTAATTAGGAAGACTACCCTTTGGTCTTCCTAAACTAATTAAGAAATATTAAAATACGTGCAAGGCACGTGCACATATGCTAGTATATATATATTGTATGACAATAGAACTAATATGTAACATGACCCTCTTTTATCATAAAATAGTTGTGGTTTTGTGTTAGTTTTTTTAACTTGCATACTAGAGGTCCGAGGTTCAATTCTTGGTTGTAACATTTTTTAAATTTTACTTTTAGTTTAATTTTTAAATATTATATATGGACCCCAATTTAACATTTTGGCTAGGGCCCTCATGAACTCAGGGCCGGCCATGTTCCAATTATGTCCCTCTCTTGTTAATGTGACACATCATCTACTTAAAATACTAATATATATTTTATCTAAATTTTCAATAATTATAAATACCAAAGTTTACATTTACAATAGGGACATAATTTGGACATGCAACATTGGTTCAACAGATCTAAGCATCCAACATCAAATTTTGTATAATATCAATAAAAAATAATGCTCTCATTTACCCCTGATACTCGAAGATGTTGAAGTAATTAATTGATTTCATCTAGCTAGGCCTTGATTAAAATCTGGCCCAAGCATGTACTAGTAGGCCCTGAGCCTAAATCCACTCCAGTAGCATAACTAGATCTGCATTTTCAGTGGAGAGTTCGTGCCGAGTAAAAATAGGACAAAATGTTTAGGGGACATCAAAATATAATTACATTTTGCTAATTATATGACGTAGTAATCTATATGTTGATCATGTACGGACCATCGTATTAATGTTATCAACATATAAGCTGTCATATTAATATGATTAGCAAAATATGATAGAATTTTAGTATCTTTTAGCATTATTGATAAAAGTATGTTTGTTCTCATTATTCATGAGAGAGCAAAAGTTTGATGAATGTGCATATTTGGTTGATATTATTCTCAATCTGTTCTTGCAAGTGAAGCACAATGTCGCGTTTTCCTTGTGTTGAGGGATTGACCAGATTTGGATTGTTTGTGTGGTGACTCACATGGAAAGTGTGGTTTTGCTTCGCTAGAAGGAAAGAGTTTGTCAATACAATTAAGCTTCAAAAAATTTGGGTGATACCATCTTCCATTATGTGGTATTTGATATGATATAACAACTGACATGTCATATTTTAAACAAAAAATAATTATCCAAAAAAGATTTATTGTTAATATTAATGCTAATTTTAATTTAATGTTAATATTAATTTTAATGTCATGTTAATATGTTAATGTTAACATTAATATAAATATTCATGTTAATTTGATACTAATATTAATATTAATATTTTAATATTAATATTAATTCTAATTTTAATTTAATCTTAATTTTAATATTAATATTAAAACTAATATTAATGTTAATGTTAATTTTAATATTAATGTTCATATTAATTTGATATTAATATTAATTCTAATTTTAAGATTAATTTTAATATTTAATGTTTAATTTTGCTATATCAGTTGTGTCATCAACTATGTTATATGTCACCACATTATCATTCAAATTTTTTGAAAGTCAAATAACATTTTTGTTGTCATTGGCATGCATGCATATTCATGTGCTTATATTTCTCTCAAGCCTCTGATACGTTAATTAGCTGATTAGTCTAGTCGTCGTGGCCGATTGGAAGAGAGAGAGAGAGAGAGAGAGAGAGAGAGAGAGAGAGCATGTGGGGAGCACATCGACGCACATGCATGAACTAGAATTGGTGATGAATGGATCTAACTCGTCAATGTCACGTTTTCCTTGTACATACAAACCCACGGGCCACGCTACTCTGTATCAGAATATGAACAACCACTCCTCTCAGAGAGCCATGAGCACCATAGTAGCGACTTAACGACAAATTTGATAAAGAAACCTTAGTAAATAGTAACATATGCCCGCAACTTTTCATTGGGAGTGATAAAAACGAAACCAGAAATTCGAGTTGGAATAGACTATAGTAGGATAGGGTTGACTAGATATGTACCGACTCCGATAAAATATATATATATATATATATATATATATATATATATATATATATATATATATATATATAAATTGTGGTGGACTGAAGCCCATCCTAGTTCTTGTTGTGGTTCCACTACTCGAAGAGACTATTAATGTTGTACATCATGAGTTTGGTCGCTCGCGCTCGCTAGGGTCGGCCCTGTTCCAGGACGGCCATGGCGACTGTCAAAGGCCCACGTATCATGAGGGACCCCAAAATATAGTTTAATTATCTCAAAATAGAACTAGTATATACCATGGGTCCTTTTAGGTATAAAATTATTATGGTATAGTGGGTAATACTTTAGACTCTTCTACTAAAGAAGATATTTACTCGTAGCTAATTTTAAAAAGTATTTTTAATATTTTTCATATTATGTATGAGTTTTTATTTTAAAAATTTGTCCTAGACTATCAATACCTCAGGGTCGCCCTGCATATGAGAAAATTGGCACAACATATATATGATGTGACAAAACTTGCCATCTGAGGACAAATTAGTTACAGTACATATTACTTTCAAAAGTCACCTCTTTATATATATAAAATAACAGCATAAGACAGATGCAACATGGCCAACAACACACAAGTTGATGAAATGAGCAACAATAAATGGCATTTCAATATTCTCCACTAATAGTGATCGCCTAGAGTAGCCAAATTTTTATAGTGGAGATCTTATCTATAATATAAGTTGGAATTTGCCACCGAAAACTGCTTTCGGAGACCTGCAACTGCAAATGTACTGGTAAAAAAATAGACTTACCATTTGCTATAAATAGGAGCTAGAGAACTTAAGGCCCCGTTTGGATCCTGAGTTTTAAATCAAAATGTGGAAAAAAATTTGTTTGGTATCCAAATACTCGGAATGTGTACTTCCAAACTTTTTCCAAAAATTGCCGCTTAAACGTTACTTTATGAGAGCAACAAAAATATGCTTTCTAAAAAAACATTCCACACTCAGAACGGGCCCCACGCATCACCCTCCCTCTCTCTCTCCTCACTCACACACAGATATCTCTCGTTCTCTCCCTCTTTCCATCCCTCCACTGAATCATCTCCATCTCTCCACCGCCGGGACAAAGTTGACGACCCAGACCGTGCGGAGGAGCTCGACGACCTTGGACGGGGACGACGAGCTCGACCGCCTCGTACTCGACCTCGACCTCCTCGACCGCTTCGAGCTCCTCCGTAGCTAGCTCGTGGGGTCTTGTCGACTCCACCGCGAGCTCGCCAGATCTGGACGCCAACGCCGCGGCCTCAACCCCCCTCGACCGGCGGCGACCTCATGAACGCCTGGCCGCGTGTCCGCCGCGTGTCCTCCTGGCCGCGTGTCTCGGCGAGCGGTCGAGACGCTACGAACACTCGTCAGATCTGGACGCCACCGTCGCGTGTCTCGACGAGCGGTCGAGACGACACTTGTGATGAGTAACCCAGGAGACGAGTCGACGCCGCGTGTCCGCCTGGCCGCCTGGCCGGAGAAGTCACTTGTGATGAGTAATCCAGGAGACGAGTTGACGCCGCCTCCACGACCCCCTGTCCATGTGATGTTCAAGAGCAGTAGACACAACGATGGACTCAGGGACACGAACTCTACATGTGCAGTAGACACAGCTGGACACAAGTAGTAGACACGACGAAGGGGTCCTCCAGTTGGACACGAGCAGTAGATACAGCTGTAATTTCTATAAAAAAAATTACCAAACACATTTTTCAACTTTCATATTTTAAAATTATTTTCCAGATGAAAATAACCAAACACAAACTCAAAGAATTTATACTTAGAAAATAACTTTATAACTTACTTTCAGAAAACTATTTTCAGAAATTTTTTCAGAAAGCATATCCAAACGGACCCTAAATCTCACAACATTCTCAGTAGTTTGGACGAGAAAAAGCTTCTTCTAAGTCATCACTATTGTGTTTCTGCATTCATGACATGGGATGACGATGCTTCTTGCTCTTCTTAAGAAATGTTGACGTATGATCAATACCTCGAGAACACGACGAATCACCAACTCATCAGCCACTTCCAATGCCTCAGCTGCAGCTAGGGGTGGGAACAGATCGGACCGGGCCCAAATTTTATGGAATCGGACTGAACCCGTTTTTTGGCGGGGTGAGACGGGACGGGATGGGGCGGGCCAAAAAAATTCGGAACCGGACTGGACCCAGCCCGTTTGGAACGGGTCCAGTGCGAAGCGACCCGCGGGTCCAAACGGGTCTAAAATTTCACATGATACACCAAGTCTTTACCAAGAACATTATACAGAATGGTCGGTAAAGGATATGTTTGCACTTTGCAGGAGAAATTCAAAGCACTACATTGATACAGAGGAAGGAAAAGCCAATACAAAAATATTCAGCCCACTACATTCATGCTAGGAAAAAAAAAATCAAAAAACTCTCTGTGCCAGGTTCATACTGTAAAAGTAAAACAACATTAGATTAAATTGACAGAGTATTCTCCATCTCATGTCTTAAACCAAACAAAAACCATCTTCACAAGCAAAAGAGGCATGAGTTGAGTTAATTAAAATGAGTCATCCTAAGGAAGAGAAGCCTGCAACTTGCTTCAATTAAAATGAAGCATCATAAGGAAGAGAAGACTGCAGCCATCCTTTAACATGATGCACCAAACAACAGACAAAGAAGAAGAGACAATACTCGGGGGCGTCAGGGAAGAGAGTCGAGGGCGTCGGAGGAAGAGAGAGAGAGAGAGGGTGAGAGTTTGGGGGACTTGAGAGAAGGACAGTAGTTAGAAAATTTTTTGGGCCGGCTCAATGGCTCATGTCTCATAGTCATGGCTGTGTTGAAAGTAGAAACATTGAAATATATTTTTTTCTAAGAACAAACGGACCGGGTCGGGCCTGTTTAATTTTAAAATATAATCCGTCCCGCCACGTTAATTTTACATGTTCCGTTCCGTTCTGTTCCATTTCATTTACTTATAAAAATTTAAGGACCGTCCCGTTTGACCATTCGGATTGAATCAGAACCGCGGGTCCTGACGTACGCCCACCGCTAGCTGCAGCATCCTTTTCTGCGAGCTTCTTATTGCAACAAACTGCATTCTTAAACTCGACAGCAGATCGGAACTGGTTAACTCTCATTTGCTTTGTCTTGCAAGTGTGGGGGTGTCGTGCCCAGCTCTCGTAAGGAGAGTTTCTGGGAAGCATGGATTTGCCTTTCTTGGTTTGGCAGCCGAACACAAACCGACCACTAGACTGTCGCCAGTAACCGAATCGCAGTTAAGAGTTCTGTCCTAGGATTTTGAAGCTGTCATGAAAAGAGAAAAATCACTAGTGCCTATTATTTCCAGCATAACAAAATAATATGATTCAAATAAGGGCAAAAATGCCCACCAAGGCACTTTCATGTGTGACGTGTCATGTATATTTAAGATGGAGAACTGACGTGTACTAGGAGTGATGAAAGAAATGAAAGCAGCAGCCAAATAGCACTTCATTTTGTTATATAACTAGCATTAATGACCTACACATCTAGGAAGCTGGACGAGTAAAACTTTGATACAATATTTCCTTTATACGACAGGTGGGTCCATTCTAAAATTTTATATTCACATGTTTTACGTAGTAAGAATGGGGTCCACCTGTCATACGAAAAAGTCATCAAAATTTTGATATATCAAAATTTTCTCGGAGCTGGACACGAGGACCGACCACCTTATCATCATGACACTACAAAGGAAGTTAGCAGCAGGAAAAAGCTTCCTTCCTAGTTCCTTCATGTGCTAACAGTGTCAGCCTCGAGTTGGGAAAAAGATATTTCAATTTGATCATAAAATAGGTGAAATATAAGTTTTTTTTTTTTTTTTGAAATATAAGATTCAATTGTACTAATACCAGATTAATGAACTATAAACTTTTTTACCAAAATTGGAAAAACAAAAACAAAAACAAAAACTGAAAAGTTGAAAACTTCTAAATAACAGAGAGATAGAGAGAGAATACCGGAGTGAGAGGAAAACAAGAGCACTTTCAGAGTCTATTTCTTCTTCTTCTTCTTCTTCTTCTTCTTCTTCTTCACACCATTCTAATTGAAGAGAAATGGATAACACAAGCACTTTCAGAGTTTGTATATATTTCTTCTTCTTCACATCATTCCGTATAATTCAAGAGAAATGGAGAAGTACATTCAACAAGTTTAGTAAATTTCATACAAATTAAACGACTCAATATCTTTGGAATTCAAGAAGAATTAACGAATTTTTAAGAAATAGACTACTCATAAAGGATCTGACTTTACAAATGTTATATAAATCATTATTTTTCATTCAGCTACTCACAAAGGATCTGACTTCACAATTGCTATATTAATCCTTTTTTAAGGCTAAAATGTACTTTGATACCTTCAACTATTCTGATTTTTTCAATTTATACCCTAAATTTTTTTACTCAACAACTTAATATCTTGACTATTTTTTTTTCAACTTCATACATAAAATTCTAAAAATTTCAAAAATGTCCTTATCCCTTCCCTCTCCCCTCCTCCCTCCGGCCACCCCATCTCCGCACAGTCCTAGCCCCCCTCCCTCCCGCCCCGCCTCTCCTCCGGCCACCCCCCTCTCTCGCTTCCGGCCGCCTCCCCCCCCTCCCGTTTCTGTCCAACCTCCCCCAGCCCCCCCCTCCTCCCACGCTGTCGTGCCCTAGGGCGAGAGGCAGGGGCGGGTGGGGGGGGGGGGGGGGGGGGAGGGAGGCAGCCGGAAGCGAGAGAGGGGGTGGGGGGGGGGGGGGGGGGGGAGGCGGCCGGAAGCGGGAGGGGAGGGGGGGGGCCGGAAGCAGGAAGGGGGAGGGGGGGTGGAGGGTGGGTGTAATTTTAAAGTTTGACAATGGGTATTTTTGTCCCAAAAAAATTTCGGATATCCACTTGTTACAAAAAAAAATTTAGGATATCAAGTTGAAAAACCGGAATAGTTGAAGATATCTAAGTGCAATTTACTTTTTTTTTTTTTTTTTTAATTCAACTCAAACATGGAAACACTAAAATGGTAGTGGGGTTTCTATGGAGTTCAAAATTACAACACACCAAAATCATCAAAATTACCTAAATTTACAAGGCAACAATTACCTAAATGTACATTAATATAATCACAAGAGAATTTCATGGAAATTTTTGTAAACCATTAAAATATACAAAGCCATAAAAAATTCAAGTAATGGCAAAAAAAAAAAAAAAGAAAAGAAAAGACATGTTATTGCAGAGAGAGACAATTTAGATGATGTAAGAAGTTTAAATATTTGAGTTCAATCTTTCGTCACTTCAAACTTGTTTTGGTTCACGATGAAAGCTTAGAAACAACTACTATTGCTACCACTGTTGTATTCTCTTGGCCTGTGCTGAATTACCATTTTCATCGCTAATTCCTAGAACGACTCAAAATCAAAGGTACATTTTTTTTGTTTTACAAAATGAAATTCAGAAATTGTAATGAAAATGGCTCTCTCAATCTCTCGTCGTTTTGGTTCTATATATAACGCTTGGCCTGTGTTACCATTTTCACCACTATTTCCTAGAACCGCTCAAACTCAAATGTACAATTTTTTTGTTTTTCAAAATGAAATTCAGAAATTGCAATGAAAATGGCTCTCTGTGGTTTCAGTTCTATAACACTTTCTAAAGAGAGACAACAGAAACATTAACCTTGTGTTTGGTAGGAGAAAAAAGTGGTAGAAAGAAAAATAGAGAAGGAAAAGTGAAGAAAAAATTCATTTTCTCTTATTTGGTATGAAAAAAAAAAAAAAGTAGGAAAAGTAGAGGGATTATTTTTCCTTCATAACCTAAGAAATCCAAGTCCCAAAAGTGGAAAAAAAAAGTGGAGGCTTATATTAATTAACAATTATACCCCCATATGAATGTATTATTTAAAAATTATTTATGAAGTCAAATGATAAATAAGTGTTTTTAGTTGAGGGTAGAATTGGTAAATCATATATTTTTTTACTTTCTTTTTCTTCCACTTTTTCTTTCATACCAAACAAAAGAAAATGCATCTATTATCTTTTCCATCCTTGCTACCAAACATAAAGAAAGAAAATGATCTTTTCTTTCCATATGGAAGGAAAGTGAATGCTTATCTTTTTCCTTCCTTCCACTTTTCCATCCTTCCTACCAAACACAGCCTAACTATATACAATATACTGCATTTAAAATGAACTGTATAAATCATTCATTAACTGTATACTGCACGTATTTCATATGAGTACTTTGATCGTACATGTAGAATATGGTATGGGTTCATGAATTACAATCCCTCACCAAGGAACAATTATAGCAATCTACGTTACTAACACTAAATGAAGATGAATCCTTTGTACTCAATAAAACTTTGTTAAAACATATATTTTCCTTGGATGAAAACTTTTAGCTTAAGTACACTCTAATAAGTAAAAGATATTAGTCTGATAAGTAAAACATTAACTGTATAATGCATTTAAAATTAACTGTATAAATCATTCATTAACTGTATAATGCATTCAACATTAACTATATAATCAAAACACTCGTTGCACATTTCATACGAGTACTTTGATCGTACAGGTAGAATATGGTATGGATTCATGAATTATAATCCCTCACCAAGGAATATTATAGCAATCTACATTACCAACGCATAAAAGAAGATGAATCATTTGTACTCAATAAAACTTTGTTAAAACATATATTTTCTTGGATGAAAACTTTTAGCTTAAGTACACTCTAATAAGTAAAAGATATACTTAATAAGTAAAAGATATTACTTTTACCCTCATCCTTAATCCGGACTTGGGACCAGCAATACAAAAAGCTTGCACTGACAGAGTTAAAAAGGTTTTTCAAAATTTTTTTTTCTAAAGAGGCATGATTGTGCAAATAATAGATCAAATATTAAATAATTACTATTGACACATGACACTATTACATGTACAACTAAAACATCACAACATACAACATTTCTCATACAAATCCCTCAATGTCCACAAATAAATTCATTTTTATCATTCATCAAATGCTTCTAATGGATACATTCGCTCTGCAAAATTCCACGTTGATCCTATTGCTGGCCATCATATTGAGAATCGTTCATACCCATGAGGTTGTCATCTCATTTCTTCATGTTTTGTTTAATATAGTTTTCTTGGATATTTCTCAAATGATTTGAATCAGTAATGTGGATCTCCCTTAGGTCAGATACTGACCAGCTACTTTATGTAAGACCTATTTTTAACATTGTAAATTTTGTTTTAGAGTATCCTATTTTCAATAAAATCATAGAAATGAATACAATTTTTTCTTAATCCATGATCCAAAATAGTTAGTCTTACTAATATATTATCACATTTTTCCTTAATCCATGAGCTGTACTTTTTTACTTCTTACTCTCACCCTCTTGATGCACAATTGATCCTATGTAAAGAAAACCACTCTAAGTTCATCACTATAACCTACCCATCCCCTATAAAAGTTTGGTGAAATTATATATCATATTCTATTGTTGTGCCATGTAATTACCTAGAATTTATATTTCCATTTTTGGAAATTAGCGCTAATATTTTTGAAATTTATAAATTTTGTTTTCCAAATTCAGTGAATTTATTATTAGTTCTAATTATTATTATTTATTAATTAGTGAATCTCTTTTTTTGGGATTGATTAATAATCTAATTCTTGTGAGCATACCAACTCTTGGAAATGGATTGTGGGCTATTTTAATTCTTGTTAGCCTACCAAGTCTTGGACTTGGATTGTGGGCCTATAGCTTTCCAAAGTCTTGGGCTTTAGAATGACTAAATTATTAATGATTCCTAATTAGTAGATTAGTTAGGGATTAGTTGGTTGTTAGGTATGATTAGTTAACCTATTCCACTATTGCCCATATATCTATTATAATTTACATTTGTGCCATCATGGCTTGTGGAGCACTCCATTTTCTCTATATTAAAATATTGGAACTTTTTAATATCTTATTACAAAAAATTCTACTTTATACCAGCCATCGGCCTACTCCACCGCCCCTGTACCCTTGCTCTGCCGTGTCGCCGCCGTGCGCCGTCTGTCGGACTCCGGCGAAGCGCCTCCGCCTCCTCGTCTCCCATGTTCTTCTCCTCCTTACTTCTCTGTCAATTCCAACCACTTCACAACCACCTTCCTCCAAATCTGGTGTCGTGCAGTCGTCGCACCACCGCCAGAGCACGGTGAGAATTTTCTCTCTCTCGATCTCCTATTCTCTTCCCTTTCTCTCCCCCTCTGTCCCTCTCACTTTAGACCCTCTCTCTTTCTTCACTTTTATTCTTTTTCTTCTTCATCCCAACTTCTTCTTCTTCTTCTTCTTCTTCTTCTTCTCCCTCTATTTTTTTTCCTTTTGTTGGAAACAATTGGTGAACTGGGCCTAAACCCAGTAGGTTCGGCTGGGATAAGAGCCGGTAGCAGGTTTAATTTTAGTTAAATTACAATGGGCTGGGCCTTAGCCATATCTTATATAATAGTATTGTATATGTATTATTAGTATAATATAAGTAAATACGAGTATATAAGTATATGTATTTTATACTATTTTTATTATTATTATGTATATCGAATACTTATATAATAAATATTTCTTTAAAAATTATTTACAAATAGATTTTGAACCTTTTGGTTTCAAAATGGGATTTAGAGATTTAAAGCATCATTATATTATTTTATTTAATAAAATTATAATTTTTTGCATATAAGTATATTTGCAAAAAATGAGGTTTTAACCTAAAAAGTGTTTATTGTATTTCCAAATATTTATTTCAAATATTTTTACTAATAAAATTTAGTTTTCAAATATTTTCCAAAATAGTTCTAGGATTTTAATCGTGCATTTTAATTTAATTACCATCTTGACCCTATTTAATCGTACGTCTACTATTCTTGTGATTTTGTCATATCTTTTTTAATCAAACGATGATCTATGGACATTTATAGTATGGACAATCTCGAATTATTTGGACGATGGATCGATCTTGGATTACTACTAGACGACATGATCTTTAGACACTTATTTCAGACGTTGCTATTTTGGTAATTATTACTATATTATGGACTTTAGACTTTGATTCTATGTCAACACGTTCGTGTTGCGCATGTCGACTTTAGATACCCGAGGCAAGTACTTACAATGATCACTTTTATTTCCTGATAGTTAATCTATTTCATGATTTAGGTATGCATTTCCTGATTATTGACACGACTATCACACGAGATTAGTGCATGGATTCTATCACATGTTTGTCTTGTTACCTGTTCCTGAATTTATCTTGTACATGTTTTCCTGTTGAGTTTGAATCCATGTTTACTAGTTGAACGCAAAATACCTTAGTATATATGTGATCAAAACTCGTATTTCCTATTGATAGCTAAATATACACGATACATATGATTTAGCCGGACCAGGTAGATCCCTCAGCCGATCACATATAGAACGTGGTATTTCAAACACACTTAGTGTAGTTATGACTTATGCATTTCATATTGATTATGTCATGTGCCTTGATTTTCCTACTATGATGATTTTTTTCCTGTTTATATACTTGTCAGTCATAATAACCGTTTATTTCTTTTTGTTTCTCCTAAATCTATTTCATGTTATACAGTTCCTATCATGCTTGAATAGTAGATCATGTTTTTACCTGCTCCAATCTTGACATGATAACCACATTTTAGGTGATGACTTAAAGGACTGGGGCCCCACTTACTATGGCACAATTTGTTGGACCATTGGTCATGTCACCCCTAGTTTCCAGAAACAGGGGTATTTTTGTCATTTTTTATTTTAAAATTATTTTGGAATTATTTATTTATTTATTGTAATATTTTGGGGTTATTTGAGTCGGGTTCGAATTTCAGCTCATTCCGACTTGTATCGAGGACCCGGGGTAGTGTTGACCTTAGCGGGCCCACACACTAGTTAGCCATGGCCCACATGTTAGATATTTTAGTTAGTGACTAGGCTAATTATTTTGGTTAGGATTATTTTGGATTAGTGGTTTTAGGAATGACTAAACTACCCCCGACTTAGAAGCCCTTCCATGTATTAACTAATAGATTAGTGTAGGGGGCTTTTTGACCCTTCCTAATAGGACAAAACCCACCATTATGGCTGGCCACTTTTGGCATGGATAGGCATTAGCCACTTTATTATTTTTCCTTTCATTTCTCTCTCTTGTTCTTCCCTATTTTTTTAAGAGAGCTTTCCCTAATCAAACCACCACCAAATCCTTCCATTTCTCCACAAAATCTTCGTCCTTCCCTCCCCATTCAATCCAAGGAAGGAGCTCCTCAAGTTTGGGAGGATTCGGAGCTCGTTCGTGTCCTTTTGGAATCTCTACGTGTCGGTGTCGAGTCGGAGGCATTTTCCTTTGAATCTCTCTCCCGGAAGGTATAATCTCTCTTCTAAATCACCCCAACATGCATGTAGGATTATTTTGAACCCGTAGGAATGACCCCCTTGGTGTTGTGTCCATTTGAGTCCATTTCGTGTCCATTTGGACACTTGTAGAGGTGTCTTAGGAGTAGGATCGTGTCCAAGTGGGAAAACCCCCTATTTGGACGCATGTATATTGTTTGTCTATTAATTTGAGTGTGTTCTAATTTTTATTCCAGATTTTACATATGTTTGGGAATGTGTTTTTCCATGTATCATAATGTATCATATTATCATTATCTATGTATATATATATATATATATATATATATATATATATATATATATATATATATATATATATATATATATATATATATATATATATATATATATATATATATATATATATGGTGGATTATATGTGGATATATTTATGTGGTGTGTGATCTTGGTGATTGTGTGTGGGTACCTAAAGTGGTCAGCCTAGTGAGGATTAGTGAGTGTGTGTTTGTGTTTGTAGAGGGTGTGAGGGAGTGGTGTTTGGTTATATGTTTAAGTGGTATGGATGTGTGAAGAAGAAAGAGGATATAGAGTGAGTTGTGGGTGTTTAAAGGGGGGATACCCATACACTACTGTCATTATACACCCATACTGCTGCCACCAAAATCAGTCCCAAACTTCCCCCTCATGGCTGTCAAAACAACCCTTATAGACCCATATCCTGCTGTCCAAACAGCCCATAAACCACCCATAATTGCTGTCCCTTAGAGCCCCAAACACCACCACTTTTTCCCCTTCAACACAGCCTACATTTAAACACCAACCTGCTGTCCACAAAATAGCCCCAAACTGTCAACAGAACAGCCATGGGGACAGCACTTGGCTGTCCACCAAAACCCACATTTTCTGTCCCAAACCAGTCCATAAATTTCCCCTTTGAGCTGTCCTATATCCAGCCTCCAATATCAGTCCAATTGCTCACCAAATCAGCTCCATACAGTCCAGTTTTGGCCCATGGTTGGCACTCCATATGACAGTGTTTTACCACTCTAACATTCAGTCCCAAACCCACTCTATATGCAGCCACCATAACCCCAAAACCTGTCCACATTTAACTCCAAATCAGTCCACCATATTGGCTTTGTGTGTAAGTGTAGTTGTGAGTTTGTGTGTGTGTGTTTATGAGTTGAGAGTGTGTGTGTGAGAGCCTATTTTGGGTATAAACAAATAGCTAATAGGAAAAACCTATAGAGAAGTCTATGAGGGTGATATATATGAGTGTATTATGTGAGAGTGAGTGGTATAGATGAATGTGAGAGTGTGAGAGGGTAAATTCATGATATAGATTAGAATTAGGGTAAACCAATACCATGTACCTTAACATAGCCTAGATACCAAGGATATCTATTTTCCTTGGTAGGTAAACCTTAGATAGGTTGATATCTAGTTACCCTAAGGAGTCTAGGCTAGTACCATGGGTATTTGCGGGGTTTCCTTGAGATTAGGCAAGGTATCGGGATTTACCTTGGTAGGGTAAATGTTAGTTTACCTAGAAAATAGGGTATTTGAGTTAGAAGTCTAAGATAGAGTTGGAACCCAATTCCCTTGGTTTGTAATGATCAAATAAGGTGCTCATAGACTAGTTTTGACGTCGGTTGACCTTTTGACCAAAAGTCAACAAAAGTCAACCGAGGGTCAAACTTAGCCTTTAAGCGACCCGATTTGACCAAAACCAAACCAGAGTTGACCAGTTGACTGAAAGTCAACAGTTGGTCAACATTAGACTAGTTTGACCTAGGATTGACCTAGTTTGACCTAGAGTTGACCAGAGTTGACCAGGGTTGACTTTTTTTTACCAAAAGTCAATCGTAAGTCAACCTTTGACCTCGTTTGACCTAGTTTGACTTGGATTGACCTCTAGTGACCCACTATGATCCAGTATGAGCCAGTATGACCTAGAATGACTCAGTGTGACCTAGATTGACCTAGTTTGGACTTAGACTTGCATTCATGACTTGAATTGGTTTCCTTTTTGTAGTATTTAGCCCTGTTTGACTCATAGTATCTTATTTTAGGTCTGTGATCACTCTGAGCGTCTGTTCACCCTATCAGCTCAGGACCACAGGCGAGTACATTCACTGATAGTTTTTATTGTCTTGATATCTGCTATATCTGATTCAGTCGTAGTGTCTTACTTGATTTCCAGACACGATATTTCACGTACTAGTATATGTCGGATCCTGTCATGAGATGTTGTTCTCGGATTACTTGGTATATTGGTACATGATTCGATTTGTTACTTGTACTTGTATAGACATGGACTTGGGAGTGGGCTGATCACCTGCTTTTAAATCTCGTGTCATGACGTGTTATGTCCGGATCCTTTATACTATTCGGGGATGGAGAGTTATTAGTGGTTGTGTGATCAAAATACCCACTTGTTGCTTCACACTTGTACTCGATACTTGTCCATAGCTACTTGTTCACAACTTTCCATGGTGACCGGCCTTATCTTCACACTTGTTGTTTCACACTTGTTATTTGTTCGTAGCTGGTCGGATGGAAGGTCTGAACATGTTTTTCCCAAGCCGATCACATGACGCACTAATAATTCAAGGCACCTTTTATATTTATTATCTGTGGTGACTATGTTCTGTTCGGGAGAAGGGTTACAGCCCCAGTCCTTGTTTGGTTTAGGGGTTGTTACTCGGCTTTCCGAACAGTTTCCAAGTCGCCCTATATACATTCATATCGTCGTCCTTTTCAGTACTCACACCATTATATATATTTTTAGTTGATTTTGTGTTGTATTTCATTACACTGTCTCTTATAGAATTTGTCAATTCATATGGAACTGCTGTTGGTGTTTGTACTTGCTCATTTTCCTGACAGAATACCGTTGACAAATTTTACAGATGATTCAGAGGCTGATTGCCCGACCTACTATGGGGTTGAGTCTGATGGGTTAGAGTTAGACTGTAGCTTATTGGTAGAGCCACTAGACTTTGCTCACCCTGAGTAGCATAGTTAGTTAGGTTTGCCTGGCCTGCGAGCCAGCTAGTACATTTCAGTTTGTAGTATTTTTATACTTATATTTTCTGAGACTCTGATGTTTGTGTATAGCTCTGACTTGTGGATCTTGGACTCATTTCCTGTTTTATCTATCATATTTTTCCTTTCATGCTATCTACCTTAGTTTGATATATGTGATTGAGACTGTACTGCTTTGTCACCTCCATTCGGAGTATATATACTATACAGGTACATTTATCTGTTTTAGTCGTAGTATTTACAGACCTTATATACAGCGTTCTACCGCCGATACTGCGGCGTAGGCTGGACGTAACCACGTGCTCGTGCCCCTCTTCAGGGTGCGGGTCGTGACACGTTTTTGTGGTGGCCCATGCAGGTCTGTGTCGCAATTAGTGCGATCTCGTAATGTCGTTTGACTTAGAGTGCTAATTACGAGCCTGCGACTAGGACGTAGGATCTAGGGTATGATAGGAGTTACTCAATCATATTTTAGGAAATTTCTGATCTTTTGATTACCATGACAACTCTTCTTGCATTTGAATTCAATTGTCCTCCTTTGATAATATCTTATCATGTGCCATATTGATCTCTTGGGTTCAATTCATCTTCAGGATGACGGTGACTAGTTCTCAGGCGGCAGGGCCTAGTACAGTTCCAGAGAGGTCAGATCCGGGAGGTCTTTCACCTCCGGCTACGAGAGTAGCAGTCGAGAGAGCAGTAGCCACAGTCTTTGCCCTTCAGGCAGGAGTAGCAGCGGTAGTTCCCGGAGGTCTTCCACCTCCAGCTGAGGGAGCTGCAGTTCAGGGAGCTGCCACCTCAGACCATGCCCTTCAGGCGGGAGCAACAACGACGGTTTCAGAAGGTCTTCCACCTCCAGCAGCGAGATCGTCCATGGTCATCCCTAACATTCTTCTACCGCCGCCTCAGCTACCGACAGATACCCAGGAAATGATGGCCCTTCTGCAACAGATGTTGCAGACATAGAGAGCACAGGCAGAGGCACAACACCGTCAGGAAGAGGTGCTACGACAGACCATGGAGAACTCGCATCAGCTAGCTATGGCAGCAGAGGAGAGAGGTGCACCGGCTACAGTTCAGGGAGCACCAGCACAGTAGCAGGATCAGAGGAGACCCGATACACACCTCCACTTCAGGAAGATGAACCCGCAGGAGTTCAAGGGTACCGAGGGTATCCTATACGTGAACGACTGGCTAGAGGATGTCCAGCGGAGTCTGGAGTTGGCAGAGGTCCCGAGAGGTCTGTGGGTGACGTCCGCAACGTGCCAGTTCTTCGATATAGCGCTGACTTAGTACCGCACGAATCCGCGTGCGTCAGTGAGAGGTATATCTTGGGAGGACTTCAGGAAGCTCTTTAAGGAAAAGTTCTACCCAGATGTAGCCTTGACAGCTTTGGAGGGGCAGTTTGCCAGTTTGGTGCAGGAAAACTCGTCGGTAGACGAGTATGCAGCGGAGTTCTTCCGCCTGAACAGTTTGCACCCAGTTTGGTCCAGGATGAGGGATACAAGGCCCGAAAGTTCAGGAGGGGTCTCATTCATGCAGTGCGCACTCGCACATCTGGGAGACGAGACGTGACCTTTGCGCAGATCCTTATGGAGGCTCAGATTGCAGAGGAGGACTTCGGCCTCAAGCCGAAGAGGAGCAGTGACGTTCTGGGAGCTAGTTCGAGTACAGGGCCAGCGAAGTACCCACACTTCCAGCATAGGCAGTTTCAGCAGCAGCCTCAGTTGCAGTTCCAGCAGGCACCGGCGCGTGCCCAGTAGCACCAGGGACAGGGCCAGAGGCAGGCCATCCAGTGTGCCTTCTGTAAGAAGATAGGGCACACCAGGGAGGTCTGTAGATTGAGGCTGGGAGTTTGTCTATTCTGTGAAGCTCCAGATCACCAGATGAGGGACTGTGCTGTCCGTGCAGCCAGACAGGCATGCCAGGATAGAGTGTAGCAGGCTAGAGGATGTAGGAATGAAATAGTAAAGTGCAATACTCTAGAGGGAGGGTGAATAGAGTTGGCAGCGAAATAATGCTAATTAAAAATGTTAGCAGTACAATCACATAATATTAATCACAACTAAAATAAAGTAAAGGCAGAGTTAAGAGAGCAAACGCAAAGACAACGATGTATACTGGTTTTCCTCTGTTGAGGACTAATCCAGTCGGTAGAACTCTTGCTACCAGTTGAATCCACTATTGGAAAAACCGCAAGTTTTCTTACGAAGTCCTTGCAACTTCTACAACGCGAGCTTTGATACGAAGAACTCGTCCAACTTCAAATGTGAAGAGGTATTCTTCAATCATGCCTTCAGATTACAATCTCTCAGAAACTTCTAGACCGTATCGCACTGGCAAATCGACTAGAGGATTGTAATTGGCTTGGGATCTGAAATTTAAAGCTCAAGAAAACTCTTTGGAAGACTGAATGCTTTAGATAGAGAGAAGATTGAAAGTGAATGAGTGATTTGAAATGATCGAAATCTTTATCTATTTCTAGGAATTCCAAAGGCAGACTTCTGACAGAATTCAGACAGAACTCTATGAGCAAATCTCGGTCAAATCCGCAACTGCAGGAGGACCAAGTAACAAGGATTCAAAATCACAACGGCCACCAACCGAACTCTGGCCGAACTCGGTCCGAGTTCTGTCAGGGTTTAGTTAGGGTTTTAAAAAGCTTTTTGGTGATTTTTGAAAACCTTTTTGAAAACCTTTTTGTAAACCTTTTTGAGAGGTCATTTTAAAAACATTTTGAACTCATTTAAGGGTAGCCTATTTGCTAGTACGACTCGGTGTACAACATATTTCTAGACTCAAATAAAATAAAAAATACATTGCATAAGGAATTACAGACTTGAGTAGGCAAACAGATCTTCGGTCTTGAATTCAGTGGATAGCCATTCTTGATCATGTTCAAGAGTCCGAGATGTCCCGACTAGCTTCGTATATCCATACAGAGTTTGATCAATTATTAAAATCAGGTTGACCATATGACCAATGGGCCAACAATCTCCCCCATTTTGATAATTGACAAACTATGAATGATATAACATTAAGCTTGTTCAAAATATCAAAAAGTAGAATTGTTCATATCCTGTATTATCTCAAAAAAATGTTAGATCTTTTAATTTTTCTCTCCCTTTGTCACTTAGCAAAATAATTACAAAAGATAAAGCTCCCTCACAATCAATGCATAAGTAACAAATAGTGAGAAAACACATACAAAAGAAATAAGGCAGAAATAAAAGAGAAATATCACAGGCATGTATTGAAAAAAAATCATCACAGGCAGTTATAAAAAATGAAGCAATATAAGAGATAGTGCTATCATAAACAGAAACTGAAACATAGTGCTGAAATAAACTAGAATGCCATAAACTGAGGCATAATAAACATGTCCATGAAAATAACAGAGTACTGAAGCAAACTTGAAAGTGCTAATAATAATCAAAAAGTACTGATAATAACTTGGAATGTCGGAGCATTTCCAAGTGCATAATAAAATATTACTCAAAATCATATAGACACATCTCCTCATCATCATCCTCCTCCTCATCATCATCAGCTCGACCAGCATGTCCTGAAGGACCAGCTCCAGAAGGTTGAGGAGGGACGCCAGCATAGAACTCACCAACAAAGTCACGAGGTAGACGGTACGAATCATAGGCGTTACCGGGCTGGAAGTAGGCATGAATAGCCTCATCCTCACAGCGGTAACCAGAGAAAGCTGGATCTCTAGGGATGGAACCGGATGAATGACCAGTCTGGGCGAAATGAAGATCAGCTAAGGAATTTGCAAGTGCCTGATAACGAGTGACGTCGTGGAACTCACTCTCGCAAGCCATGTCCGTCATCGAGACGTGCAAAGCAGATAAATGCTGATGTATGCCCTCAAATGTCATAGCATACTGATGAGGTGGTAGAGGAGGTGCAGTAGGAGGAGCAGGAGGAGGAGCTAAAACAGTCCTGCTACGACGAGATAACTGAAGTAACTTGGGCTCAGGGTCCTGAGTACAAGTCGACAGATCGATATCGAAGCGCTGAAAGATGCATGGGAGAATCATCACGTAAGAGAGATTTCTATCTTTTGTACGACAACGACCCATCATCTGAATCATGGTCTTAGGGACAGAAAATGGAATCCCTTAAGAATGTGGTACATAGCAGACAGCTCAAGAGAAGTCACATCATCCTTTGAAGTGGATTTTGGAAGTAGAGTGAAATAGATGATGCGGTGCAATTCATAGTTAAACAAGTTCAGGTTGTTAGCCTTGAACTTTCCAGAGTGTACTCTATCAGGTGCACAGAGTTCCGCTTTGAAACTGGCGAGTGTCGTATGTTCGAGGAAATCAAATTTAGTGATGTCAACTAGCGGTTCACCTTCGTTAGGGATACCAAGGATCTCCGCTAGGAGGTCATCATCGAAATTGATATCAATACCTTCAACACGAGAGCTCACATCAAAAGTGTTTAATATGAGATTACAATAAAATAATCTAATGGCATTAGTTGCTATAGGAAGCAGAGTTTAAAAAAGATGTAACCCTAATGCCTCAAAGAAATGACGATGATCAGGAAATACAGTCCATTTGACTGGAGCGCCTGTGCATATGGATCTCTTGGAGAAGTCTCCATACCACAGTAGGGCTAGGTCTAGGATTTGAAAGAAAAAAAAAGTCGAACGCGCCGTCGCTCGTTTGGACCGGCGAGAAGAGGGAATCCGTATACGGATGCGAAGATGACCCTTCCTCACTGGGGGTCGTCTTCTTCCTCTTTGAAGGATTGAATTTGGGTGCCATTTGTGCAAATTGAAGTAAAAATGCACTAATTGAAAAGTGGAAAAAGATAGGGTTATACCTTCCGAAATTAAAGTATGTCGAAGAGAACGACAAACTCTGCACGAATCCAAATTTTGGATTGATTTCACCACTAGGATTGGAAAAAAAGGGTGGTGAAGAACTAGGGTTCGGTGCTCCTTCGCGGCTGCTGCTGCTGTTATGATGTAGTTTGGAAGCAATAAAGAAGAAAGGCTCTCGAATTCTGGTTATATAACCTGACACCCTCAACCGAACTCGGGCCGAATTCGGTCAGAGCTCTGGCCGAATTCGCCTAGGGTTCTTTATAGTTGATATTTTCCATTCTTTTTCATTGTCTCATTTCAAATATTTAATTCAAAGATTAGTCATTTCAACTTCAATTAACATAATTAATATTATTTTATCGATTAAATGTCGTTATACAGCGACTGTTTCAGATTAGCTGTAGGAGTACTGTCCCAGCTGGCGGAGGTTCACCGGGGAACTCTTAAGTACCGCTTCGCTTCAATCAAAGTTGTGGTGACAGACAGACTCTTTATTGGCTTGTCTCTAACACAGTTTTTGCGTAATAATATATAATCATAAAACAAAGCTAGCGGAACCCCCGATACGAGGCCCCGGATAGGTCGTTAGGCGGTTCAGAGAAATCATCTTATATAACGCCGTCTTTGGCCCATCAATAATTCTCTATTGCATATGTCCTGGTTTGACAAAGCTTGATTATGCTTACAGCATGTCTACAAATACATGTTAGACAAACGAAACCAATATGATACAAGCATAGCAATATTGATATTAGGACAATGCTAAGTTTAAGTAGCAACATGATAGTGATTACATGAATATTAGTGCCATCATTATGTTAAACTTAATTGATTAGCCATATTCAAAAACATGATATAATCATTGGGCTAACAGAGTTGACCAGGGTTGACTTTTTGACCAAAAGTCAACCTTTGACCCCGTTTGACCTAGTTTGACTTAGATTGACCCCCCAGTGACCCAGTATGACCCAGTATGAGCCAGTATGACCTAGAATGACTCAGTTTGACCTAGATTGACCTAGTTTGGACTTAGACTTGCATTCGTGACTTGAATTGGTTTCCTTTTTGCAGTATTTAGCCCTGTTTGACTCATAGTATCTTATTTTAGGTCTGTGATCACTCTGAGCGTCTATTCACCCTATCAGCTCAGGACCACAGGCGAGTACATTCACTGATAGTTTTTATTGTCTTGATATCTGCTATATCCGATTCAGTCGTAGTGTCTTACTTGATTTCCAGACACAATATTTCACGGACTAGTATATGTCGGATCCTGTCATGAGATGTTGTTCCCGGATTACTTGGTATATTGGTACATGACTCGATTTGTTACTTGTACTTGTATAGACATGCACTTGGGAGTGGGCTGATCACCTGTTTTTAAATCTCGTGTCATGACGTGTTATGTCCGGATCCTTTATACTATTCGGGGATGGAGAGTTATTAGTGGTTGTGTGATCAAAATATCCATTTGTTGCTTCATACTTGTACTCGACACTTGTCCATAGCTACTTGTTCATAACTTTCCATGGTGACCGACCTTATCTTCATACTTGTTGTTTCACACTTGTTATTTTTTTGTAGCCGGTCGGATGGAAGGTCTGAACATGTTTTTCCCAAGCCGATCACATGACGTACTAATAATTCAAGGCACCTTTTATATTTATTATCTGTGGTGACTAAGTTCTGTTCGGAGAAGGGTTACAGCCCCAGTCCTTGTTTGATTTAGGGGTTGTAACTCGGCTTTCCGAACAGTTTCCAAGTCGTCCTATATACATTCATATCGTCGTCCTTTTCAGTACTCACACCATTATATATATTTTCAGTTGATTTTGTCTTGTATTTTTTTATACTGTCTCTTATAGAATTTGTCAATTCATATGGAACTGCTGTTGGTGTTTGTACTTGCTCATTTTCTTGACAGGATACCGTTGACAAATTTTACAGATGATTCAGAGGCTGATTGCCCGACCTACTATGGGGTTGAGTCTGATGGGTTAGAGTTAGACAGTGGCTTATTGGTAGAGCCACTAGACTTTGCTCACCATGAGTAGCATAGTTAGTTAGGTTTGCCTGGCCTGCGAGTCAGCTAGTACATTTCAGTTTGTAGTATTTTTATACTTATATTTTTTGAGACTCTGATGTTTGTGTATAGCTCTGACTTGTGGATCTTGGACTCATTTCCTGTTTTATCTATCGTATTTCCCTTTCATGCTATCTACCTTAGTTTGATATATGTGATTGAGACTGTATTGTTTTGTCACCTCCATTCGAAGTGTATATACTGTACAGGCATATTTATCTGTTTTAGTCGTAGTATTTACAGACCCTATATACAATATTCTACCGCCGATACTGCGGCGTAGGCTGGACGTAACCACGTGCTCGTGTCCCTCTTCAGGGTGCGGGTCGTACAGGTCATGGTCGAACCGATTTTGATAATCGCCTAAACTCGGACTCGATATAAGAGTTACTCGAACGGACTATGACAACTAGTGCTACCGTTCAAGATCTGCTCAATCATCGCGTCTGTATTTCTTTTCCATTCTCAAATATATTTTTACACAATTTTATTGAGTCTACACAAAATGTAAACTGCATCGTTCTAACAAATAGGCTTAACCAAAAGTATTTTCAAACTACCTAGTTTTATTTATAATTAAACTTGTTTTAAAGCATCCCAAAACTTATGTTTGAAAAATAGCCCAAAAAGCCCACTAGGCTTTGATAGAAGTCCTTCAAACCTAGATTCTGACCTAGAATCAGACTACTAGAGTTCGGCCTGAACTTGGCTCGAATTCGGATACCTGAACTAGTAAACCCTATGAACCAGTTCCTCTTGCAGACTCGGCTGTAATGGCCAAATTTTTGAGCGTTTGGCATTCAAATTCGACTCGAACTTGGTTTTTAAAAATCCTATAAATAGATAAGAGATTTCCATTTCAATTCACTCATTCACTTTCTATCCTTCCTTCTTTAAGCTTCTTCAGCTATTCAAAGCTTTCATTTCAAATCTTAAGCCAATTTTACATCTAGTCTACTTGCCCGTACGCTACGGTCTAAAAGTTTTAGAGAGTTGTAATCAGAGGCTTAATCAAGAAGTTCACACTTCACAATTGAAGTCAGTCGAGCACTTCATATTAAAGCTCGGTATTGTAAGAAGTTGACAAGTACTTTGGATAAAAGCTTGTGTTTCCAATATATAGTGGATTTCAACTCGGAGGAAGAGTCCTTTGGCTTGGATTAGCCCTCACAAGAAAGAGACTAGGATATATCGTTGTGTTTATGTTTGCTCTCTGTCTCTCTTATTTTTTGCTTTTACATACATAGCTACTTTGACATGATAGTGATATTGTAGTAATTTTGTTTTAATTGTCAATATTCTATTGCACACTCTATTCACCCCCACCCCCTGTAGAGTAATTATTGTTTAGTATATCGGTCCTATAATTGGTATCAGAGCAGGTTAATTGACAAGTTAACTGCTTTCTGTTATTTATTTGCATATACTCTCTAGAGACACTATCACATGGGTAATACACATGAAGCGCAATCTACCAATAGACCTCCACTGTTTGATGGAACTAACTACACATACTGGAAAACACGAATGAGCTTTTACTTGAAGTCATTAGATTGTGATCTTCGGTCAATTGTTATTAATGACTATAAAAAGCCTACACCTATAGTTGTTAATGGTGCACTTTTATTGATAAACCATAGGACAGGTACACTGATAATGAAAAGAAACAAGTTAGTCATGACACTCGTGCTATTAATGCGCTATTTTGTGCAGTAAACATGACTGAATTTAACAGGGTATCCACTTGCACAACATCGCATGAAGTAGGAAAGCTTCTAGAGGTGACTCATGAAGGTACGACTAAAGTCAAAGAATCAATAGATAGACTCAGGAGTACGAGGCATTCAAGATGAAGCCAAATAACACGATTATTCAGAATTTCACCCGTATCATTGACATCGTAAATCTGTTGTCTTCCCTCGACAAGGATACAACAAACACGAGAAGATTCACAAGGTACCGCGGGGTCTCACAAAGAACTGGATCCCTAAGGCTACAATAATTATTGAAGGAAACAACCTCACAATAATGTCGCTTGAAACACTCATGGGAAAGCTGATGACTCACGAGCTGGACTTGTATGATTTTGAAGAATCAACACCCAAAGAGAAATCAATTGCTATCAAGTTGCAACACAAGAGAATAGTTGAAGAGGAGTCTGAAGATGGTGACTCAGACGGTGAGAAGCAACTCTTGGTAAGAAAATTTAAAAAGTTTTCGAAGTTCAATCGTCGAAGCAAGAACCTCTACAATAACAACAATGATGACGAAGAGCAAATATGCTACGGATGCAAAAAATGGACACATCAAGAAAGATTGTCCGTCAACATCATCGACTAAGATGGGTAACAAATATGAAAAGAGTTACACCAAGAAATCGACATCCAGAAAGTATGTAAACACGAGCATATGGCACGAAAGTGAAGCTAGCGACTCAAAAGACGACAGTTCTCAAGACGCTGTGTAAGTCCTCTTCCTGAATTTTTAATTTTTTAATTTATATATTTTAATTTTTGTGCTAAAAGTAATTTCGTCGAAATTTTGTAAAAGATATTTTAAGATTATTTTGTTATCAGAAATTATGTTTAAATAAAATGATTTTGATATACTATTTTGTTTTATAAAAAGATATTTGTGCTCGAATTTTATTATTTGAAACATAAAATATGTTGTTATCATTTTCGGCCTTTCAAAAGTTGATTTCTAAAAAGGTTTTAAAAATCATAATTATTTTTTATTAACAAAAGATTTTTGTCCATTTATTTTTAAATAAAGCTTTCGTTTTATAAAAAAAATGTACTTTACCTTATTGGATGACATCAAATATTATTTGAAGTTGTTATGACAATAAATTATTTAATTTGATTTGAATTTATATGGTTTAAACTTTTGATAATATTAGATGTTGATTTAAATTAGTATTGTTATCTATTAATGGATTTCGATTATATTGAATTGTTTTAAATTTTATATTTGATTTAAATTTAGGAAAGAAATAGGATCCTGGATTTTGATCCTTATCGGTTTAGGAATCCTCTACTCTATTTAAGAGGAGCCTACACATCGTTTTTCTACAAATCTATCCACAATATCCATCCTCATCACCACAACCATTGTGCGTGCACCATGTTTGTGTCCATGTCCACCATCCCCCCTTTTTTACTATTTTCCCTTTTACATCTATAATTTCTTCTTTGTGTCAGACAACCCTGGACACATCGACACAATTACAAACATCGGAACCCTAACCCTAACCCTAACCTAGCTATTTCGGCAGCCGACCCCAACCGTCATCGGCTTTCGGCCACTTCCACCATTTCGTTCCTCTGTCCTCATCCCCTACACCACAGCCCTCACCTCACCAGTCGATCGGCTGCCATACCGTACTGCCGGTAGAATTCTTGGTTAGCATCTCATCTTACCTCCTCCTCTTCGCTGCCGTAAGCTTGCGTCCACCGCTCCTCGCCGCAGTGCAGCTACAAGCCCGACCTCTCAATATCCCACACTTGCGACCCCTCCCTACGGGGAACTACCATTGTGCTACCACCCTCGGAGCCGATCCCTGGCCGACTCTGCTGTCCCGACCAACCCTGACAGCCGACCACTTCACCGGCGCCTCCCGAACGCATCCCACGACCATCCCCTTGGCCACCACTACGGTAGCCAGTGTCACATTCTGAGTCGACAAACCATTCGTCCCCGGTGTTATTTTGCCGATGAGATCGTCCTCGCTAAGGCGTGATGTCGTACGAGTCTGAAATTGCACTCGTACAAGGCAAGAACGTTACGTTGATTTTATATTGAAATGCCAAGTTAAAACTTCACAAATCACATCAAACTGAGACAAAGTATATAAAGATAGAAATACGCTTTTCATTCATAGCTTACAACGAAGTGTAAGTCGTAATTATATTGGATGCCGTTGCAGCTACATTGATTGAAAACAATAAGAAACATACTCGATAAGCTGCCTAAACTAACACTTGCCATTCCATACATTCGCCCCTTTATACATAAGTCGTCGATTGAATTGGCTTTAAAATACTTCAGCATATGGAGAGCTTCAAAATGCCTCTCCGCACTTCAGCTTCAGTTTAGAGCACCCGCCGCACCTGGGGAATTGGGGAAAGGGATTAGCACACTTGCTAAGTGGACGAGATGAACCCACTCGTCTAAACTGACTCTGATTGTTAGGGTAGGCATGCTTTAGAGTTGTCTTTCTATTTAGAACTAAATGAATTCAGTTCATATCGATAGCCATCTTTGAGTAATAAAGCATACAAAAGAACATAGCAATTTATTCCATTTCTTACCACGGCCGTGCTCGTCCCTGCATAAAAACAGAAATAATACTTACTGTAGAAGCATGGAAAAGAACAGAAACATCCGTGCGGCTCAACCAAGAGAGAGTCTCATGCAGTTCAGAATTTCATGCGGCTCGAGAGGTTCATGCGGCTCAAATAGCCCCCAACATAGCTATGCGGCTTGGGTAAAAGCCACGTGGCTTTATGTAACTCGTCCCATAGCTAGAGGTCTCATTTAATGCTCTGACACAACAAGGCAGTCCTGACATAAAGATGAAATTGACAGCGTTGACAGAAGGCTGTAATGATGACTCTGACACAAAGGCGCGATCTTCCTAGAGAAACAAAGAAAATCTCTACAGTTGGCACTATCCACCAACTCCAAGGACTCTCTATATGGCTACAACTCTTCATGCGGTTCGAGTATGGAGACTCTCATGTGGTTCGGGCATGACGACTCCCATGCGGCTCGAGTATGGAGACGCTCATGCGGCTCGGTCATGATGACTCTTCATGCGGACCGGTCATGACGTCGCTCATGCGGCTCGAGTATGATGATTCTCATACGGTTTGAGTATGGAGACTCTCATGCGGTTCGGGCATGACGACTCTCATGCGGTTTGAGTGTGATGACTCTCATGCGGCTCATGAGCATAACAGTTGGGATACGTGGCAGGACACGTGTCAAAAGCCGATCATATCTCAATAATTCAGATCTACTACAATCAAAGTAATCTCTAGATTGGGTCAAATTCCAATAATCATAATAAACAGTGGGGACACATGGCAGAGAATGATTCAGATTTATTTGTTCAGATTTGTGGACGTCAATAAATCATCATGATGCAGATTTGTTGCAATCAGCTTTAACTACTCATAGGATTCGGCGCAATCTACATTAATGACCCAGATCTATTACATTCAAGATTAATGGCCCAGATTGATTAATCAAGAGGCCGTCGATGTTTTGAAGGGAGGCAATCATTGCAAACCCTAATGATCACCCTACTCCTATAAATAGCAAGGTGCCATTCCCTTACAGAAGAGAAACAGACACATACAGAGAGAGAGCACTACAAAGACATCCAGAGATCTATCAACAGAGGGCGCAAGGGAGTCTCCCCACATGTCCAAGAGCATTTCTTCACCGGAGCCAAGGCTACGTCTGATCGTCCAAGGAGTAAGGCAGAGCGGCCGTCGCTTTCCCGAGCCTCTATCGTCACCCCCAGAATCTAAACTAAACAATTATACTTAGACTGCTGTACCTTGGTTTTCGTCCCTAGGCTTTTTTTTGTACGAGCGAGTTTGTATTGTGAAGTAAAAGTCCAGTCCTCTGATATAAATGTTATGTTCTTTTATAATCAATGGCAAACACGATAGTGACCCTGCTGGAGACTAACTTCTCCATGGCTGAGGAATTGGTGACGCAATCAGACGCTGCCAAACTTGGCTCCACTCAACAATTGCTGGTCACCAGGTTCGACCAACAAGCGTTTGAAGAAATACTCTCTGACGGGAGCGCTGGCCCGGTCCAGCGGCGAGCCCACACGAAGAAGGCCCGTACGGAGTGGAGACCCAAGTCATTCGCTCCTCCCCAAGCTCTGGACGAAGTACTCTCTGCTGCCCAAGACGGCGAAGGCAACTCTCATGTGGCCCCACTTCAAGCCATAGAGAACTCTGCTGTCCCCAAGTTCGGCAGAGAAAAGCACTACGATGCTTGACTTGCAGGGGTAAAGGGTGATTCTATGTGCTCCAGGAAGAAGTCGAACGAGGGCACTAGCCGCAGGCCGAACATTCATGCGGCCATGATTGTCAGCCGCATGCATGATGTCCATGCAGCCGAAATTGCCAGCCAGATGTAGAATAGCCATGCGGCCAAGATTTCCAGCCGCATAGAGAAGACTTATGCGGCCGAGACTTCCAGCCGCATGAAAAAAGCCCATGCCAGCCGCATGAAGACCGTTGATTCTAGCCGCATGCTGACTGCTCCACGCGGTTCAGGCTCAGTCTTCGATCGCCTCTCCTATGTTCCTGATCTCTCATTGTTTGCCATGAAATATAAAAGAGCAGAACAGTTTTATGGGAGGACTGGACTTTTACTTCACGTTACAAACTCGCTTGTACAAAGAAAGCCTAGGGACGAAAACCTAGGTACAGCAATCTAAGTACAATTGTTTATTTTAGATTCTGGAGGATGACGGTAGAGGCTCGGAAAAGCGACGGCAGCTCTGCCTTACTCCTTGGACGATCGGATGCGACCTTGGCTCCGGAGATGATCTGCTTGGCATCGAAGAAATGCTCTCTTTACTCTCTGGCTACTCTCTTCTTGGGCTCTCTATGTGGTCGTCTGTGTGATTCTCTCTCGTATGATTCTCCTCTGGTTTACGTGATTGTCCTCTTTTGCAAGGGAATAGCACCTTGCTATTTATAGGAATAGGAGGTAATTATTAGGGTTTACAATGACTGCCTCCTTGAAATGGCGGCAGCCTGTTAATTGGTCAATCTGGGCTATTGGTTTTGAGCGTGATAAATCTGGGCCATTAAGTATAGATTACACTAAATCTCATCAGTAATTAATACTGATTGGAATAAATCTCCCCTCATGATGATCTGCTGATATGCGAATCTGAATGAATCAATTTAATTCATTCTCCCGCCACGTGTCCCAGATTATTGGAATTTGACCCAATCTTTGATTGCAGTAAATTTGGGAAATTGAATGGCTTAAGACACGTGTCCTGGGAGCCACTGGGGGAATCTGAGCAGCATAAGGATTGGGCCGCATAAGACTGGCCACGTGTTAGGACTGCTCTGAACCATATGATAATCTGGGCTACATAATGGGTAGTGAGCTGCATGGAGATGATCCTTACGAGCCGCATAAGGGAGACCTTTGCTTGAGCCGCATAAGGCTATTTCGATCTGAACCGCATAGGGGAGCTTCGGCCTGAGCCGCATGGGGAGTCTTCGCGCGAGCCGCATACGACTGTCCACGTGTCAGGGCTACGTGGCATTTTCTGAATCTCGGGGGATTGTGTCAGAGATCTCCTTTGTTTCCCGAGGATTCTGTCATTATGACAGAGTCATAATTACGTCTCTGTGTCAGGGTTGTCAGTCGTCGAAGCTGTCAGCCGTCAGAGTAATTAATGAGGTATAGGGCGGGGGGAAGAACTGTTTGCAAGCCACGTGTCTTCCTTTTTGAGCCGCATGGAGCCTGTTGAGCCGCATAGTTCTTTGTGCCGCATGATTTTCTTGAGCCGCATGATTTTCTTGAGCCGTATGGGCTATCTGAGCTGCATGAGGTTTTCTGGCCGCATGGATCTTTCTTTATCATTTTTCATACTTCTACAAGATCTCCTTCAAAGTTTTTAATTTGCAAAATTGAAATACTTTGAATAAGAAGCATGGCTATGTATTCATGGCTATGTATTCATGGCTATGTATACTTCTAGCCGCATATGATGTGTTGGCCGTATGGTTGTCTCGGCCGCATGGGTATTTCAGCCGCATGGATGGCTCAGCCGCATAACTCCTTGCCACGTGTGCGGGTCTTTAATTGCTTCCAATTTGTTTCAACGCCGTCTTTGGGGGAAATCCCAAGGGTCGGCTCATTAAATCTTTGGATTTTATGCCTTGGGTGAATCTTGGGAACGAAATCCAAGGAGTCGGTTGTGCTTTCTACGAGGCGGTTATTTAGTCCATGTGTGTTCCCCCTCTCGTCTTCCTATAAATAAGAAGAGTTGGAGAGAGAGAGAGAGGACTCCTTTACCTTCTTCTTTACTTCGTCTCTTCGCTATCCCGATTGACCTTTTCTTCTCCGATAACTAATGGCTCCCAAGAAGACCGTGGCAGCAAAGGGCAAGAAGGCGGCCTCTTCATCGACTGCAATGGCGAAAGGCAAGAAGACTGCTTCTGCCTCAACTGCGGCCGCTCCTCCGCCGATCGTCGTACTCGATGTTCATCCTGACGTTCATCCCCCCATAATTGGTAAGGACATTGTATGAGTTAAAGAACCCTAACTGCTTTGGCTACGTTGCATACTTTATGTACGAGCCTTTGAGAGCCGCATGTTCGTCCTATGGCTGAGCTGCGAGCCGTATAATAATAACCACTGTGTCCGCATAAGCGCTTTGCCGACGAAGCCGCATAAGCGACGCTGAGCCGCATGGACTTTCACTGAACGGAGCCGCATAAATGTTCTTCTAAGCTCAAGCCGCATGAGACTTCATAAAGTTGGAGCCGTATGAGGCTTCATTAAGTCGGAGCCGCATGGGCGTTCTCCTGAGTTCGAGCCGCATGAGGCTTCATAAAGTTGGAGTCGCATGAGACTTCATTAAGTTGGAGCCGCATGGGTGTTCTCCTGAGCCGCATGGGAATTGAAAGCACCCAACAGTTCTTTTTATCCATCTTTTTTTAACTCATCTTTTTCTGGCTTTTTCTCAGTGAATCTGTCGGTTAATGCTAATGGAGAACTTCTGGTAGGTAGTGCCTAAGCTGCTCTGGGCTATAGGTATGACCACATTGTTCAGCAAATGACAGACCAGTTTCCGAGTGACGAACCTCCGGCGAGACTGAAGGCCCTCAAGAACCAGCCTTTCCATTTTCTTAACGCTATGATGAACTCCGGGAAATTCGAAGGAGAATATTTGAAGCCTGCATTTTTCTTTGGAGATGCCTTGACTGTGGAGAACAATCATGTCCTGGAAGTGTCGGAGAACTGGAGCTTTGTCTCTAACAGGATGGCGATCCGCATTCCCCAAATGGAGCGACACTTTCCCTTATCTTGGTTCAATATGCTCCCACTGGACCGGAAGATGGAAGAGACTTTAACCCCTACCCGAGGTGTGATGTTTGTGGGAGACATCCATTATAACAACAGCCTGAAGTCAGTGACTGCAGGCAAGGTGCATACCAGCTGTTCTGTAACGGGATTGGTCCCAGGTACTTTCTTGAATGCACCGGGCTCCAATTTTACATTTTCTGCTGCCGACACTTTTATAAATCAACTTGCTCGGAAGGGCTCCTACCCCATTGGCCGGTTGATGCTCCCTAGTTGGATACATCCTGTCCCCTCGTGGACCAACCTGTCTCTGTGGATCTTGCAAAAGTATGAGGCCTTTCTATGTAAGATTGGCCTTTACCTTGCCATTCGGGGCACCAGCCAGGGCTTGCCCATAAACAAGAAGTTGTTTATATCTCTGCTGGAACTGTATAACCGCCGTACGGGCACCTTCTATACACCCGTAGGGAAATGGGGCTTGCGCTCCACGAAATACATGCGGTTTCCAAGCTTCCTTGGGGGGACGAAGCTTTTGAGGCGTATACTCCCACAAACTAAGAATTCGAAGAGTTGGAAAGACGGTATCCAGGCTTTGTGGCTCTTTATCAAGAGATATTATGCCACTACAACACGTGTCATCAGATAGCCAAAAAGGATAGCAGCTCATAAGGGAATGCTCCCCATACCAAGGATTGGGTGCACTATCTCTTCCCGACGGATGCCTCAGGTCGAGTTACTTCCCGCCATCCTCAATTCCGGGAGGCAATTAAAGATTTGGTGTCCTCGGCTAAGAGAGTAGCCACTACCAGTGACAGATTCGGAAGTAAAACTGACTCTTTCGATTATTTCTATCAAGATACCCAAGAGTTGTCAGAGAAGACGCTCCTGGCGGGATTCTTGATGATATGGTTGCGAACTTGTGTAGTCTCTGGAGGAGCTGGCTCCATTGAGAGGATTAGTCGCAATCTCATCCTTCCGGCTGTGAAGTTAGTTTTACGAGTCAGGCTAGCTCTCCTCCCGGCCATGGTTTGCAGCGTACATCGTGGCCTTCGCACCTTCGCATCCAAGGTCATCGCCCGCAATGTGACCAAAGATTTTGAACGAACTGAACTGCCCTATCACTATTTGATGGGGTGGCTGTTGCTGCATTATCCGTCGTTAATGAGACCGGGCTCTGAAGATGGTGTAACTGATGATGACGCCCTTATCTTCCGTTATCGTAATGAGTCTTGGGAGTATGAGATCATGCGTGCCTGCCGGATGGTACTGGCGAGGGCGGATATGTACAATATTTTTGCGTCTGTCCCTCGTTTTACTGCTGAGGAGATAGCGACTGTACATCTCGATGGTATTGCGCCCCCTCAACTTTTGGATGGTCAGATGCTCCTTTGGCTGCGTAACATCCGCCCTGCTCACCTGGTGTACCGTAACCGTAATACTGTCATTCTGGAGCCTTATCTGCCTAGCCGATTTGCCCGGCAGTTTGGATACAGTCAGCTTTTTCTAGACCGTCCCAGCTCCTGTCTGGGCTTTGAAGGCAGTCTTCTTGACGGCATCAGGGCCTGGCAATACTATGATATATTCCATACCCGTACCCTTTTCTCAGTCCCTGATATTAAGGCGCCAGTAGAGATCTTGTATATGGCAGCTCTGTATCATGTTATGGCGAACAAGCCCCCCGTCGGTTTTAATCCGGATGCTAGTTTCATTGTTGGTACCGGCCTGGAGGAGGGGTCCCAGGGGGCCAAGACGAGAAAAAGGAAGAACAGGGTCGAAGTGCCAGATTTGGACTTTGCTGCTGAGGATGATGGCGGTGACGAGCATGAAAGAGATGACTCTATCCTTCTGGTGGCAGACGTAGGGGTGGATCTGCCGCCTATGTCAGATGAGATGTTGGGAGATCAGCCACCCGTTGCGCCTGATCCTGCTCCAAAGCGTAGCAGGCAAGTTTCTCCTGTTAGTGGTATTTCTCGTTCCCGAAAGCTGGTTGTGACTAGACACCGCCAGCTAACTATAAGGGAAAGCGGCGAGGAAGTCGACCCCGCGTCAGAGGTAAGCAAGCCACTCCCGGTTCTTCCTTCCTTCCTTTATTCTAGCTTCGATTCTAATCATTTTTTCTCCCTTGTAGGTGTCAGGAGAAGAAGAAGAGTCTCAAGATGTCGAGGTGGTGACCTGGGATGACGGGGGCTCCCGTGAGCCTGTCCCTGAGATCACAGACTCTCCTCAGGATGATGCTGATCGAGCCATATCCCCCTTCTAGGTGGCGGGGACAGAGGACGCGACCGAGTTTAACTTGGAGATCGCAGGTGAGGAGACCATGCCAGCTGCGAATGAGCTGCAGCCCCCATGCTCCTCCCCTGGTAAGATAAGCCGAATCTTAACCTGCGAGGAGGCCTATCTGCTCTATCATCATGTCCTTCGGGTTATGTCGATTGATTGTCATTCTGGGCATACAGGTCCTGACTCTCCAGTGTCGAGGATAGACATTGTTGAGACAAACTCGACCGAAGGGGCACTGGTGGAGAGGAGCGTACCCCTTATCTTCCAGCTCGTCTTGATGGGCCTTCTGGGGGCTCGAGTTCGGCAAGCCAGGTAGTGGAACAGTCGGGGCAGGGTCGATGGTCCTTGCGTCATCCTCTGCTCAGGCGCTCCGAGAGTCAACCTTTCTGCCCTACCGAGTGTCCAGGATCTTCGGGCGGCGAAAGACGAATTAGCCGCCATCCATGCATCGTTCTGCTCAGAATCTGTTCCCCTGGTGGCAAGTTCTAGCATCACTCCTCCGACGTTTCCGTCCCCGCTTCCTCTGACGCCATCCTCTGCAGAGGTTTTGGACGACGCGTTACAGGACGTGGTTGCCAGTTTTCATCGTCACTTAAAGAGGGGGATTGAGGCAGCTGTGGAAAGAGGGACCTCTTTCACCTTGCCCCGGCAATGCACCCAGGGTCAAATTGATATCCTTAAGAATCTTTTAGGTGGTACAGGGATGGCCGCATTTCTGGAGGCGAAATTGTTGGAGACTGATCAGCTGATGGCCGAGCTTCAGGTATTACGGCAGGCTAATCTGTCTGCTGTTATAAACCTGGAGCAGGGTTTCCTTATTGCTGCCATAGAGAGGACCAAAGCTACTCGAGATAAAACCAGACCGGCCATACTGAAGGACCTCAGCGATTTATCTGATCGATATGATCAATTGAATCACAAGAATGAAAACATTACGGCTCGGGAGGAGGCTGCCTCTTGTGAGATTACTGACACGTGGGAGCAGATCCTTGCGCTTCAGAAGAAGTTGATTTTCTTGGAGTCTGAACTTGAGGTTGCCCGTAATGACAGGGGCTAATTATCCAGGAGGCTGACAGGGTTAATCAAGCTTCGACTGGCCTGGAGGCAGTCTTGAAGAAGTTGGAAGACGACTGCCAGGCGTTCACGGACTTGGATAATGGGAAGCGGTTATCCCAGGAGGCTGAACGTCGAGCTCGACAGCGGCTTGAGCGGGGGACCACTTCAGTAAGAAACCGTCTCATAGAACTGTGTAATGCAAAAATATAGTTGGCTTTTTCTTCTTTAGTTTTCTTTCTTTTCTCTTCCTTTTTGATAGGGACGTGGTTCCGAAACATGTAATTCTTTTTTTCGTCCTTCAAATAAAGAGTACTTCCATTTTACCCTTTATTTATATCATTTGTTTGTGATATGATGGTGGTGCTTGCCCCGCGTAGGGGACTTGTTTGTGTACCTGTCATCCATGGCATACCTTGGTTGTAGGTACGGATAACAAGTTTGGTTAGGACGCCTAGAACAACCATGGCAAAGTGGTCACGGATGCTCCTGGTATAGGGAAAGGGAATGCCGTAGAGCAGCTGGGCTCCCGGGGCATGATGAGAAATGGTGGACTTGTGCTAAGGAACTTAGCAAAAGATATTTGTGTGCCTATTATCCTTGGCGTACCCTGGCTTAGGATACGGATAATAGGATGAAAGGGAACCAACATACTTGCTCAGAGGTAATGAGGACATGGCAAGCATGAGGGTTTTACCGTGAAATCTTCCTACTCAGAGGTAATGAGGACATGGCAGGAGTGGACTCCATGGAGGATATTTGTGGTCAACAGAGGACATTTGTGGACCTATTATCCTTGTACTCCGGTTGTGGGTATAGATAATAAGTTGAAAGGGACTCGACATACTTACTTAGAGGTAATGAGGACAGGGCAAGTATGAAGGTTTCTTCGACGGAGCCTTCCCACTCAGAGGTAATGAGGACATGGCAGGAGTGGGCTTAATGAAGAGGGGTACATAGAACGACTTATAGGTAATGAGGACATGGAAGTTCTATGTAGAGGGGTGATTTGTTTTTGGCAGAATTGAGATGACTCAGAGGTAGCATCGACATGGTCGTTTTGGGAATTTGTGGACCCGTTACCCTTTTTGTGCACTGGGAGTGCGAGTAGTGGATCATGAGGAAGGATCTCTTTCAGGAAGAAAGTTTAGAGGTATGATTATACATAGCTCTCCCCCGAAAGAGTGACCGGAATGTAAGTTCAGAGGTACCAGAAGGTACGTAACTCGATAATCTGTGAATTTTGGGAATCAAAGTGTAAGTTCAGAGGTACCAGCGGGTACATAACTTGGTATTTTGGGATTTTTGTGGAACAAGAACGTGAGTTCAGCGGTACCAAAGGGAACATGACTCATCAATCTAAAATTTTGTGGATGTGAGTTCAGCGGTACCAGCGGGTACATAACTCGATAATCCATGAATTTTGGAATCAAAGTGTAAGTTCAGAGGTACCAGCGGGTACATACTCGATAATCTGCGATTTTTGTGGAAGGAGGACGTGAGTTCAATGGTACCAGAGGGTACATGACTCATCAATCTAGAATTTTTGTGAATGTGAGTTCAGCGGTACCAGCGGGTACATGACTCGATGATCTGGAATATTGTGAAAGTGAGTTCAGCGGTACCAGCGAGTACATGACTCGATAATCTGGATTTTGGAATATGAGTTCAGCGGTACCAGAGGGTACATAACTCAATCATCGGGGATTTTTTTGTGTGGATGTAATACTTCTTCAGGAACTTGCCGTTGATGGGTAACATGAGCAAGTCTCAGCGTGAGCAGTTACATACTTGGCCAGCTCTGACTCTTCTTCGGCCACCCCCTGTGTAAATGAAGACTGAGAGGATGACTTGGGAAACTTGATCGTCAGGGGTTCTGCTGGTGGAGTCGAACGTGGAGTTGTTGGCAAACTAGCGACCCCCAGCTTGGTACTCAATGCTGGACGGGGAGTCGTTGCTTCGCTAGAAGCCCCAGACTTTGCATCAGGGTAACAACTCCTCTTGGGAAGACATATTGTCATTGGCTTGTCAGAGGGATTGAGCTTCTCCGTTGGTGGCTGGCGGACTCTTGGCAACTTGATTGTTAGTGGCTCTGTTGTGGGTCTCGACGTCTGACCGGACCTTGGCAGCCGGATTACATTTGCCCTTCTTGTGCCGAGAGGCTGATCGCATCCTTACGCAGAGCGGCCGTAGGGGGTACGAATTTGCCAGGTTTGCGAGCTTGGAGGTGGATCGTCAGAGGTTCTTCTGATCCTTAGGCCGTTTCAGTTTGAACTTGCACACCTTCGTCTAGATACCTTTTTGATTTCTCGTATAGGCAGGAATCTGAATAGTAGGACTCGACTCCTTTGAAGGGATCGATATCGGCAAATTCTGTCCTCACGAAGCCGTGCTTATCGACGTACTAGAAGCATTGGTGCAGCATGAAAGGCACGATCATATAATCGTACATCCAAGGGCGCCCCAAGAGGATATTATTGGAAGTGTCCATATCTATGACGTAGCAGGTTACTTCTGACTGGAGATCGCCAATCTGGCACTTCAAGCGGATCTTCCCAATTGGGTAGCTCCTGTCCGAATTGAAGCCGCTGATGGCTGTACTGGATGGTGTCAGACGATGCATCGAAATGCGGAGATGATGTAGCTGACCTTTCGGGATGATGATTATGGAAGAACCAGGATCAATGTGCATCCGGTCCACCTTCACGTCCCCAATGTATCCAGTGTAGTATAACGGACGATCGTGCAGACTGGTCTTGATGAGCATGTCCTGCAGAGTGAAGACAATATTGGACATTGCTCCTGTGCAGGCTCTGTCTTGGAGATTAGCAGGCGGGCTTTCTCCTGTGAGGTTGACTTGAGCCAGGTAGGCGTCAGCATTTTGGAGTGCATCGCTCAAGGCTGTGCGAACATCCTTTTAGAGTCTCAGGAGCTCATATAAGGACAATTTGGCCGGTGTGTTGGTCAACTGCGCCAAGATGTCGAAGTTGTAGGGCCTTTCCAGCCCCTAAGATGTTTCTTTCTGGAGGGATTTGTCGAAGCGAGTCTCCTTCGGCCTAGGCTTGTCGGTCGTCGGAGGTTTGTTTTCCATAAATAAATTCTATTTATTTATTTATTATGTTTTTGAGAAAATTACAACTGTAGGAATTTGATCTAGAAGACGATCACTTTATCCCTTGGACGATACGATGAAGAAGGCTCAGATCTCGAAGAACTTGGACAGCAACTGGGCAATCTCGCTGTTCTCTTTGAATTGAATCTGGTGTCTGTTGAAGGTGGAGAAACTCTCTTTTATAGAGTTCTAGATAACTGCTCTGGGCATACGCTCAGTCAGTTACTTGACGTGTGCATAACTACCGAGACGCGTGGCAAATTTTGGTGGAGACACGTTGGAGTGCGGTTGAGAGTAGTGGAGTATATCCAGGAGAGATTGATGGCATGAATGCCATGTTGCATAACTTCTGAATGAGTGGGTAACCGAATACAGGACACATGAGAACGTGTGTTGACTGTACATTTGAAGTCATTCTGAATGCATTTGCTTTGATACGCTATCTTTTGGAGAAGCATGACTAGCATACACTATCTTGTTTAAAGAGGAGTCGTATGGAGTCCATACGCTGTCTTGGGTGACAAGAAGTCGTATGGAGTATATACGCTCACTTGATGAGGAGTCGTATGGAGTACATACGCTGCCTTGATGAGGAGTCGTATGAAGTCCATACGCTGCCTTGATGAGGAGTCGTATGAAGTCCACACGCTGCCTTGATGAGGCGTCGTATGAAGTATATACGCTGCCTTGATGAGGAGTCGTATGACTGGAGAAATAGACACGTGGCTGTCTTCAATCTTCTCGAATACGCCATATCTTCTATTAACTGACAAATATCTCTCGAGCGTCGTATTGCGGATATGACGGCTGACAGACTGTCAGAAATGACAGTAATGATGGCTGTGCATTTATGATGGCTAATGAGCTGTCCTCGTAAAAGATAAAATCAACTCTCGAAAATCCATACGACGATTAATTCTTCGAAGTCAGCTGTTCTTTGCACGAAAGACGAAGTGTCAGATTCATTCCCCATCGAGCGTTGCTGTGTTGTCAGTCGAGAAATAATAAAATATTCACTGAGCATATGACTTTTGCACTGAGCGTATGGCTTTTGGCTGAGCGTATGGCCTTTGGCTGACTTGGTCTTATGTCAGCGTGTCAGAATTTTTCACACCCTACAAGACCCCCTTCAAAGTTTTCGAACTTTATAATTTTCAAAATTTGAAATTACTTTGAACTCAAAGTGGGAATAAGTCTTGACACGCTGGCACGAGTTTGTTATCTCCTCGATATCAGTGCATATCTCTAGGGATTCTATATTTTGAAAACGGCTGCCGTTTGGGCTTCTCTTTCTTCTATAAATAGGCCTTTAAGAACTTAATTCTTTTCTTTACTTTTGCCTTCGTCTTCGAGAGAGAGAATCCAGAGCTCAAGCCTTCTTCTTCTCCAACCTAATCTTCATCAATGGCACCCAAGCTCGATGCTGCCGCGAAGGGGAAAGGCAAGGCTCCTGCAGAGCCGTCTCGACCCGCCGCCGCCGCCGCCACAACCACTAGGAGAACCGCCGAGTAGCATCTTCCACAGAGCGAACTTCCGTTGAAACCCCTATACCATGAGGATGGGGACGATGAACAGTAACCATCCCTTTTTAGGGCTCTGGTTAGGACAAAATCAGAAAACGTATCCCCTTTTTAGGGTCAATACGTCAGAAAATACACTTCCCTCTTTAGGGTTTAGTCGTATTCCATGTTTTTCGTCTTATACGAAAAATATGTTTTGAGCGTATTTCTGTAAGATACACGTATCTTTGATAGAAATGTCAGAATACGCTGATCTGAAAGAAAACGCTATGTCAAGTCGTCTCGTTGAGATACGCTGACTCTCTTGTCAACGTATTTTTGATGAACATCTTGCTAACCATACGCTGCTTTTTGGAAGATTCCATACGACTGCTTGCTTTGGTTAGACATACACGTAGCTGAGCGTAGGTTGAACTTAGAATCTGTCATACACTTAGGATAGATTGAGCGTAGGATGGATTGAGTGTAAGTTGATTTTTGAACCTGACATACGCTTAGGATGGACTGAGCGTAAGTTGATCTTTGAACTTGACATACGCTTAGGATGGACTGAGCGTAAGTTGATCTTTGAACTTGACATACGCTTAGGATGGACTGAGCGTAAGTTGATCTTTGAACTTGACATACGCTTAAGATGGACTGAGCGTAAGTTGATCTTTGAACTTGTCATCCCTTTGTATTTTTTAGAGTTAAGAATTTTTAACCTCTTATTTTTCCTTTATAGTGGATATTCTGGCCCAAGAAGCGCAGTTTGAAGGATGTGCAGGGAGCAATTATAAGAGTGATCTATCCCATGTCCACTTTCCACAGTTTGATGAACCTTCCACGAGAATAGCCATTCTGAAAAATCAAGATAGCGAAACCCTGCTGAGTCTGATAAGTGGTCAACCACTGCAGAGTGTGGACAGTGTTACCCACTCAAAACCGGCATTTCTATTTGGGGACGCTATTGACAAAAACTCCCAGCCAGCCTCCGATAAAGTGTCATACTCGTATTACCGGAATGGTGATGCGACCCAGCCGATGTACTTGACTGGATTGTCTAAGAGTATCAACATAGCTCGCTTATTCCATGCGAGTCACCAAAGGCACATGAAATGGGATATTACTCCAACCCGTCAAGCAAGAAAAAGCTGGATGGATAGGGTACAGACAGGGAAGATTTCGTAGTGGTACTGAACCACATGTTTCAGTCTTGCGAGGATTATTGCCATCCACAATTCCCCCTGAGGACTCTGCACTTCTGATGCCGGTTAGAGTCCCGATATTCGCGAACGAATTTGCACAACTAGGAAATGCTGTCTATCCGAAACAGTCCATGAGACTCACTGGTCTCGTGAACCCAGAGAATACCAGATGGACTGCTCTCGTGAGATGGATTCTGAGAGATTATGGAGAACAGTTGAAGGCGATAGGCCTGTACGATGCCATCAAGTGCACTGCTTATGGTTTTAGGTCGAACCCAGACTTGTTCCTGGCACTAGCAGAAAGGTATAACTACCGCACTGGAACTTTTATGACTCCGAGAGGCGAGATGGGATTCGCTCTCCATGAAATGGCGTACATTTCTCAGCTGCCGACAGGAGATCTACCGTATGAGGAGTATATCCCGTTTATTGATGAAATGAACAAGATCTCTGACGCCAACCCGCTAATTCTTCATGTATTCGAAGAATTAATGTGCCACTATAGTATTTGTAAGGCCTTTTATAAGGCAAAAGATATAGATTCAGGCTGCTATACTTCGAAGTGGATGGCCTACTTATTCCAAGGCCGCACCGAAGAAACTCAGAAGAAGAAGAAGACTGAACAATATATTGGTCGTTTTAAACCTCTGAGTCAAGCCAAAATTGACAAATTAATCCGGGAGACAACCCATGATGACATCATAATCGAAGAAGATGAAGGCACCTATAAGCTGGTGATAGGTTAGAGACCTACATAAAGCAAGGTGGCCGGGCTTTATCTAATGAAGGTCATCTGGCCGAGTTTCTATCCCTTTGGCTGAGAAGATTCGTAGTACCTGGCACCTGTTCGGCAGACAGGATGCACCGAGAATCGTATTTGCAGCAGTCCGTCTGACGTTCGGGTACATGATGGACTTGCTAACGACGATGACATGCTGTCTGAACGCCGGTTTAAGAGCATATGCAGACAGAATGTTTAACTTGGCGAAGAAGAAACTAACAGCTTTTCCTCGGGTAGAAATGCCCTTCACATATTTGTACGGATGGCTGCTCCTCCACTTTGAGTCTCTTATGAGTGCTGGACTGGCCAGACCAGATGACACTTTCTTGGAAAGATACCGTCATACGCCCAAGTAGAAATATGACACCCTGACAGACTACAGGACCATACTGAATAGGGGAGAACTATAGAGTTTCACCTGTGTTCATCCGCCTATCGGTTATGAGACTATGCCTGCGAGGACGATTGATGGCACTGGTGCCAATGAACTGGATGATGTTCAGCACGAATGGCTGAAGAGTATCTGGCCATCCCACCTGGTCTGTCGCCATGACGACATCACTTATTTGGAGCCATATCTTTCGAGTAGATTTGCTCGGCAATTCGGCTATGATCAGTTGCAACATGCTTCAACCACCAAGGCGGATTGATCGACAGTGCGAGAGCCTGGATATATTATATTGCCAAAGGTACCGGAGCTACCTTTACAATGCCAGATCCGGTGAATCATCAGAAAGAAGCTAAGATGTTGGCGTCTTATGCCAAGTTCTATGTATCTGCGAATACATTTGATGAGAAGTTCAGCATCTTGGGTAAGAGCTTCATTCATGTTAATAAGAAATCAGCCAAGTCAACTCTGCCGGAAGATTGTCACGACCGAGAGGATCCTCTCGCTACTGACGAGGTTTATGAAGAAGTCTCAATAGGGAATCTCTTTTCTGATGAACTTCATCAGCCACTACACGTACCGCTTGGAAGTGTCGAGAAGAGTGTATCTGCTGAGGGTACACCGAAGAGAAAGCGTGACAAGGGTGCTTTCGGGCCCGCTCCAAAAAGAGTTACTCGAGCAGAAGTTCGTAGTCGCGTAGGAATTACTATCCCGGGAACTTCTCCTGCTTCGAGTCAACATATCAGAGATGCTGATGAAGAAGGTAGTGACTCCAAAGAAGATTATCCTACCATTCCACTAATGAAAATGGTAGGAAAAAGAAAAGTGGTAGTTTGAAAGACTAAATCTGTAATTTGTCTTGATGCAGAAAGCCCCACCAATCATGCTGAACGGTTGGCTCGAGAGAAGCAAACTGCCCTTGCTCCTCAGCAAAGAGTTGAAGCAGAATCTTCTACTGCCAAGAAGATTATTGAAGTTTCCTCTCCTGCACCCTCGAAAACGCAGCCCATGCAGGACACTAATATAGAACTTACTGCGGAGGATGTGATATAAGAATCGGCAGCTAAGCCATCTACTGATCGAACAATACCGGCTGCCGAGGATCCTTTCATGGTAGTGGATGAGCATGCTGAACCATCCGTACTGGTTTCGAGAGAATCAGTGAAAGAAGCAACCACTGTCGAGCCACCTGTTGATTTAGCTTTGATTGATGTTTCGGAGAGCGACAAGGGTGAAGAAGAACAGGTTGACTGTCACGACCTGCACCCACTGTGAGGGTACGAGAGCGTAACAACGCCCAGCCTACGCCACAGTGTCGACGGTAGAATGCTGTTCTATGTCATGAACTATAACTAACATAATATGAATACTCTCCATAAGGAGGCCAACATAGAGGTACAACTCAATCACAATCTAAGGTAGAATGTAGCATGATGGAAAATAGATAAGAAATCCTCAACTGTGGTACAGCAGAAAGAAATAACAAAGTCTCAACATCTCTAAAATATACAACTTTGAAAATAAGACAACAGCTAAACATGAAAATAAAGGACAGTCTAAGCTATCTACACTATACAAGGTATCATCCTGAGCAGCTGCCTGAACCTCCCCAGGGGTCCAGGTCGCGAGTGTCAACTAGGCAAACTCCAAGTAAGGGTACAGGGTTCCTCATCATCCTCTGTAAAATTTTTAACAGGTCCAGTCAGGACGGAAGCGAGAACAAAACATCTCACGCAGTTCATATCATGTTAGGAAATATAAAGCATGCAATAGAGTAAGGTACATGAAACGCTGAAAGAAGAATGTATATGAAAACAACAGAGATTTGATAATGAGAAATATCTATATATGATAAGTAAGAACTGTAAGCAACATGTGATTTAGAGCACAATATGGTTATGTAAACGGGTTAGGTTATACAATAAAATGGGACTCCTTTGTACGTGGGTGTACAATGGACATATACAATTTCTTATACAATAGGATTCATCACATAACCAATTTTACTCTCCCTCCCCAATCAATACACAAGGATCCAATTCAGTTACGTTACCTTATACAATGGCTTATACAATGGCTTATATAATGGCTTGTACAATGGCTTGTACAATGGCTTGTACAATGGCTTGTACAACGGCTCAATATGATAATGAGAGTACAATATGCACAATGAGTGTACAATGATAAGGATATTCAATAAATATAATATGTAAGTGAAATGCACATCATAATATGTATTTAGTGAATACAAGGAGGTAACATCTCAGAAGAAGATCCACATAGTACTAATCCGTGATAATGATCGTGTCAGCATCAAGTACAGTAATCTAGAGCAAGAATGTAAATCCAGACAAGTATGAAACGGTCAGAGAATGTACTCGCCTCGTATCTAAATGTCTGAAGTAAATGTACTGTCCGAGATGAGGTACCTGACTCCTAGTTAGAGCAACACAAGTCAAGATGTATACATGGGATAATAGTAATCTATAATGCATCTGCATGCTGTCTAGGTTAAACTAGACTAAAGTCAACACTTGGTCAACTCTAGTCAACCACACTAGTCAACTAGGTAAAGTCCTAGCCCAAACAAGTCTAATAAGTCTCACTAGGCCTAACCAAGCCTAGGCTAGCAGTCACACACCAATCACAAGGCTATACAAGCCAACACAAGTCACACATCAAGAAACATCACTATCATGCATATTCTATATTATATATATATATATATATATATATATATATATATATATATATATATATATATATATATATATATATATAAGAGAAAGGAACTAACATGTAAAGCTATGTGTGTATGTGAACATGAAGGTGTACATGAAAAGAGAAATCAACACTAGTTATGAGTTTACACTACACATGACACAAAGCTAACCCATCTACATTACACATGTATTATACTTAACATGCATGGCTACAAGTATACATCTATATACATTAGAGTAGAGACTATTTAAGTTATAACTAACATGCATCTATACTTTACATAAATCTATATATATTATAGAAATCATTTAGAGAAAGGTTACATGGCATGGTGGTTGATATAGAGTGGGGTATCCTTGTGCAGAGGGTGAAGCTCATTCTCAGTTTAGTTCCACATTTACATATAAACTAAAGTGAGCTATCCCATAAACTGGTGTAACTAACCACATAAAATGAACCATGTTATCTGAAATTTGCCATTAAGCCAACATCCCATATGCATACAGCTCATGCATTGTCTAATACTGAAATTAACTAACATTTTGAATTAAGAGGTTGAAGGTTAACATTACATTCATAGACATTCCACTATATTAAAAACTAAAATTGGCTTGGAAATAGGAAAAGGAAGGTATATATGCTTACATGGACAGTTCAGTGTTCGAACAACCTAAAATGAACTAACATTCAATCTAAATATCAGCTATGCATTGGTTCTATGTCTACATATGAAATCTGATATTGCATTTACAATATTTATACATTATGCATTCATATCTATCATTACATATATACCTTGCATTTATATCTAGCATTCATTATATACTTTCATGCATGTATTGTATATCATTCTTTCATTCATGCATTTATGTATTGCTTACATACATTACATTAATTGCATTCCTACATGCTTTCATTCAACCATATATATACATTAATGTAAAGAGGATATATATCATATATATATATATATATCATTTCATTCATCTAACATATCATGCATTACATCTATTATTACATTACATTCATGCTTGCATTCATTCATCATTCATTTATTCTCTTGCACCACTATATGCACCATACATTACATACTATGGAACCTACATATTCATCACAAGCCATATTTATACATGCTTACATTAGATAGGATACTTACACCTCATACATTATTTATTTAACCATTTACTCATGCTTGTATTCTCTATTTAATTACATAATGTATATACATTAACATGGGTTAAAATTAAATAGAACATTATATTACACACAAGGGTGCACAAGATGCATATGCCGAATAGTAACTCCTACTAATAATCAATACTGTACCATCTCAGCATGAATTAAAATTTAGAATTAAAGTATGTTATAGATCTATGTGTTAGCTTTTCGAAACTTCAAACGGATCGCGTTTTCGTTTCCGGAAACTCCCGGAATCGCAAAAACACCGAGAACGCATTTGTCTTTCGTATAGCCGATACTCAAATAATTCTCCAAAAAGTTACAGAAAGAATTAGGCCAATTAATACATGTTTTTGGAAAGCTAACTTCAATACGCTTTTTTTAGAAAAATGAGAGATTAAACCGAACTTTGAGCTAGAAGTTATGACATTTCTAAGTTAGGGCTGAAATTAAAAACGTGGATAAAAATCATGACGGATTTAGGTAGTTTGAGACAAAAGAACACAAGTATATAATATAATATATCAAGAACTCACTCTCTACACTAATATATATATATATATATATATATATATATATATATATATATATATATATATATATATATATATATATATATATATATATATATATATATATATATATGAGACACTATAGAACACATCTCCAATACAAAAATATGAGATTAAACATATAATAATTCATTCATACATAACAACAACACATAGTGTGCCCAAATTTGAGATTTTCCCACATGGACACAACCACAACACAAAGGACACTCCTATGACCTCCAAATGGACACGAAATGGACACAAATTGAGATAAAACCATGGGGGTCATTCCTATGGGTTCAAAATAGACCTATATGTATAAAAAAATGAAAAGAAGAAGGGATTTGTACCTCCCGGTAGATCGAATCGAAGAAAAGCCTCCCCGGAGCGACACCGACACGTAGAGAATTCAAAAGGACACAAACGAGCTTCGAATCCTCCCAAACTTGGGTAGCTTCCTCCTTGGCTAGAATGGAGAAGGAAAGAAGAAGATTTGGTGGTGAAATGAAAGGATTTGGTAGAGAAATTGCTAGGGATTGCTCTCTAGGAATTTGGGGAAGAACAAGAGAGAGAGTGTGGATGAGAATAATGAAATGAACTTGAGCCTATCCTCTCCCAAAGTGGCTGGCCATATGGGGCTATTTGTCCTATTATGGTTAGGTCCAAAATGCCCCCACTAACCTATTCTATGAGTATTAGGAAAGGGCTAATTGGTTGGGGCTAAATTAGTCATTCTAAAGTCTCTAATCACACTAACCTTATCCATAATAATTAGTCTAACCTCTAACTAAAATATTTTTATCATATGGACTAAAATTAATATCATGTGGGCCATGTCTAACTAGTGTGTGGGTCCCACTAGAGTCAAACTACCCCCGGGTCTCCGTTTCAAGTCAGATTGAGTTAAAATTCGAACCCGACTCAAATAACCCCAAAATAATATCATAAATAATAAAATAATATCAAAATAATTCAAAGAGGTCAAATGCAAAAAATATCCTTAGGCCAAAAATGATATTAAAATATCATAATCACATGGTTAGGCTCTAGGTCAAACAGTCTCTAGGGTTTCACTTGCAAAACGTCAAAACCACAAGTCATTAATTTAAATAATTTTAGAATGATTTAAAATCACCAAAAATCATATCATGAATTAAATATCATTATTAAAATAATTATAAACACAAAATTTCAAAATTACCCTCATTTGGGAAACTGGGTGCTACAACTCTACCCACCTTAGAAAAATTTCGTCCTCGAAATTTAAGATCGATAGTACTCCTTCTAGAGCTTCTAACCTACCCAATATCTAAGGTAACACTTCCTAACACTGGAATAATAAACGAACATCTAAAAAGTGTTAATCTAGGAATACCTCCAATACTGCTCTGCTGTACGACGGTAATGGAAATTCAATAGAATATGGACTGGAACCTATATCCAAGGGACTGGACCTATTTTAAAGTGGTCTTAACTAAGGATGAAAAGGAACTGATCATAGGCTATAGGTATGCTCAAACTATTATCTTCCTATTAACCATCTATTAATACATTCTATTACCATAGGAACTATGCATTACTAAGACATATAGGCCCCTATCTCTCATAACACATTTATACTCACCAAAAGACTAGTACATCCTATCAAGGCTGATACTATTATCTCTCCTAAATCTCCTAAGCTATATATTTATAGACACACATCCCCACATCAAGGACTAACCCATATATATCTACAACTGATACTAATGGAGTGACGTCCCTATTTCCCAACAATCAAGGTCTAATTTTTTTTATCTAAATCATGCAATTTGAAGGAATAGTATACATGGTTAGGACATACCGTAGCAGTTGGAAGTCTCACCTAGGTACACTAATCATTCTAGGTCAAAACAGTACTATGGTATCAACACACAAACAATCTAGGGTGTCCTAATTGGAAAGGTAAGGGAACAACAATCATCAAGGTTGTAGGGCTGTCTACCATCCTATATGTAACTGGTTGGTATTATAGATAACAGGAGAATTATCTGCAATGGGTTACGATTCTAACACCAATGCTAACTATCACCTCTAGGGTACAGACACTCTACAAGTTATCATACCATTATACAATGAAGGAACTACCTATGAATAAGCTCTACAAAACTAAATATCCCTACTCCTAAGTCATTTATAACAATCAAAAGGGTATAATGTTTAAACCTTCTCAAGATACAATCTGTTAATCATATGCGTCTGTCCAAAATCATGTTGTCCAGAGTCTTCATCATGCTAGTGAACAAGGCTACGATAATCACAAAGTCCTTGACTAAGGTACATACCTCTAGGTTCATGGTATTTAAAATTTTCGCACTGCCGCATGCGACGGCGATAACCTTAAATTTCCATATCCGAGAATACATCCAAAATCTGACTATATGTCCTCACTATGCCAACTAACACGACTATCGAAGATTATAGATCCCATGATTTAGGCGACCTAGTCCATATGATTTTCTTAGAAGAAAAAAACAAACACAACAAAAGAGTAACATGACAAAATTAATCAATCAACAAGGAACAGATGTAATCGGATTTCAAGGTAATTATAAAAGACAATTGCGGGAATGGAATTGAGAAGAACGGAACTTGCAGCAAGATCTCCAACGGTCTGTGCATCCTCGACTGTCCTGACGATAGCTCACCCTGCTGGTTTTCTCCAGCCTAATGCTGATACTGCACAAATCTCTGATACTGATGCTGCATGAATCGCTGCTGCTGAGAGAAATCGGAAATAAAGGAAAAAGTCTCTGTACAGACAGAGGTGCATCTTCAATATAGCAGAAACGTTAACCTGAGTCGATACAACAGAAGCTGCGGTCTCGAGGCCCTGATGAACAGGACGAGAGGTGGCCAGCCTCTCGATAGTATCCCCCGAACCGAAGCGATGAGATCGTGTCTTCATAACCATCATGAAGACAGATCAAAACAAGAAGCAATTTCTGAGAATGAAGCAAAAATTCAAGGAGAACAGTTTATATTCAAGGGAAGTCAATAAGCAACAATTTTAGACAAAAGAAATCGGATTAAGAGTTTTTCCTAATGTGAATGAGTACCTCCAAAAATATCCTAATCCTACTGCAGGCTGTAGTGATACTCTAGTTCGAATAGCACTACATAAACTCGACCTGCATGGGCCACCACTAAAAATGTGTCACGACCCGCACCCACTGTGAGGGTACGAGAGCGTAACAACGCCCAGCCTACGCCGCAGTGTCGGCGGTAGAACGCTGTTCTATGTCATGAACTATAACTAACATAATATGAATACTCTCCATAAGGAGGCCAACATAGAGGTACAACTCAATCACAATCTAAGGTAGAATGTAGCATGATGGAAAATAATAAGAAATCCTCAACTAAGGTACAACAGAAAGAAATAACAAAGTCTCAACATATCTAAAATATACAACTTTGAAAATAAGACAACAGCTAAACATGAAAATAAAGGACAGTCTAAGCTATCTACACTATACAAGGTATCATCCTGAGCAGCTGCCTGAACCTCCCCAGGGGTCCAGGTCGCGAGTGTCAACTAGGCAAACTCCAAGTAAGGGTGCAGGGTTCCTCATCATCCTCTGTAAAATTTTTAACAGGTCCAGTCAGGACGAGAGCAAGCACAAAATATCTCACGCAGTTCATATCTTGTTAGAAAATATAAAGCATGCAATAGAGTAAGGTACATGAAACGTTGAAAGAAGAATGTATATAAAAATAGCAGAGATTTGATAATGGAAAATATCTATATATGATAAGTAAGAACTGTAAGCAACATGTGATTTAGAGCACAATATGGTTATGTAAACGGATTAGGTTATACAATAAAATGGAACTCCTTTGTACGTGGGTGTATAATGGACATATACAATTTCTTATACAATAGGATTGATCACATAACCAATTTTGCTCTCCCTTCCCAATCAATACACAAGGATCCAATTCAGTTACGTTACCTTATACAATGGCTTGTACAATGGCTCAATGTGATAATGAGAGTACAATATGCACAAAAAGTGTACAATGATAAGGATATTCAATAAATATAATATGTAAGTGAAACGCACATCATAATATATATTTAGTGAATACAAGGAGGTAACATCTCAAAAGAAGATCCACATAGTACTAATCTGTGATAATGATCGAGTCAGCATCAAGTACAGTAATCTAGAGCAAGAATGTAAATCCAGACAAGTATGAAACGGTCAGAGAATGTACTCGCCTCGTATCTGAATGTCTGAAGTAAATGTACTGTCCGAGATGAGGTACCTGACTCCTAGTTAGAGCAACACAAGTCAAGATGTATACATGGGATGATAATAGTAATCTATAATGCATCTGCATGCTGTCTAGGTCAAACTAGACTAAAGTCAACACTTGGTCAACTCTAGTCAACCACACTAGTCAACTAGGTCAAGTCCTAGCCCAAACAAGTCTAATAAGTCTCACTAGGCCTAACCAAGCCTAGGCTAGCAGTCACACACCAATCACAAGGCTATACAAGCCAACACAAGTCACACATCAAGATACATCACTATCATACATATTCTATATTTTATATATATACATATATATATATATATATATATATATATATATAAATATATATATATATATATTATATATATATATATATATATATATATATATATATATATATAAGATAAAGGAACTAACATGTAAAGCTATGTGTGTGTGTGAACATGGAGGTGTACATGAAAAGAGAAATCAACACTAGTTATTAGTTTACACTACACATGGCACAAAGCTAACCCATCTACATTACACATGTATTATACTTAAGATGCATGGCTACAAGTATACATCTATGTACATTAGAGTAGAGACTATTTAAGTTATAACTAACATGCATCTATACTTTACATAAATCTATATATATTATAGCAATCATTTAGAGAAGGGTTATATGGCATGGTGGTTGATATAGAGTGGGGTGTCCTTGTGCAGAGGGTGAAGCTCATTCTCAGTTTAGTTCCACATTTACATATAAACTAAAGTGAGCTATCCCATAAACTGGTGTAACTAACCACATAAAATGAACCATGTTATCTGAAATCTGCCATTAAGCCAACATCCCATATGCATACAGCTCATGCATTGTCTAATACTGAAATTAACTAACATTTCAAATTAAGAGGTTGAAGGTTAACATTACATTCATAGCTTGGCAATAGGAAAATGAAGGTATATATGCTTACATGGACAGTTCAGTGTTCGAACAACCTAAAATGAACTAACATTCAATCTAAATATCAGCTATGCATTTGTTCTATGTCTACATATGAAATCTGATATTGCATTTACAATATTTATACATTATGCATTCATATCTATCATTACATATATACCTTGCATTTATATCTAGCATTCATTATATACTTTCATGCATGCATTGTATATCATTCTTTCATTCATGCATTTATGTATTGCTTACATACATTACATTAATTGCATTCCTACATTCTTGCATTCAACCATATATATACATTAATGTAAAGAGGATATATATCATATATATATATATATATATATATATATATATATATATATATATATATATCATTTCATTCATCTAACATATCATGCATTACATCTATTATTAAATTACATTCATGCTTGCATTCATTCATCATTCACTTATTATCTTGCACCACTATATGCACCATACATTACATACTATGGAACCTACATATTCATCACAAGCCATACTTATACATGCTTACATTAGATAGAATACTTACACCTCATACATCATTTATTTAACCATTTACTCATGCTTGCATTCTCTATTTAATTACATAATGTATATACATTAACATGGATTAAAATTAAATAGAACATTATATTACACACAAGGGTGCACAAGATACATATGCCGAATAGTAACTCCTACTAATAATCAATACTATACCATCTTAGCATGAATTAAAATTTAGGATTAAAGTATGTTATAGATCTATGTTTTAGCTTTCTGAAACTTCAAACGGATCGCGTTTTCGTTTTCGAAAACTCTCAGAATCGCGAAAACACCGAGAACGCGTTTGTCTTTCGTACAGCTGACACTCAAATAATTCTCTAAAAAGTTACAAAAATAATTAGGCCTATTAATACATGTTTTGGAAAGCTAACTTTAATACGCTTCTTTTAAAAAAACAGGATATTAAACCGAACTTTGAGCTAGAAGTTATGACATTTCTAAGTTAGGGCTGAAATTAAAAACGTGGATAAAAATCATGACGGATTTAGGTAGTTTGAGACAAAAGAACACAAGTTTATAACATAATATATCAAGAACTCACTCTCTACACTAATATATATATATATGAGACACTATAGAATACATCTCCAATACAAAAATATGAGATTAAACATGTAATAATTCATTCATACATAACAACAACTCATAGTGTGCCAAAATTTGGAATTTTCCCACATGGACACAACCACAACATAAATGACACTCCTATGACCTCCAAATGGACACGAAATGGACATAAATGGAGATACAACCATGGGGGTCATTCCTATGGGTTCAAAATAGACCTATATGCATGAGGAAATGAAAAGAAGAAGTGATTTATACCTCCCGGTAGATCGAATCGAAGAAAAGCTTTCCCGGAGCGACACCGACACGTAGAGATTCCAAAAGGACACGAACGAGCTCCGAATCCTTCCAAACTTGGGTAGCTTCCTCCTTGGTTAGAATTGAGAAGGAAAGAAGAAGATTTGGTGGTGAAATGGAAGGATTTGGTGGAGAAATTGCTAGGGATTGCTCTCTAGAAATTTGGGGAAGAACAAGAGAGAGTGTGGATGAGAATAATGAAATGAACTTGAGCCTATCCTCTCCCAAAGTGGCTGGCTATATGGGACTATTTGTCCTATTATGGTAAGGTCCAAAATGCCCCCACTAACCTATTCTATGAGTATTAGGAATGGGCTAATTGGTTGGGGCTAAATTAGTCATTCTAAAGTCTATAATCACACTAACCTTATCCATAATAATTATTCTAACCTCTAACTAAAATATTTCTATCATGTGGACTAAAATTAATATCATGTGGGCCATGCCTAACTAGTGTGTGGGTCCCACTAGAGTCAAACTACCCCCGGGTCCCCGTTTCAAGTCAGATTGAGTTAAAATTCGAACCCGACTCAAATAACCCCAAAACAATATCATAAACAATAAAATAATATCAAAATAATTCAAAGAGGTTAAATGCAAAAAATATCCTTAGGCCAAAAATGACATTAAAATATCATAATCACATGGTTAGGCTCTAGGTCAAACAGTCTCTAGGGTTTCACTTGTAAAATGTCAAAACCACAAGTCATTGATTTAAATAATTTTAAAATGATTTAAAATCACCAAAAATTATATCATGAATTAAATATCATTATTAAAAAATTATAAATAAGAAATTTTAAAATTACCCTCATTTGGGAAACTGGGTGCTACAACTCTACCCACCTTAGAAAAATTTCGTCCTCAAAATTTAAGATCGATAGTACTCCTTCTAGAGCCTCTAACCTACCAAATATCTTCCTAACACTGGAATAATAAATGGACATCTAAAAAGTGTCAATCTAGGAATACCTCCAATACTGCTCTGCCGTACGGCGGTAATGGAACTTCAATAGAATATGGACTGGAACCTATATCCAAGGGACTGGACCTATTTTAAAGTGGTCTTAACTAAGGATGAAAATGAAATGATCATAGGCTATAGGTATGCTCAAACTATTATCTTCCTATTAACCATCTATTAATACATTCTATTACCATAGGAACTATGCATTACTAAGACATATAGGCCCCTATCTCTCATAACACATTTATACTCACCAAAAGACTAGTACATCCTATCAAGGCTGATACTATAATCTCTCCTAAATCTTCTAAGCTTTATGTTTTTAGACACACATCCCAACATCAAGGACTAACCCATATATATCTACAACTGATACTAATGGAGTGACGTCCCTATTTCCCAACAATCAAGGACTAAATTTTTTTAATCTAAATCATCCAATTTGAAGGAATAGTATACATAGTTAGGGCATACCGTAGCAGTTGGAAGTCTTACCTAAGTACACTAATCATTCTAGGTCAAAACAGTACTATGGTATCAACACACAAACAATCTAGGGTGTCCTAATTGGGAAGGTAAGGGAACAAAAATCATCAAGGTTGTAGGGCTGTCTACCATCCTATATGTAACTGGTTGGTATTATAGATAACAGGAGAATTATCTGCAATGGGTTACTATTCTAACACCAATGCTAACTATCACCTCTAGGGTACAGACACTCTACAAGTTATCATACCATTATACTATGAAGGAACTACCTATGAATAAGCTCTACAAAACTAAATATCCCTACTCCTAAGTCATTTATAACAATCAAAAGGGTATAATGTTTAAACCTTCTCAAGATACAATCTGTTAATCATATGCGTCTGTCCAAAATTATGTTATCCAGAGTCTTCATCATGCTAGTGAGCAAGGCTACGATAATCACAAAGTCCTTGACTAAGGTACATACCTCTAGGTTCATGGTATTTAAAATTTTCGCACTGTCGCATGCGACGACGATAACATTAAATTTCCATATCCGAGAATACATCCAAAATCTGACTACATGTCTTCACTATGCCAACTAACACGACTATCGAAGATTATAGATCCCATGATTTAGGCGACCTAGCCCATATGATTTTCTTAGAAGAAAAAAACAAACACAACAAAAGAGTAACATGACAAAATTAATCAATCAACAAGGAACAGATGTAATCAGATTTCAAGCTAATTATAAAAGACAATTGCAGGAATGGAATTAAGAAGAACGGAACTTGCAGCAAGATCTCCAACGGTCTGTGCATTCTATATTATATATATATATATATATATATATATATATATAAGAGAAAGGAACTAACATGTAAAGCTATGTGTGTGTGTGAACATGGAGGTGTACATGAAAAGAGAAATCAACACTAGTTATGAGTTTACACTACACATGGCACAAAGCTAACCCATCTACATTACACATGTATTATACTTAACATGCATGGCTACAAGTATACATCTATATACATTAGAGTAGAGACTATTTAAGTTATAACTAACATGCATCTATACTTTACATAAATCTATATATATTATAGCAATCATTTAGAGAAGGGTTACATGGCATGGTGGTTGATATAGAGTGGGGTGTCCTTGTGCAGAGGGTGAAGCTCATTCTCAGTTTAGTTCCACATTTACATATAAACTAAAGTGAGCTATCCCATAAACTGGTGTAAATAACCACATAAAATGAACCATATTATCTGAAATCTGCCATTAAGCCAACATTCCACATGCATACAGCTCATGCATTGTCTAATACTGAAATTAACTAACATTTCGAATTAAGAGGTTGAAGGTTAACATTACATTCATAGACATTCCACTATATTGAAAACTAAAATTGGCTTGGCAATAGGAAAATGAAGGTATATATGCTTACATGGACAGTTCAGTGTTCGAACCCCTAAAATGAACTAACATTCAATCTAAATATCAGCTATGTATTGGTTCTATGTCTACATATGAAATCTGATATTGCATTTACAATATTTATACATTATGCATTCATATCTATCATTACATATATACCTTGCATTTATATCTAGCATTCATTATATACTTTCATGCATGCATTGTATATCATTCTTTCATTCATGCATTTATGTATTGCTTACATACATTACATTAATTGCATTCCTACATGCTTGCATTCAACCATATATATACATTAATGTAAAGAGGATATATATCATATATATATATTATTTCATTCATCTAACATATCATGCATTACATCTATTATTACATTACATTCATGCTTGCATTCATTCATCATTCATTTATTCTCTTGCACCACTATATGCACCATACATTACATACTATGGAACCTACATATTCATCTCAAGCCATACTTATACATGCTTACATTAGATCGGATACTTACACCTCATACATCATTTATTTAACCATTTACTCATGCTTGCATTCTCTATTTAATTACATAATGTATATACATTAACATGGGTTAAAATTAAATAGAACATTATATTACACACAAGGGTGCACAAGATGCATATGCCGAATAGTAACTCCTACTAATAATCAATACTATAACATCTCAGCATGAACTAAAATTTAGGATTAAAGTATGTTATAGATCTATGTGTTAGCTTTCTGAAACTTCAAACGGATCGTATTTTCGTTTCAGGAAACTCCCGGAATCGCGAAAACACCGATAACGCGTTTGTCTTTCGTACAGCTGACACTCAAATAATTCTCCAAAAAGTTACAAAAATAATTAGGCCTATTAATACATGTTTTTGGAAAGCTAACTTCAATATGCTTCTTTTAAAAAAAATGGGAGATTAAACCGAACTTTGAGCTAGAAGTTATGACATTTCTAATTTAGGGCTGAAATTAAAAACGTGGATAAAAATCATGACGGATTTAGGTAGTTTGAGACAAAAGAACACAAGTTTATAACATAATATATCAAGAACTCACTCTCTACACTAATATATATATATATATATGAGACACTATAGAACACATCTCCAATACAAAAATATGAGATTAAACATGTAATAATTCATTCATACATAACAACAACACATAGTGTGCCCAAATTTGGGATTTTCCCACATGGACACAACCACAACACAAAGGACACTCCTATGACCTCCAAATGGACACGAAATGGACATAAATGGAGATACAACCATGGGGGTCATTCCTATTGGTTCAAAATAGACCTATATGCATGAGGAAATGAAAAGGAGAAGAGATTTATACCTCCCGGTAGATCGAATCGAAGAAAAGTCTTCCCGGAGCGACACCGACACGTAGAGATTCCAAAAGGACACGAACGAGCTCCGAATCCTCCCAAACTTGGGTAGCTTCCTCCTTGGCTAGAATGGAGAAGGAAAGAAGAAGATTTGGTGGTGAAATGAAAGGATTTGGTAGATAAATTGTTAGGGATTGCTCTCTTGGAATTTGGGGAAGAACAAGAGAGAGAGTGTGGATGCGAATAATGAAATAAACTTGAGCCTATTCTCTCCCAAAGTGGCTGGCCATATGGAGCTATTTGTCCTATTATGGTAAGGTCCAAAATGCCCCCACTAACCTATTCTATGAGTATTAGGAAAGGGCTAATTGGTTGGGGCTAAATTAGTCATTCTAAAGTCTCTAATCACACTAACCTTATCCATAATAATTAGTCTAACCTCTAACTAAAATATTTCTATCATGTGGACTAATATTAATATCGTGTGGGCCATGCCTAACTAGTGTGTGGGTCCCACTAGAGTCAAACTACCCCCGGGTCCCCGTTTCAAGTCAGATTGAGTTAAAATTCGAACCCGACTCAAATAACCCCAAAACAATATCATAAACAATAAAATAATATCAAAATAATTCAAAGAGGTTAAATGCAAAAAATATCCTTAGGCCAAAAATGACATTAAAATATCATAATCACATGGTTAGGCTCTAGGTCAAACAGTCTCTAGGGTTTCACTTGCAAAATGTCAAAACCACAAGTCATTGATTTAAATAATTTTAAAATGATTTAAAATCACCAAAAATTATATCATGAATTAAATATCATTATTAAAAAAATTATAAATAAGAAATTTCAAAATTACCCTCATTTGGGAAACTGGGTGCTACAACTCTACCCACCTTAGAAAAATTTCGTCCTCGAAATTTAAGATCGATAGTACTCCTTCTAGAGCCTCTAACCTACCCAATATCTTCCTAACACTGGAATAATAAATGGACATCTAAAAAGTGTCAATCTAGGAATACCTCCGATACTGCTCTGCCGTACGGCAGTAATGGAACTTCAATAGAATATGGACTGGAACCTATATCCAAGGGACTGGACCTATTTTAAAGTGGTCTTAACTAAGGATGAAAATGAAATGATCATAGGCTATAGGTATGCTCAAACTATTATCTTCCTATTAACCATCTATTAATACATTCTATTACCATAGGAACTATGCATTACTAAGACATATAGGCCCCTATCTCTCATAACACATTTATACTCACCAAAAGACTAGTACATCCTATCAAGGCTGATACTATAATCTCTCCTAAATCTCCTAAGCTTTATGTTTTTAGACACACATCCCAACATCAAGGACTAACCCATATATATCTACAACTGATACTAATGGAGTGACGTCCCTATTTCCCAACAATCAAGGTCTAAATTTTTTTTTAATCTAAATCATGCAATTTGAAGGAATAGTATACATGGTTAGGGCATACCGTAGCAGTTGGAAGTCTTACCTAAGTACACTAATCATTCTAGGTCAAAACAGTACTATGGTATCAACACACAAACAATCTAGGGTGTCCTAATTGGGAAGGTAAGGGAACAAAAATCATCAAGGTTGTAGGGCTGTCTACCATCCTATATGTAACTGGTTGGTATTATAGATAACAGGAGAATTATCTGCAATGGGTTACTATTCTAACACCAATGCTAACTATCACCTCTAGGGTACAGACACTCTACAAGTTTCATACCATTATACTATGAAGGAACTACCTATGAATAAGCTCTACAAAACTAAATATCCCTACTCCTAAGTCATTTATAACAATCAAAAGGGTATAATGTTTAAACCTTCTCAAGATACAATCTGTTAATCATATGCGTCTGTCCAAAATTATGTTGTCCAGAGTCTTCATCATGCTAGTGAGCAAGGCTACGATAATCACAAAGTCCTTGACTAAGGTACATACCTCTAGGTTCATGGTATTTAAAATTTTCGCACTGTCGCATGCGACGACGATAACATTAAATTTCCATATCCGAGAATACATCCAAAATCTGACTACATGTCCTCACTATGCCAACTAACACGACTATCGAAGATTATAGATCCCATGATTTAGGCGACCTAGCCCATATGATTTTCTTAGAAGAAAAAAACAAACACAACAAAAGAGTAACATGACAAAATTAATCAATCAACAAGGAACAGATGTAATCAGATTTCAAGCTAATTATAAAAGACAATTGCGGGAATGGAATTAAGAAGAACGGAACTTACAGCAAGATCTCCAACGGTCTGTGCATCCTCGACTGTCCTGACGATAGCTCACCCTGCTGGTTTTCTCCAGCCTGATGCTGATACTGCACAAATCTTTGATGCTGATGCTGCATGAATCGCTGCTGCTGGAAGAAATCGAAAATGAAGGAAAAAGTCTCTGTACAGACGGAGGTGCAACTCCAATATAGCAGAAACGCCAACCTGAGTCGGCACAACAGAAGCTGTGGTCTCGAGGCCCTGATGAACAGGACGAGAGGTAGCCAGCCTCTCGATAGTATCCCCCGAACCGAAGCGATGAGATCATGTCTTCATAACCATCATGAAGACAGATCAAAACAAGAAGCAATTTCTGAGAATGAAGCGAAAATTCAAGGAGAACAGTTTATATTCAAGGGAAGTCAATAAGCAACAATTTTAGACAAAAGAAATCGGATTAAGAGTTTTTCCTAATGTGATTGAGTACCTCCAAAAATATCCTAATCCTACTGCAGGCTGTAGTGATACTCTAGTTCGAATACCACTACATAAACTCGACCTGCATGGGCCACCACTAAAAATGTGTCACGACCCACACCCACTGTGAGGGTACGAGAGCGTAACAACGTCCAGCCTATGCCGCAGTGTCGGCGGTAGAACGCTGTTCTATGTCATGAACTATAACTAACATAATATGAATACTCTCCATAAGGAGGCCAACATAGAGGTACAACTCAATCACAATCTAAGGTAGAATGTAGCATGATGGAAAATAATAAGAAATCCTCAACTGAGGTACAGCAGAAAGAAATAACAAAGTCTCAACATCTCTAAAATATACAACTTTGAAAATAAGACAACAGCTAAACATGAAAATAAAGGATAGTCTAAGCTATCTACACTATACAAGGTATCATCCTGAGCAGCTGCCTGAACCTCCCCATGGGTCCAGGTCGCGAGTGTCAACTAGGCAAACTCCAAGTAAGGGTGCAGGGTTCCTCATTATCCTCTGTTAAATTTTTAACAGGTCCATTCAGGACGAGAGCGAGCACAAAACATCTCACGCAGTTCATATCATGTTAGGAAATATAAAGCATGCAATAGAGTAAGGTACATGAAACGCTGAAAGAAGAATGTATATAAAAACAGCAGAGATTTGATAATAGGAAATATCTATATATGATAAGAACTGTAAGCAACATATGATTTGGAGCACAATATGGTTATGTAAACGGCTTAGGTTATACAATAAAATGGGACTCCTTTGTACGTGGGTGTACAATGGACATATACAATTTCTTATACAATAGGATTGATCACATAACCAATTTTACTCTCCCTCTCCAATCAATACACAAGGATCCAATTCAGTTACGTTACCTTATACAATGGCTTGTACAATGGCTTATACAATGGCTTGTACAATGGCTCAATGTGATAATGAGAGTACAATATGCACAATGAGTGTACAATGATAAGGATATTCAATAAATATAATATGTAAGTGAAACGCACATCATAATATGTATTTAGTGAATACAAGGAGGTAACATCTCAGAAGAAGATCCACATAGTACTAATCCGTGATAATGATCGTGTCAGCATCAAGTACAGTAATCTAGAGCAAGAATGTAAATCCAGACAAGTATGAAACGGTCAGAGAATGTACTCGCCTCGTATCTGAATGTCTGAAGTAAATGTACTGTTCGAGATGAGGTACCTGACTCCTAGTTAGAGCAACACAAGTCAAGATGTATACATGGGATGATAATAGTAATCTATAATGCATCTGCATGCTGTCTAGGTCAAACTAGACTAAAGTCAACACTTGGTCAACTCTAGTCAACCACACTAGTCAACTAGGTCAAGTCCTAGCCCAAACAAGTCTAATAAGTCTCACTAGGCCTAACCAAGCCTAGGCTAGCAGTCACACACTAATCACATGGCTATACAAGCCAACACAAGTCACACATCAAGATACATCACTATCATGCATATTCTATATATTTATATATATATATATATATATATATATATATATATATATATATATATATATATATATATATATATAAGAGAAAGGAACTAACATGTAAAGCTATGTGTGTGTGTGAACATGGAGGTGTACATGAAAAGAGAAATCAACACTAGTTATGAGTTTACACTACACATGGCACAAAGCTAACCCATCTACATTACACATGTATTATACTTAACATGCATGGCTACAAGTATACATCTATATACATTAGAGTAGAGACTATTTAAGTTATAACTAACATGCATCTATACTTTACATAAATCTATATATATTATAGCAATCATTTAGAGAAGGGTTACATGGCATGGTGGTTGATATAGAGTGGGGTGTCCTTGTGCAGAGGGTGAAGCTCATTCTCAGTTTAGTTCCACATTTACATATAAACTAAAGTGAGCTATCCCATAAACTGGTGTAACTAACCACATAAAATGAACCATATTATCTAAAATCTGCCATTAAGCCAACATTCCACATGCATACAGCTCATGCATTGTCTAATACTGAAATTAACTAACATTTCGAATTAAGAGGTTGAAGGTTAACATTACATTCATAGAAATTCCACTATATTGAAAACTAAAATTGGCTTGGCAATAGGAAAATGAATGTATATATGCTTACATGGACAGTTCAGTGTTCGAACCCCTAAAATGAACTAACATTCAATCTAAATATCAGCTATGCATTGGTTCTATGTCTACATATAAAATCTGATATTGCATTTACAATATTTATACATTATGCATTCATATCTATCATTACATATATACCTTGCATTTATATCTAGCATTCATTATATACTTTCATGCATGCATTGTATATCATTCTTTCATTCATGCATTTATGTATTGCTTACATACATTACATTAATTGCATTCCTACATGCTTGCATTCAACCATATATATACATTAATGTAAAGAGGATATATATCATATATATATATATCATTTTATTCATCTAACATATCATGCATTACATCTATTATTATATTACATTCATGCTTGCATTCATTCATCATTTATTTATTCTCTTGCACCACTATATGCACCATACATTACATACTATGGAACCTACATATTCATCTCAAGCCATACTTATACATGCTTACATTAGATAGGATACTTACACCTCATACATCATTTATTTAACCATTTACTCATGCTTGCATTCTCTATTTAATTACATAATGTATATACATTAACATGGGTTAAAATTAAATAGAACATTATATTACACACAAGGGTGCACAAGATGCATATGCCGAATAGTAACTCCTACTAATAATCAATACTATACCATCTCAGCATGAACTAAAATTTAGGATTAAAGTATGTTATAGATCTATGTGTTAGCTTTCTGAAACTTCAAACGGATCGCATTTTCGTTTCAGGAAACTCCCGGAATCGCGAAAACACCGATAACGCGTTTGTCTTTCGTACAGCTGACACTCAAATAATTCTCCAAAAAGTTACAAAAATAATTAGGCCTATTAATACATGTTTTTGGAAATCTAACTTCAATATGCTTCTTTTTAAAAAAACGGGAGATTAAACCGAACTTTGAGCTAGAAGTTATGACATTTCTAATTTAGGACTGAAATTAAAAACGTGGATAAAAATCATGACGGATTTAGGTAGTTTGAGACAAAAGAACACAAGTTTATAACATAATATATCAAGAACTCACTCTCTACACTAATATATATATATATGAGACACTATAGAACACATCTCCAATACAAAAATATGAGATTAAACACGTAATAATTCATTCATACATAACAACAACACATAGTGTGCCCAAATTTAGGATTTTCCCACATGGACACAACCACAACACAAAGGACACTCCTATGACCTCCAAATGGACACGAAATGGACATAAATGGAGATACAACCATGGGGGTCATTCCTATGGGTTCAAAATAGACCTATATGCATGAGGAAATGAAAAGGAGAAGAGATTTATACCTCCCGGTAGATCGAATCGAAGAAAAGTCTTCCCGGAGCGACACCGACACGTAGAGATTCCAAAAGGACACGAACGAGCTCCGAATCCTCCCAAACTTGGGTAGCTTCCTCCTTGGCTAGAATGGAGAAGGAAAGAAGAAGATTTGGTGGTGAAATGAAAGGATTTGGTAGAGAAATTGTTAGGGATTGCTCTCTAGGAATTTGGGGAAGAACAAGAGAGAGAGTGTGGATGCGAATAATGAAATAAACTTGAGCCTATTCTCTCCCAAAGTGGCTGGCCATATGGGGCTATTTGTCCTATTATGGTAAGATCCAAAATGCCCCCACTAACCTATTCTATGAGTATTAGGAAAGGGCTAATTGGTTGGGGCTAAATTAGTCATTCTAAAGTCTCTAATCACACTAACCTTATCCATAATAATTAGTCTAACCTCTAACTAAAATATTTCTATCATGTGGACTAATATTAATATCGTGTGGGCCATGCCTAACTAGTGTGTGGGTCCCACTAGAGTCAAACTACCCCCGGGTCCCCGTTTCAAGTCAGATTGAGTTAAAATTCGAACCCGACTCAAATAACCCCAAAAAAATATCATAAATAATAAAATAATATCAAAATAATTCAAAGAAGTCAAATGCAAAAAAATATCCTTAGGCCAAAAATGACATTAAAATATCATAATCACATGGTTAGGCTCTAGGTCAAACAGTCTCTAGGGTTTCACTTGCAAAACGTCAAAACCACAAGTCATTGATTTAAATAATTTTAAAATAATTTAAAATCACCAAAAATCATATCATAAATTAAATATCATTATTAAAATAATTATAAACACAAAATTTCAAAATTACCCTCATTTGGAAAACTGGGTGCTACATTGACTATGAACCTTCGTCTCATTCCTTTGAAGATGAGGATATGGAGATTGGAGATAGTCACCAACTGAAATCCGTATCGACGAGTTGAAGACGGCCGGCCAACATTCAGGGTTGACTCCAGAGCCAGAGAACCTTCTAGAAATAGAAGCCCTTGTTCCGAGCACCTCTGGGGCAGGAAGTAGTGAAATAAGACCAGTGTCAGAAGACACTTTGAATAGATTGCGAACAGGGCTGAACGATCCTAGAGAAACAGAGTACGAGCCAACTTCAGGTAATATTTTATCCAGTAAAGTTTTGTCTTTTCTTGCTTTATTGTCTTTAATTTTGATCAAGCTTCTTTGATTCCAAAAGTTGTAGGAACTACACCAGCGATGAGCTCGACTCATGCTCCGCCTGTTCGGACTGATGTTGGTGAGGGAAGCTCATATTTACCAAGTTCTCCAAAAGCACAAACTTCTGTTTCCAGAATAGAGCCCATTCCAGCTTCTTCCTTCACAATGGCTGTAACATCCAGTTTTCCAGATGAGGATAATTTTGAAATTTTGTAATTATAATTATTATTTATTGATTATTATTTCATATTATGACTTTTGGTGATTTTTAATCATTTTTAAACTATTTGGAATTATGACTTGTGATTTTGACATTTTACTATTGTTTAGTTTTAATTTCGAGGAATTTGTCATCCCCAGTTTTCAGGAACAGGGATATTTTTGTTATTTTGTATTTTTGAAATATTTTTGAAATTTATTTTAGTATTTATGATATTGTTTTAGGATTATTTGAGTCGGGTTCGAATTTCAGCTCAATCCGACTTGAAATGGGGTCCCGGAGGTAGTTTGACTCTAGTGGAACCCACACAATAGTTAGGTATGACCCACATGATATTAATTTTAGTCCACATGAAAGAAATATTTTAGTTAGAGGTTAGACTAATTATTATGGATAAGGTTAGTGTGATTAGAGACTTTAGAATGACTAATTTAGCCCCAACCAATTAGCCATTTCCTAATACTCATAGAATAGGTTAGTGGGGGCATTTTGGACCTTACCATAATAGGACAAATAGCCCCATATGACCAGCCACTTTGGGAGAGGATAGGCTCAATTTCATTTCATTATTCTCATCCACACTCTCTCTCTTGTTCTTTCCCAAATTTCTAGAGAGCAATCCCTAGCAATTTCTCCACCAAATCCTTCAATTTCTCCACCAAATCCTTCCATTTCGCCACCAAATCTTCTTCTTTCCTTCTCCATTCTAGCCAAGGAGGAAGGTACCCAAGTTTGGGAGGATTCGGAGCTCGTTCGTGTCCTTTTGGAATCTCTACGTGTCGGTGTCGCTCCGGGAAGGTTTTTCTTCGATTCGATCTACCGGAAGGTATAAATCCCTTCTTCTTTTCATTTCCTCATGTATATAGGTCTATTTTGAACCCATAGGAATGACCCCATGGTTGTATCTCCATTTGTGTCCATTTCGTGTCTATTTGGAGGTCATAGGAGTGTCCTTTGTGTTGTGTTTGTGTCCATATGGGAAAACCCCAAATTTGGACACACTATGTGTTGTTGTTTTGTATGAATGAATTATTACATGTTTAATATCATATTTTTGTGTTGGAGATGTGTTCTATAGTGTCTCATATATATATATATATTAGTATAGAGAGTGAGTTCTTGATATATTGTGTTATATACTTGTGTTCTTTTGTCTCAAACTACCCAAATCCATCATGATTTTTATCCACGTTTTTAATTTCAGCCCTAACTTAGAAATATCATAACTTCTAGCTCAAAGCTCGGTTTAATCTTCCATTTTTCTAAAAGAAGCGTATTGAAGTTAGCTTTCCAAAAACATGTATTAATAGGCCTAATTATTTTTGTAACTTTCTAGAGAATTATTTGAGTGTCAGCTGTACGAAAGACAAACGCGTTCTCGGTGTTTTCGCGATTCCGGGAGTTTTCGGAAACGAAAACGCGGTCCGTTTGAAGTTTCGGAAAGCTAACACATAGATCTATAACATACTTTAATCCCTAGATTTTAATTCATGCTAAGATGGTACAGTATTGATTATTAGTAGGAGTTACTATTCGGCATATGCATTTTGTGCACCCTTGTGTGTAATATAATATTCTATTTGATTTTAACCCATGTTAATGTATATACATTATATAATTAAATAGAGAATGCAAGCATGAGTAAATGTTTAAATAAATGATGTATGAGGTGTAAGTATCCTATCTAATGTATGCATGTATAAGTATGGCTTGTGATGAATATGTAGGTTCCATAGTATGTAATGTATTGTGCATATAGTGGTACAAGAGAATAAATGAATGATGAATGAATGCAAGCATGAATGTAATATAATAATAGATGTAATGTATGCAATATACAAGTTAATGAGATGTAATGTTCTATGTTAACGCAAATCCTATATTACCTCATGTACCCCCTTACATTATGTTGACACTATCACACTTGACACATTATTCACTTACACTTTGAAACTCTTTCATATGTATACACTATGTATGCCCATTTAACCCTCACTTGCCCCTTTGCCATGTTCACATACACACACATAGCCTCTTAAATAAGTATTTATGAATATAGTTAACTTAGCTATGTATGTATATTATATATATGTTAGCATATTGTGTTATAATATATAAGTTTATATAACCATTTGAAATGCCATAATTATAGACCTAATGTTAATCCCAATATATGCATGTGTATATATGTGTAGACATATATAGCCTAAAGGAATAGATTACCTAGTGTATATCCAATGCGAATTCTTGCCTAGTTGAGTATTGAATAATTACATGCTATATAGAGTTGGGTGTATGTTGGCTTGTATAGCCTTGTATTGATGTGTGCTTGCTAGAATAGTCTTGGTTAGGCCTAGTAAGACTTGCTGGGTTAGGACATGACCTAGTTTGACCTAGTTTGACTAGCAGTTGACCAGAGTTGACCAAGGGTTGACTTCGGCCTAGTTTGACCTAGATTCATGTAGAATGCATTGTAATGCTTTATATTACCCTTCTGGACATATTGTGACTTGTGCTGTTCTAATTAGGAGCCAGACACCTCTCATCGGACAGTATATTTACTTTGGCCATTCAGACATCAGGCGAGTATATTCTCTGATAGTTCTTTCATTTACTTGTCAACTACTGTACTTCAGTTCTAGATAGTTTTATGTGATTCTTACAACACGTATAGATATTTATGGATTCATGTATGCGACACACATACTATTTGTCTGGCCTCTATTTCTGGAACCACTACTGGCATCACCTTTTGGAACCACTACTGGCATCACCTACTGGAATCACTACTGGAACCACCTACTGGAATCACTCTGGAATCTTTTGCTGGTATCATTACGTTTGGCTGGACTCATCTCGATTCTCGTATCGTTTTCTGGATTCACTTGTACTTGTGGACGGAGAAATACCGGGAATAGGCATGTGAACATACCCAAATACTGGAACCACTCCCTTGGAATTATACTGGAATGATAGCCACCCACACTTGGCCGAGTGTGCGGTGTGCCGTATTACCTATAGCCGTTCACATGTCGATCCCGATATTTTAAAACACACTGTTAGAGTATAGGCTGGACTCACCCTGGAACCTTTGATCACCAACTGGACTCACCTTATACCGGACTCATCTTGTACTGGAACCACCTGGTATCAGATTCATGTTGTCTAGATTTTCTTGGATTTTGCACTTGTTTACATTTATATTTTGGACTTATTATGTTACTTTAGTTCAGCTAGATTTATTTTACAGTCTTCATTGCCATCATTCTTCTCTTGTTTTAGTTACTTACTTTTCTTGTATCTTAAATGTTCTCCATACCATCACCTGTATATAAACTGCCATATTCATCAATAAAACTGTCTATAACTGCTATGTCATTTATTTGGAATTTCTTGATGAGTTGTACTCGTTCCTGTCCTGACTGGACCTGTTGATAAATTTTACAGATAGCCTGGAGGTTGCCTGCTAGCCTAGAGGAGACACAGTAGAGGTTGTATAGTTAGTTATTTCAGTTGTATTGAGTTGTATTTATTCTATGGATTACTGTATTGAGCTTTGAGATATATTTCTGGGTTTATGTATCTTAGAAACTTAGACTTCTATCTCCTATATCTCTTTTGGATTTCATGTTTTATCTATCCTCATCATGCTCTACCTTAGATGTGATTGAGTCTGTATCTGCTATGTCACCCCCATTCGGAGAGTATAAACTGTTTAGTCTTATACTGTCAGATGCATTGAGACCTAGGACAGCGTTCTACCGCCGACACTGCAGCGTAGACTGGGCGTTGTTACGTTCTCGTGCCCTAACTCTAGGGTGCGGGTCGTGACACGTTTTTAGTGGTGGCCCATGCAGGTCGAGTTTATGTAATGGTATTCGAACTAGAGTATCACTACAGCCTGCAGTAGGATTAGGATTATTTTTGGGGTACTCAATCACATTAGGAAAAACTCTTAATCAGATTCCTTTTATCCAATTGCTGCTTATTGATTTCCCTTGAATATAAACTGTCCTCCCTTGATTTTTTCACTTCATTCTCAGTAGTTGATTTTTGGTTTGACCCGTCTTCATGATGGTTATGAAGACGATTTCATCGCTCTGGTTCGGGGGATACTATCGAGAGGCTGGCCACCTCTCGTCCTGTTCATCAGGGCCTCGAGACCGTAGCTCTTGTTGTGCCGACTTAGGTTGGCGTTTCTGCTACATTGGAGGTGCACCTCTATCCGTACAGAGATTTGCTTCCGTCATTTCTGATTTCTCTCAGCAGTGGTAATTCATGCAGCATCAGCAGCAGACCAGGGAAAACTAGCAGGACGAGCTATCGTCAGGACAGTCAAGGATGCGCAGACCATTGGAGATCTTGCTGCAAGTTCCGTTATTCTCAATTCCATTCCCGCAATTGTCTTTTATAATTACCTTGAAATCCGATTCTATCTGTTCCTTGTTGATTGATTAATTTTGTCATGTTACTCTTTTGTTGTGTTTGTTTTTTTCTTTTGAGAAAATCATATGGGCTAGGTCACCTAAATCATAGAATCTAGAATCCTCGATAGTCGTGTTAGTTGTCATAGTGAGGACATGTAGTCAAATTTTGGATATATTCTCGGGTATGGGAATTTAAGGTTTTCGCCGTTGCATGCGGCAGTGCAAAAATTTTAAATACCATGAACCTAGAGGTACGTACCTTAGTCAAGGACTCTGTGATTATCGTAGCCTTGCTCACTAGCATGATAAAGACTCTGGACAACATGATTTTGGACAGACGCATATGATTAACAAATTGTATCTTGAGAAGGTTTAAACATCATACCCTTTTGATTGTTATAAATGACTTAGGAGTAGGGATATTTAGTTTTGTAGAGCTTATTCATAGGTAGTTCCTTCATAGTATAATGGTATGATAACTTGTAGAGTGTCTGTACCCTAGAGGTGATAGTTAGCATTGGTGTTAGAATAGTAACCTATTACAGATAATTCTCCTGTTATCTATAATACCAACCAGTTACACATAGGATGTTAGTATGCCTTACATCCTTGATGATTATTACTACTTTTTCTTACCTTTTCCAGTGAGGCACCCATGACCAGAGCCTGCCTTTGAGTATAGTTGTAGTTTTACCTAAGACCGAGAGGTCTATTTGCATAGATAGAGTGCAGATGATATTGGCATATAGGATATAGGTTTGTTGGTATCTATAGGCCATTGTTGTATAGGGTTATAAACATGTTGTTTAGCCTATACTTGGTTCTGTTTTCCATTTTAGTTAAGTTCCTTTCGTGTTGAGTTCCTTTGTGTTTATCACCTTTATAGGCGGTGTGCAGACCCTTCACTAGATACCATGTCCCCTTGATTCAGACCAGTCATTCTTAGCCTAGTTCTAAGCATTGTTTCAGACCCTTATAAGTTTAGTCTGCCTTAACCCTTGGTTGATCAGTCATGTATATATATATATATATGATATACTTAGGATATATGTGATGGGTTGTTGTTCTTGAACATATATATATATGTGGTATTTGGTATTCATGTGCTTAGCTTGTAGGTATTTAGTTATATGTGACTTGATAGGATTGGAAGTTAAGAGCTAGTCTATTATAGAGTTTCTCTTTTGCTAAATTCTAGTTGCCAACACCTAGATAGCTAGCATAGGTAAAACCCTAAGAAGTTGACCAGTTGAGGACCAAGTACTTGGATGTTGAGAAATTGACTAGTGATTGACCCTTGACTATGTTTGACATAGAAGGGGGTGCGATCATCTTAATTTCGAGGATGAAATTTTTATAAGGTGGGTAGGATTGTAACACCCAGTTTTCCAGATGAGGGTAATTTTGAAATTTTGTAATTATAATTATTATTTATTGATTATTATTTCATATTATGATTTTTGGTAATTTTAATCATTTTTAAACTATTTAGAATCATGACTTGTGATTTTGACATTTTACTATTGTTTGGTTTTAATTTCGAGGAATTTGTCATCCCCAGTTTTTAGGAACAGGGATATTTTTGTCATTTTATATTTTTGAAATATTTTTGAAATTTATTTTAGTATTTATGATATTGTTTTGGGATTATTTGAGTCGGGTTCGAATTTCAGCTCAATCCGACTTGAAACGGGGACCCGGGGGTAGTTTGACTCTAGTGGAACCCATACACTAGTTAGGCATGGCCCATATGATATTAATTTTAGTCCAAATGATAGAAATATTTTAGTTAGAGGTTAGACTAATTATTATGGATAAGGTTAGTGTGATTAGAGACTTTAGAATGACTAATTTAGCCCCAACAATTAGCCCTTTCCTAATACTCATAGAATAGGTTAGTGGGGGCATTTTGGACTTTTCCATAACAGGACAAATAGCCCCATATGGCTAGCCACTTTGGGAGAGGATAGGCTCAAGTTCATTTCATTATTCTCATCCACACTATCTCTCTTGTTCTTTCCCAAATTTCTAGAGAGCAGTCCCTAGCAATTTCTCCACCAAATCCTTCTATTTCTCTACCAAATCCTTCTATTTCGCCACCAAATCTTCTTCTTTCCTTCTCCATTCTAGCCAAGGAGGAAGCTACCCAAGTTTGGGAGGATTCGGAGCTCGTTCGTGTCCTTTTGGAATCTCTACGTGCCGGTGTCGCTCCGGGAAGGTTTTTCTTCGATTCGATCTACCGGGAGGTATAAATCCCTTCTCCTTTTCATTTCCTCATGCATATAGGTCTATTTTGAACCCATGGGAATGACCCCATGGTTGTATCTCCATTTGTGTCCATTTCGTGTTCATTTGGAGGTCATAGGAGTGTCCTTTGTGTTGTGTTTGTGTCCATGTGGAAAAACTCCAAATTTGGACACACTATATGTTGTTGTTATGTATGAATGAATTATTACATATTTAATCTCATATTTTTGTATTGGAGATGTGTTCTATAGTGTCTCATATATATATATATATTAGTGTTGAGAGTGAGTTCTTGATATATTATGCTATATACTTGTGTTCTTTTGTCTCAAACTACCCAAATCCGTCATGATTTTTATCCACGTTTTTAATTTTAGCCCTAACTTAGAAATGTCATAACTTCTAGCTCAAAGCTCGGTTTAATCTCCTATTTTTTTTAAAAGAAGTGTATTGAAGTTAGCTTTCCAAAAACATGTATTAATAGGCCTAATCATTTCTGTAACTTTCTGGAGAATTATTTGAGTGTCAGCTGTACGAAAGATAAATACGTTCTCGGTGTTTTCGCGATTCCGGGAGTTTTCGGAAACGAAAACGCGATCCGTTTGAAGTTTCGGAAAGCTAACACATAGATCTATAACATACTTTAATCATAGATTTTAATTCATGCTGAGATGGTACAGTATTGATTATTAGTAGGAGTTACTATTCGGCATATGCATTTTGTGCACCCTTGTGTGTAATATAATGTTCTATTTGATTTTAACCCATGTTAATGTATATACATTATGTAATTAAATAGAGAATACAAGCATGAGTAAATGTTTAAATAAATGATATATGAGGTGTAAGTATCCTATCTAATGTAAGCATGTATAAGTATGGCTTGTAATGAATATGTAGGTTCCATAGTATGTAATGTATGGTGCATATAGTAGTGCAAGAGAATAAATGAATGATGAATAAATGCAAGCATGAATGTAATGTAATAATAAATGTAATGTATGCAATATACAAGTTAATGAGATGTAATGTTCTATGTTAACACAAATCCTATATTACCTCATGTACCCCCTTACACTATGTTGACACTATCACACTTGACACATTGTTCACTTACACTTTGACACTCTTTCATTTGTATACACTATGTATGCCCATTTAACCCTCACTTGCCCCTTTGCCATGTTCACATACACACACATAGCCTCTTAAATAAGTATTTATGAATATAGTTAACTTAGCTATGTATGTATATTATATATATGTTAGCATATTGTGTTGTAATATATAAGTTTATATAACCATTTGAAATGCCATGATTATAGACCTAATGTTAATACCAATATATGCATGTGTATATATGTGTAGACATATATAGCTTAAAGTAATAGATTGCCTAGTGTATATCCAATGTGAATTCTTGCCTAGTTGAGTATTGAATAATTGCATGCTATATAGAGTTGGGTGTATGTTGGCTTGTATAGCCTTGTATTGATGTGTGGTTTCTAGGATAGTCTTGGTTAGGCCTAGTATGACTTGCTGGGTCAGAACATGACCTAGTTTGACCTAATTTGACTAGTGCAGTTGACCAGAGTTGACCAAGGGCTGACTTTGGCCTAGTTTGACCTAGATTCATGTAGAATGCATTGTAGTACTTTATATTACCCTTCTGGACATGTTGTGACTTGTGCTGTTCTAATTAGGAGCCAGACACCTCTCATCGGACATTATATTTACTTTGGACATTCAGACATCAGGCGAGTACATTCTCTGATAGTTCTTTCATTTACTTGTCAATTACTGTACTTCAGTTCTAGATAGTTTTATGTGATTCTTACAACACGTATGGATATTTCTGGATTCATGTATGCGACACACATACTATTTATCTGGCCTCTATTTTTGGAACCACTACTGGCATCACCTTCTGGAACCACTACTGGCATCACCTATTAGAATCACTACTGGAACCATATACTGGAATCACTCTGGAATCTTTTGCTGGTATCATTATGTTTGGCTGGACTCATCTCGATTCTTGTGTAATTTTCTGGATTCATTTGTACTTGTGGGCGGGGAAATACCGGGAATAGACATGTGAACATACCCAAATACTGGAACCACTCCCTTGGAATTATACTGGAATGATAGCCATCCCACACTTGGCCGAGTGTGCGGTGTGCCGTATTACCTATAGCCGTTCACATGTCGATCCTGATATTTTAAAACACACTGTTAGAGTATAGACTGGACTCACCCTGGAACCTTTGATCACCAACTGGACTCACCTTATACCGGACTCATCTTGTACTGGAACCACCTGGTATCAGATTCATGTTGTCTGGATTTACTTGGATTTTGCACTTGTTTATATTTACATTCTGGACTTATTATGTTACTTTTATTCAGCTAGATTTATTTTACAGTCTTCATTGCCATCATTCTTCTCTTGTTTTAGTTACTTACTTTTCTTGTATCTTATATTTTCTCTATACCATCACCTGTATATAAACTGCCATATTCATCAATAAAACTGTCTATAACTGATTTATAGTTCTCTGTCATTTAATTGAAATTTCTTAATGAGTTGTACTCGTTCCTGTCCTGACTGGACCTGTTGATAAATTTTACAGATAGCCTGGAGGTTGCCTGCTAGCCTAGAGGAGACACAGTAGAGGTTGTATAGTTAGTTATTTTAGTTGTATTGAGTTGTATTTATTCTATGGATTACTGTATTAAGCTTTGAGATGTATTTCTGGGTTTATGTATCTTAGACACTTAGACTTCTATCTCCTGTATCTCTTTTGGATTTCATGTTTTATCTATCCTCATCATGCTCTATCTTAGATGTGATTGAGTCTGTATCTGCTATGTCCCCCCATTCGGGGAGTATAAACTGTTTAGTCTTATACTGTTAGATGCATTGAGACCTAGGACAGCGTTCTACCGCCGACACTGCGGCGTAGGCTGGGCGTTGTTACGTTCTCGTGCCCTAACTCTCGGGTGTGGGTCGTGACAATGGCAGCAAGTCCTGGTTTTGAAACGGGAATAGCAAGGACCATGGCGATGTACTCAGATATTATCTATTCATATCTGGATACATTTTCCAGGTGATTTATGAAAGACGAGACTATACCTTTTTCCAATCTCTGAACGGTGATTAATTTCCCGCTTTTAGCTCTACGACAGGCTGGTTATGAGACTCAGTATACTTTCTTTGATCATCTCCTAGATGATTTGGAAGTAACCATCCACAAATACTGGGAAATCAAGAAAGAAGATATTAAATCCTTGACTGTGGCTGAGATTGCTCAACTGGAACGTGAAGCTCAAACTCAGCAGGCTGCTTTGAAAGAATTCCTCGCTTTGTCATTTGAGAAGTTAATGGCGAAGGATGAGGAAATAGTAACAACTCATCAGAAGATAGAATGTCTGGAAACATCGGAAATATCTAGAGCTGAAGAACTCCAGAAACTAAAGGAAGAATTAGCTCGTCTCCAGGAGCGCATTGCATCCGCAGAAAAAGAGCAATCTGATATTATCGCTGCTCGTATAGCTGAAGCTACCCGCTATCAAGTTCTACAGTAAGAGCGGGAATAGATGCAAGCTGAGCAGATAGAAGAAACTAATCGTCGTAGTACTGTTATCATTAATTTTGATCAACAGATGGTTGCAATTGAAGCAACAGAGCGAATTCGTAAAGCTCATGAAGAGAAGATGAATAGTATACTTGCTCATATTCAGGAGATAATTACTCCTTCTATTCAATAGATTAATACTCATTTGTAATCAATATTTTGATTTCGACTGAGGAAATGAGCACTTTGATCTGATTTTGATTTTGTGTATGATATTTTTATAGAAAATATGTTCAGAGGTAAATAATACATGACATATTTCAATAGAATAAAATATATAAATGAATTTTGTAATTTCATCAGATGATATTAAACCAAATTTTTTAGTTTAATACTAATTAGAGAAAACAGAATTCAGATATAAAGATATCTTTGAACTCAATTTTCCATGATCTTTGGACTCGAAAATCAAAAGACTAGATATCATTTTATAGAATAGAAAATATGATTCTGAGATAGAAAATTCAGAGGTAATATGGACGTAATTTTCTATATGAAATCTTTATTAAATCCACTGGGGATCTAATAAGACAGAATATCAAATTCTCTGGGAAGATGATATGTGGTCGAATATCAATTCTCGCTGGGGATAACGATATCGAGACGACATTTGTGGGAAAGAATAAACTCTAATTTTATATTTGCTGGGGAATAATCGCAGCAGTTGAAAATATCATATATTAATGAGATTTATACATAATATTTCTTTAAGAATTTGCCGTTGATAGGCATCATCGTGACTTTACCATCCATAGAGGTAAGCTGATATGCTCCATTTGAGAAGACTTTGTTTATGACGAATGGGCCTTCCCATTTTGCGTCGGACTTGCCTTTGCTCATATGTGTCATAGTCATCGGACGTTTGACGGTAATAACAAGTTCTCCTTTTCGATATGCTCTGACTTGCACCTTCTGGTTAAAAGCTTTTGAAATTCGGGCCTGATACAGCTCGATATTTTGTTGAGCATACAATCGCTTTTCGTTTAGAGCTTCTAGCTCTTGAAGTCGAAGATGATCATTGTTCTCCATTGTAAGTTCATTGGAGATTGCGATTCTCAGAGAAGGAATCTGGATCTCGAGGGAAAGGACAGCTTCACACCCGTATACCAAAGAGAAAGGCGTACACCCGGTTGCATTGCAAACTGTGGTACGGTAGGCCCATAAATATTCACCAAGCTTCTCGCTCCAGTTACGTTTGTTAGAAGAAACGAACTTTTTCAGGAGTTTGATGATGGTTTTATTAAAAGCTTCCGCCAATCCATTAGCTGCTGGATTATATGCTGTAGAAGCTAGGTTATTGATTTGATGATTGTCGCAGAATCGAGTAAATTTCTGACTGACGAACTGTGGTCCATTATCATAGATAATACGCCGAGGAACACCAAATCGATAGATGACATGATGCTTGACGAAGTTGATGACATTGGAAGTTTTGACTTCGGATAGCGGGATTGCTTCAGCCCATTTTAAAAAGTAGTCGGTTATTGCTAGAATAAATCAGTATCCTTTTGATGACGGTGGATTGATGGGATCAATGATGTCCATTCCCCAGGCCTCGAAGGGCTATGATGTCGCTGTCGGGTGTAAGAACTCTGACGGTTGATGGATAAAGTCTGCATGGATTTGACAGGCTTTACATTTCCGGGCATATTGAATGGCGTCAGCCACCATCGTAGGCCAATAATAACCCATACGTCGGATGCGATCCTGAAGTTTAGGACCTGGTTGATGGGCTCCGCAAACACCATCATGTGCTTCACGGATAATCTGTTGTGCTTCCTCACTAGCGATGCATCGGAGGAGAAGACCGTCATAGGTCCGACGATATAGTGTCTTTGTCGTATGATTATAATAGAATCTGAGAGATCGACGCCGGATAGACGCTGCTTCGCTCGGATTATCGAAAAGTATGTCATACAATACAAAGTCTAAAAATGGACGTCTCCAGTCTTCGGTCATGGCTTCTGTTTTGTTGGAAAAGACGTATTCCATAATAGAATCGGAAGAAGACGAGGATGCTCTGTCAAACCCTAATCCAGTGTTAAGGTTGGAGGAATTAAATTTATCAGGGTTGAGAGAATTTTCGTCTGGGTCATGGGGAAAACCCAAAGCCAAATTATTCTCGATGTAGAATAGCACCCGGTTATAAGCCACTATCAATTGTTGACGTCTGACCGGTATGGCTAGCACAGCGGCAAGATTAGCCAAAGCATCGGCTTCTGTATTACAGGCTCGTCGAACGTGTTCAATAAAGAAACCTTCGAAGGAAGAGGCCATAGAGAGTGCTGCTCGGTGATACGGTATCAAATCCTGATGACGGACTTCGTATGTACCTCTGATTTGATTGACGATAAGTTTGGAGTCTCCATAAACTTCTAAATATTGAATATCCAGGTTTTAGCAAGTTGAAGACCGATGAGTAACGCATTGTAATCGGCTATATTGTTTGAGCACGATTGATCCAGAGAATAATCCCTCTGAATAGTCAGCCCTTCCGGGGATACAAGAACAATCCCGACTCCGACGAAAATATCGCCATTGGAACCCATTCTAGACGCTCCATCAAAGAATAGACGCCAGGTAGGAGTTTCTTCAGAAACCTGATTTGAATCCATAACTTCATCTGGAATCTCATCGTATAATTTAGAATTCTCTGGAACTGCATGAGCTGCCAGGAAATCAGCTAGAGCCTGTCCCTTAACCGACTTTTGAGGAATATAATGCATGTCATATTGAGCTAACAAGATTCCCCAGTTAGCCAGTCTGGAGTTGAGAATACCGGGTTTCTTCATCATAATCCTGAGGGATTCACTCTGGAAATGACATGAATCGTTTGACCGATAATGTAATGTCGCGTCTTTTGAACGGCAAACATTAATGCTAGTTATTCTTTCTCAATTGGAGAATAACGCGGTTCAGCACCTGTCATTGTGCGACTGAGGTAATAAATAGCCTGTTCGTGGCCATCTTTGTTTTTCTGAGCGAGCAATGCACCGAGAGAATGATCCATGGCTCGAACGTATAGAAGGAATGGTATTCCCGAGACGGGAGGTACCAAAACCGGAGGGTTCATGAGGTACTGTTTGATTTCGTCAAATGCTTTTTGACATTCTTCGTTCCAGACGAAGGACACACCTTTCTTCAAAAGTTTGTTGAACGGTCTGCAGCGTCCTGATAAGTTAGAGACGAATCTCCTGATATAAGTAATTCTTCCTTGAAATCCTCGTAACTCTTTTAAGGTGTGTGGAGGATGCATCTCTTGGATGGCTTTGATCTTCTCGGGATCCACGTGTATACCTTTAACGGTAATGACGAAGCCGAGAAATTTACCACTAGAGACGCCCAGGAAGGACTTAGTAGGTTCATCTTAAGTTGATGTTGACGCATTAAATCAAAGATAGTCTTCAAATCTTGGATATGATCCTCCTTTTGTCGACTCTTGACTGCAATATCATCAATGTAGCATTCGACTATTTTTCGGAGATGTTCGCAGAATATAGTGCTCATTGCTCGCTGATATGTTGCTCCTGCATTTTTGAGACCAAACGACATCACTGTGTAACAGTATGTACCGATCGACGTTCTGAAAGAAGTATGTCTCTCGTCGTCTGGAAACATTTTGATTTGGTTGTTCCCCGAATACCCATCCATAAATGACATTCGTTCGAAACCACACGTGTTATCGATCATGATGTCGGTGATTGGAAGAGGAAACTCGTCCTTAGGACAAGCCGCATTGAGATCGCAAAAGTCTATACAGACTCGGATCTTGCCAGTCTTTTTGAGAACATGAACAATGTTAGCCACCCACTCAGGATGTTGTTCCTCTCGGATAAATTCGAAAGCCATAAGCTTGTTGACTTCAGCTTCAATTGCATCCATAATGTCTGGACGAAATCGTCGTTGTTGTTATTTGACTGGTTTAGCATTCGACATGATATTAAGTTTGTGTGTTGCGATCTACGGATCTAGCCCTGGCATATCCTTATAGCTCCAGGCGAAGACATCGATGTAATCATGAATAAGCTTGATCATGTCTTGCTTATCTGTTTCTGAAAGACTTTCGCTGATGAATATTGGTTTGGGGGATCCCTCCTCACCAACATCAATTTGGATCAATTTATCTTCAGTAGGAGGTTCTCTTTGCTCGAAACTGAATTCTCATTGGTTGTCTAATCTTTGAGCCCATTGTTCCAATTCGGGTGATATTTCAAAATCATCTTCATCTTCATCATTTTCTTGCGGACCGTTGGCGGAGACCATATTGGCGGATAGAGTAGAACGATGAAAATCGCTGATACTTGTGTCGGAATCCCAAGAAAAGGAATCGGAAGAATCAGATCGTTCGTCTCCGTCGTATTCTGGATCCTCATGGACTGTGTTGATGAAGGGGGTAGGAGTAATGTAACCCAATCCACTTTTTGTCCTTCCGTATTTCAAGGAAGGAATTCGAATATGCATTCTTCTTCCTTTTCCACTACTGAGGCCGGTTCTGAAGTCATAGCCCATGTTCTTGATGATGTTTTTGGACTGCTGACTGTAGCGACGTAGTTGTAACCTTCCGATATCATCATTTTTGTCGTCGTCTTCCAGATTAGGAGGATTCTGGGGCCTCTTGCAGAAGAATATTGGAGTTTCTCCTGACTTTCTAATAGGAACAAGGAAGTATGAATTTTGTACTGACTCTAATGATACTTATGTATGAAGAGTTTGAACAACTCCTATAGTTAGTGGCTCTAAGCTATCTAGAAAATGTAAATAACTTTGTACATGATTATAAACATCAATATACTGTAAAGGAGATGCTTTATTAATATCAGATGCTGTACTTACAGAAGAAGGCTGAGCCTTAGTAGATTTAGTCAAATTAATGACTAAAGGGGGAGAAAAAGGGCGAGCAGAAGTTTTGTTTCGATTAAGGTCGATAACAAAAGGCTCAGAGGAGACGAGCTCCCTCGAAGAGGATCGTAGATAAGTAGTGTGTCCACTGACTGGAATGACTAGAGTATCTGGTCTAGCCTGAGAAGATGGTGAGAGAGTGGTGCGTCCACTGACAGGGATTATCAGCGAACTTTGTGAAGCTTGGGAAGGCAATGAAGTGGTACTTCCACTGACAGGAATTATCAGTGGGCTTTCTTCAGATGATTTAGTAGACCGCGGATGAGTGATACGCCCTTTTACAGGAATAACAAAAGTGTCAACTTTCGATGTCTCATCATCATCCATAGCTTGTAAGACTTTTGAATACTCATATTTGTACATGGGAGAGTCACTATAGTAAGCTTCGACTCTTCTGAAAGGATTAATGTCCGCGACTTCCTTTAGAACTTCTCCCTTTTCATCAATGTATTTGAAGCACTGGTGAAGAGTGGAGGGGACGATATTGTGTTCATGGCAAAAAGGTCTTCCTAAGAGCAAGTTGTAAGATCCAACTAACTCGATCACGTAGAATGTGACACTCGCCCGAAAATTGCCTATTTGTATTTTTAGGCGAATTTTCCCCAGAGGTTCGCTCTTGCCTTGATTGAACCCTAAAATGGTAGTGACTATCTTGACTAGATGATGAACTGGGATCCGTAAGGCATCCAAGAGACTCTTAGGTATAATACTTAGAGCTGATCCTGGATCAATTAGAATACGGTCGACCTTCATCGTGTCAATGTACCCAATGAAGTAGAGAGGCCGATTATGACGATTGTCCTCTAGAAGCATATCATCTTAGATAAAAGTGATGTTCAGAATGATTTCCAAGACACTATTGCAATGTAGGCAAGTCACTGGCTCTGCTTTCGGCTTCTTCAGATGAATCAGACAAGAGTCTGCTTGCAGTAGAGCTTCACTTAACGTTTTCCGAGTTTCCTTGGATAAACATAAAAGTTCGAAGATGGACAACCTGGTAGGAGTGTTAGCAAGTTGAGCCAGAATATCAAAATTATATGGCTTCTGTAATCCGGGAGAAAGAGACTTCTTGATTGGTTTATCGAAGCGGGCAAGTTGCTTCCCTTTGTCGGCTGTTGTTGGTTTAGAGGGAATCGTTTCAGCAGAAGCATTTGAAGGTCCTTCGTTAGAGATGGGTGCTGGAGCTGTAACCGGAGGGACATCAGGAGTTTCCTCAGGAGCTTCAGCATAATCTTTCAGATATGTTTTTCCTGACCGGGTTCCGGAGAGAGCTTCGACTTCAGGCTCAGGTTCAGGGTCTATTGAAACCATGTTGTAATCCTTCATCTTGTTCTTGGTTTTTTGGTGCTTGATGAGAGCTTCAGTCCAGAAACTGAGGCCAACACGGGATTGATTATGTCTCAAAGTGAGGGCTAAAGGTGCTCGGAGTCCTTTGTCGGAGCTTAAATCAGGAGCAGTGGCTAAATCATAACCCATCTTCGCCATTAATTCACGAGATTGTGAACTATATAGATGAAACACAGGTTTGTATCTGTCTTCGGATCGAGGTACAGTTTTTACCTCTGTAGGGAGTGACTTTCCTGCTAGGATGAAAGTAGAGGTTAGGGAAAGATTGGGTGTGATGCTAGAAGTCATATGGCATGACTTAGTCTTCCCAGGTTTCTTTTTAGACAGAGGAGCCTTCCTAGGAGAAGAGGAAGACGTCTCGAACTCTGTCACTAAATCAGGGTGGATCCACATAATCTCTCCCTTTTTAATGGTGACGGGAACAAGTCCTTCATTCTGGGCTGGTGGAATGTTCACAACTTCAAGGGTTGCTTTGGGGATAGGGACAATCCCATTTTCTACCAATAACAGAGGGAAGTCACCGAACTGCATCGAAATCACATTTACTGTGACTATCTTGTCTTTATGTGTTAGTATCACAGCTCCTGATTTGATTATTTTTTGGATCTTTCCTTTTAACAAGAAGCAAGACCAGATTGTATGACCCAGCATTCTGTGATATGGACAGTATTTTGGATGATCCATCTTGTTGGCTTCATCAGGCTTTTTGATCTCTGGCAGTTGTATCTTGTTACCTTTAAGTAAACATTCGAAGATACCTTGAACATCGTCGTCGTCGAAAGAGTATTCTACTTTCGGTAGAGGAGGTCTCTGTTGTTGATTTGTTGGAGCTGGGGTAGCTTGGGCAGATATTACCTCTTGATTTTTGCTCTGGAGATTGACTTCGAGAGTCTATTTTCCTTTATGATTGTTGGGTCACGTACCATTGCTAGTATTTTGACTTGATTCATTGGGAGTCATGTGTACCCCCAGACCATTGAAAGTCTCAGCACTGACTTCGGCAGCTTTGGCACTGACGATGAAAGAAGGCCAATCTTGGAACTGAGTGGATCTTGTCCACATGCTGATGATTGGTAAGAGGTTCGACTTGCAAGTGTCGATAGTGACGGCATCGGGAGTTCCGAGAGGCATTTTTAGAGCTTCTCTTCTAAATCTTTCAATGAAGCTCTCAGTGCTTTCATTATTTTTCTGTTTGATTCGTATAAGAGCTGACATGGTCATGTCGTTAATGCCTTCATAGAATCGTTCTAGAAACATCTGTTTGAACCCGGCAAATGAAGTAATGCACCCATCAAGGAGACTTCAATACGATTCGTAAGCGGTTCCTTTAAGACAACCAACAAATACCCGAGTGAGGAGGGCATCGCTCGGTTGCAGCTGATCAGTCATTACCTCAAAGTGATTGATGAACTGACTTGGGGAGGTGGTCCATTCAAAGAAAGAGATGGTCGGAGGCTTGTATTTTGGGGGGTACGATACATACTTCCATTGTATGGGGTAAGGCTGCTTGATACCTAATCTTTGTAAGCCATCCTTTTGCTTGAACGCTTTGAATTGAGACCAAAGATTCTTCAACTCTTCAGTGACCGCTCCAGAAGATTGCGATGTCGTTGCTTGTTGGGCATAATTAGGAGGAGGGACTGCAGCATATGTACCACCCCAGCTCCAGATTGATTTGGAGTGGGCTGTACATGAATATTAGACTGTACCCCCGGAATAGTAGAAGGTTCCAGGTTTGGGGCAACAGGAGTATTTAATACCACTGGTGGTACTGTTTGTTGAACTTGCTGAGTTTGTTGCTGAGCTTGCATAAGAGTATGCATAGCAGTCAATGTATCCGCCATGGCTCGTAACTGTTGTTCCAAGGAAGAAATCCTTTGTTGATGAGCCTCAGTGCTAGTCGAAGGTTCGTGATTGCCATCTACCATATAAGTGGTAATCATTCGAGGTATCGACGATAAAACAGTCTGTTCTGAATCGTCGCTATGAGAGTTAGCATCTTTTCCGGGACTATTCACGGGAGTTAATACTGGAAAGTTGGACTCTCCTAGGAAGTCCTCTGTGATCTCAGGATTATCATCTGGATGAGAAGAAGAAGAGACCCTGGTCGAAGCTCTAGTTCTGGATCTGGTGCCGAGGTAAACACCGTCTTCAGAATCTAACATAGAATCAGATCGTATTCTACCCCCAGTATTTCTGGAAGTCATGTTGACGGAAGCATAAAGAGGTTCGTCTTCGTCTGGTATTGGTTCATGTTGAATCCGTTCGAAGACAGATCATCTTTTCGGTGAACAACAACACTGAATCACAACCCGAGGTTGGAAGTTACAACAATGTTCTTCATGACGAATATGAGCAATGTCAGAGACAGATGGAGTGTTGATTCTCTGCTTGTTTTGCAGATGTTCCCGGAGATCTGCGGAAATAGACTGGAAAGTATTTGAAGATAGTCTCTGTGTAGAAACTTGTCTTTTATTCTTCTGTCTTTGTGGTTCTTGAATGTATAAAGACCGATTGATCTGAGCGATATAGTTCTTAGCATATTGTGCATCAGGGTCTATTATACTTGTCCCAGTTTGATAAGGCTTCTTTATGTCGGAAGTAGAACCGAGACGATTCCGATTAAGCTTGTTACGAAGGTCCATAGGAGGTATAATTTTGGTATCAGTCCTAGATACTTGCAATTTGCCTTTCTCGGATCGGGAAATTTTGAGAGAAGGAAGATGAACATTATTCCGACTGGGAGTCAGTAATAATCCATCTTTAGAGGAAGTAGCCAAAAGGCTTTTTCTTTTGTTTGATCTAGTAAGAGTACTAATCAAATTAACCCAGAGGTAAAAACCTTAGGAGTAGAGGAGTTGACTAAAGAGTCGTTCTCCTTGGTTGGCACAAAATGTGCAAGTTGTGGGGGAATCATTTGTATATTCTGTGGAAGAGAACCCCCAGCCTGGCCTTGAGAGACAGTCAAAGGACTGTATTGGTTGGCATACGCTGACTTCAGAGAATTCTTATTATACACTGTCTTTTGACTAGCGTATGGTTGGTCAATGATTGCCATACGCACATAGTCATTAATGGCTAAAGAGCCGACTGCTGTCGTAGGAGTAGAAGAAGAAGAGACTTTGACATGTCCAAAGATGGGTTTCCTTGGACACGCTGACTTGGCTAAAGAGCCCAATTTGTCAGTGTGACTAGGAGAAGCCACTGTTGCTGTATTCAGAGAAGCCGAGGCGTGCTTCGCTGATGTTGGAGATGTGTTCTTGTCAGCGTGGGAAGTGACAGAAGTGTCTCGGGCCGCCGGAGAAGACTTAGGGACATAGACAGAACGTCCCTTCTTCTTGGCAGAGAGAGAAGCGGAAGAAGCAGTTCGGCCCTCCTTCGCCTTGAGCATTTCTTCGTAAGCAGATTGGTCGAATTGTACGACCATCGTCTTCTTCGTCGAACCGATCGATGAAGTATCGTATTGAGTTGTTACCGTCTCGTTATAGGAGACAGCTTTCCCCAGCAGAGTCGCCAATTTATTTTCTGTAAATAAATTCTATTTATTTATTGTGTTTCTGAGAAAATTATAACTGTAGGAATGTGATCTAGAAGACGATCACTTTATCCCTTGGACGATGCGATGAAGAAGGCTCAGATCTCGAAGAACTTGGACAGCAACTGGGCAATCTCTCTGTTCTCTCTGAATTGAATCTGGTGTCTGTTGAAGGTGGAGAAACTCTCTTTTATAGAGTTCTGGATAACTGCTCTGGGCATACGCTCAGTCAGTTACTTGACGTGTGCATAACTGCAGGGACGCGTGGCGAATTTTGGTGGAGACACGTTGGAGTACGGTTGAGAGTAGTGGAGTATATCCAGGAGAGATTGATGGCATGAATGCCATATTACATAACTTTTGAATGAGTGGGTAACCGAATACAGGACACATAAGAACGTGTGTTGACTGTACATTTGAAGTCATTCTGAATGCATTTGCTTTGATACGCTATCTTTTGGAGAAGCATGACTAGCATACACTATCTTGTTTGAAGAGGAGTCATATGGAGTCCATACGCTGTCTTGGGTGACAAGAAGTCGTATGGAGTATATACGCTCACTTGATGAGGAGTCATATGGAGTACATATGCTGCCTTGATGAGGAGTCGTATGAAGTCCATATGCTGCCTTGATGAGGAGTCGTATAAAGTTCATACGCTTCCTTGATGAGGAGTCGTATGAAGTACATACGCTGCCTTGATGAGGAGTCGTATGACTGGAGAAATAGACACCTGGCTGTCTTCAATCTTCTCGAATACGCCATATCTCCAAATAACTGACAAATATCTCTCGAGCGTCGTGTTGCGGATATGACGGCTGACAGACTATCAGAAATGACAGTAATGATGGCTGTACATTTATGATGGCTAATGAGCTGTCCTCGTAAAAGACAAAATCAACTCTCGAAAATCCATACGACGGTTAATTCTCCTAAGTCAGCTGTTCTTTGCACGAAAGACGAAGTGTCAGATTTATTCCCCATCGAGCGTATGCTGTGCTGTCAGTCGAGAAATAATAAAATATTCACTGAGTGTATGACTTTTGCACTGAGCGTATTACTTTTGGCTGAGCATATGGCCTTTGGCTGACTTGGTCTTATGTCAGCGTGTCAGAATTTTTCACACCCTACAAGGTTGAGAAGGTCCTGGAGCGTCAGTAGCGGCTGGCGGATGAGCTTCAGTTGAGTTCTCAGCCACAGGTTGGGATTGCGCCCCTGATCGGGTAACGGCAGCCATGACTTCTTCAACTTCTGCCGAGATTGTACGACAGGACCTAAATTTTCCACTTTTCTTCTTACGCATGGAAGGTGGCGTGGAATGAGTCACCTCATGTACTAGGTCCGGATGGACCCACATGACTTCCCCTCGTGATGTGGTAAGGGACACTAGACCAGCAGCTTGATCTCGAGGAGGTGGAAGATTAGCAATCTCCATTATCGCCAGAGGGATGGGTACCACCCCGTCTTAAGTCTCGATTGGATGAAAGCTGCCGAACTGTACGGACATCATGTTGGCTGCCACGGTTACCTCCTCGAAATCGATGGCCAGAGCGTTCGAATCGATGAGATTTTGGATGCATCGTTTCACTTGGTAGCAGTCGTGTGTAGCATGGTGGACGTAGCGGTGGTAACGACAGTACTTTGGGCTCTTCATTTCTGTCGGCCGAGGTTCCCGTCTTGGTGGCAGGAGCTGGATTCTATCTCCTTGTATGAGCATGTCCAAGATGGGCTTAACGTGGCTATCTTTAAAGGAGTAAGTGATTTGCAGCCATTGTTTGTCTGCCGGTTTTGACTCAGGCTTCTGGGCTATGTCGGCCACCATAGCCTGCTTGCCCCTGTTGTCCCGATTGTTGGAGGGACTACCCCCAATGTCGTTGTTGGTACTAGGACGCTTGCCCTTGTTCACTCCCTCCGAGATGTGCAATCCCAGCTGGCGAGCTTTTTTCATCCGTTCTTCAGCACTAGTGGCACTGATGATGAACATTTTCCAGTCCTTAAAGTGACTTTCGTCTATCCAGAGACTGATTGTTGGGAGCAGTCTCTTTTGGCATATTTCAATTAAGGAGGAATCCAGATTACCAGATGGCAACTTCATTACGGTTTGACGAAACCGTTCAATATAGTTCCTCGTCAGCGCCTTCTCTCCTTGGACGACGTCCATGAGGGTGGACATTGTGACGTCCTGTCCAACTTTGTAGAATCTCTCCAAGAACATGTGTTTGAAGCCGGCGAAGGAGTGGATGCAGTTGTCTGGCAAGTTGCGATAGCAGTCGAAGGTGACTCCTTCCAGTGCCCCGATGAATAATCGTATAAGGATAGCATCGTCATGGGGCAGATGGTCAGTGGTGACCTCGAAGTAAGTGATGTACCGACTTGTGAGGTCTTGCCATCATAGGGATTGATGTTGAACGGCTTATATCTTGGTAGAAAAGGGACATCCCTCCATACAGAAGGGTACGGTTGCCGTATTCTGAGGCCTTGAGAGGTCTCTCGAGCGTGAAACATGGCTCGGAGCTCCTGGACCTCTCTTCTCGCTTCCCTGGCCTCAACTACAGCGGTTGGAGCCGTCGTTTCAGGAGGATTATTGCCCGGGTTCGGTGCCGCTAAGTTCGAGTCTGCATTGACCGCGGGACCCGTGCTTGTTTGGCCAGGCGTCCCTCCTTGCAGAGTAGGAAAAGCCGCTTTGATCTCGTCTATAGACTTAACCAAGGCGTGCAGTATGGCCTCCACAGTGTCGATGCGTTGGCGATCACTGGAACCCCCTTGGTTGCTGTCCGTCATGAACACCGTCTTCACATAAGGAGTGATGGAAGGACCGGTGGAAGATGTGCCCTCCGAGTCATACCCATGCACCGATAAGTCATCGGGGTATGTGGGAATGTTCTCTTCTGGTTCGGACTCGGAGGGGATATTACCCCCAGCCTCAGAGTTTGCTTCGTCTTGAGAGTCGTGGACGTCCCCGGGGACGTTGACATTTGCTGCATCTGATGAGAGAGTTGTTTCCTCGGGCTCGTCTCCTTGGAACATCGGATTATCGTGGATGTTTGGAGGAGTGCTACCCCCAGTTTCAGCGACCCCCAGCGGTATGAATGATGAATCTCCCATTGTAGCAGATTTTATCTTTGAACGGGTGCCCAGGAAAACTCCGGTGGTGGACAACCGTTTAGACGAAAGTCTCTTAGCTGTAGTGGTTGATATCTTTGGGCTGGAGACGCTTGTCTTCTTCCCTCTCCCCTCAGCGGTGATTTTATGAGTAGAGTTGCAGGAGACAACAGGAGGCGCCTCGTCCTCTGAGCTCGGATGTTGTAGCCTTCGGAAGACGGACAACCGGTCTTCTTTTACTATCGCGTTGTTGCAACAGCAATTGATGATGATCTGGGTGCAGTGACGTCCCTGTGAGGACTCTTTGCACACCGAGGCCCCTTTTCTTTCCTTGCGCTTATGGAGGATAGCCTCACGTAGGTCAGAGGAACCACTTTGTTCGTTTGTCGTCGGGGGCTTGACTTGAGTGATTCTGTGCAACTTCCCATCAGAGGCCCGTATAACGGTATACGGAGCGCTCGGATGGTCAGAGGTCGGAATAATCAGTCGAGCTTGCCAAGCTCACACTGCCTTGGACTTCTTTCCTCTAGTGCGTGAGGGCACATAGTAGGAAGAGTCCAAGTGGTGCTGGAGAGAATCAGACATGTCCGCTTGGGAGCACAAGAGATCAGGACCATAGGAGAGGCGTTCGAAGACAGAGCCACGTGGAATAGGTGTCATGCGGCTGGAATCAACAATATTTATGCGGCTAGAAGTCGTAGCCGCATGAGTCTTCTCCATGTGGCTGGAAACCCTGGCCGCCTGAGTATTCTCCATGCGGCTGGAGATCCTGGCCGCATTAGTAATATGCATTTGGCTAGCGGTTTTAGCCGCGTGGTCATCATTCATGCGGCTGGCACCTTTGGCCGCATGAGTCTTCGCTTGGTGGATAGTGCCCTTGTTCGGTTTCTTTCTGGAGCACATAGAATCCCTCTTTGTCCCTGCAAGTCCATCATCGTAATGCTTTCCTTTTCCAGACTTGGGGACAGCAGTGTCATCTATGGCTTGAATTGGGGCCGCACGAGAATCGCCTTCGCCATCTTGGGTAGCAGAGAGTACTCCGTCGAGGGCCTAGGAAGGAGCAAACGATTTTGGCCTCCACTCTTTGCGAGCCTTCGTTGTGCGGGTGCGCTTCTGGACCGGGCCAGCGCTTCCCTCGGAGAGCATTTCTTCGAACGCCTGTTGGTGGAAGCGGACGATCATCTTCTGTTGTGTGGAGCCAAGTTTGGCTGCATCCGATTACGTCACCAACTCCTCAGCCGTGGAGAAGTTTTTCCCCAGCAGAGTCGCCATCGTGTTTTCCATGAAATATAAAAGAGCAGAACAGTTTTATGGGAGGACTGGACTTTTACTTCACGTTACAAACTCGCTTGTACAAAGAAAGCCTAGGGACGAAAACCTAGGTACAGCAATCTAAGTACAATTGTTTATTTTAGATTCTGGGGGGTGACGGTAGAGGCTCGGAAAAGCGACGGCAGCTCTGCCTTATTCCTTGGACGATCGGATGCGATCTTGGCTCCGGAGATGATCTGCTTGGCGTTGAAGAAATGCTCTCTTTGCTCTCTGGCTACTCTCTCCTTAGGCTCTCTATGTGGTCGTCTATGTGATTCTCTCTCGTATGATTGTATGATTCTCCTCTGGTTTACGTGATTGTCCTCTTTTACAAGGGAATAGCACCTTACTATTTATAGGAATGGAAGGTAATCATTAGGGTTTGCAATGACTGCCTATTTGAAATGGCGGCAGCCTGTTAATTGGTCAATCTGGGCCATTGGTTTTGAGCGTGACGAATCTGGGCCATTAAGTGTAGATTACACAAAATCTCATCAGTAACTAATGCTGATTGGAATAAATCTCCCTCATGATGATCTGCTGATATCTGTAAATCTGAATGAATCAATTTAATTCATTCTCCTGCCACATGTCCCATATTATTGGGATTTAACCCGATCTTTAATTGCAGTAAATCTGGGAAATTGATTGGCTTAAGACACGTGTCTTGGGAGCCACTGGAGGAATCTGAGCCGCGTAAGGATTGGGCTGCATAAGACTGGCCACGTGTCAGGACTGCTCTGAACCATATGATAATCTGGGCCACATAATGGGTAGTGAGCCACATGGAGATGATCCTTACGAGCCGCATAAGGGAGACCTTTGCTTGAGCCGCATAAGGCTATTTTGATCTGAACCGCATAGGGGAGCTTCGGCCTGAGCCGCATGGGAAGTCTTCGCGCGAGCCGCATACGACTGTCCACGTGTCAGGGCTACGTGGCATTTTCTGAATCTCGGGGGATTGTGTCAGAGATCTCCTTTGTTTCCCGAGGATTCTGTCATTATGACAGAGTCATAATTACGTCTCTGTGTCAGGGTTGTCATTCGTTGGAGCTGTCAGCCGTCAGAGTAATTAATGCGGTATAGGGCGGGGGGAAGAACTGTTTGAAAGCCACGTGTCTTCTCTTTTGAGCCGCATGGAGCCTGTTGAGCCGCATAGTTCTTTGTGCCGTATGATTTTCTTGAGCCGCGTGGGCTATCTGAGCCGCATGGGGTTTTCTGGCCGTGTGGATCTTTCTTTATCATTTTCCATGCTTCTACGCTCATGCTTCCGAGAAAATATGTCCGACTCTCTGCAGCACCACTTAGACTCTTCCTACTATGTGCCCTCATGCACTAGAGTGAAGAAGTCTAGGGCAGCACGAGCTTGGCAAGCTCAGTCCGCTGTCCCGACCTCTGACCATCCGAGCGCTCCACATACTGTTATGCGGGCCTCTGATGGAAAGTTGTACAGAACCACTCGAGTCCAGCCCCCGACAGCAAACGGACAGAGTGGTTCCCAAAAGTCTTCCAAAACCCAGGGAGCAAACATGGTCATTCCCGACGCATCTGACTTGCGTGAGGTTATCCTCCACAAACGCAAGGAAAGAGAAGAGGCCTCGGTGTGCAAGAAATCCTCCCACGGACATCACTGCACCCAAGTCATTGTCAACTACTGTTGCAACAAGGCGATAGCACAAGCAGACCGACGGTCTGTCTTCCGATGGTTGCAACGCCCGAGCTCAGAAGATGAGGCGGTCCTCGTCGCCTCCTGCAATTCTGCCCTGAAGATTCCTGGCAGCGGGAGAGGGAAGAAAACAAGTGGCTCCAGCCCAAAAATTTTAACCGCGTAACCAAGAGACTTTCTTCTAAGCGGTTGTCTACCACCGTTGCAGGAGGAGTTTACCAATATACCCGCTCAAAGATAAAATATGCCGCATTTGGAGACACTGAAGCTGGGGGTAGCACTCATTCAAATATCTACGACAATCCGGTGTTCCAAGAGGATATTCCAGATGCAGCAAATTTCGACGTCCCCGAGGATGTCCACAACCCTCAAGACGAGGTAAGCTCTGAAGCCGAGGGTACCACCCTATCTGAGTCTGAACCAGAAGAGAACATTCCCACATACCCTGACGACTTCTTCGTACAAGGGTACAACTCAGAGGGCACGTCCTCTACCGTTCCTTCCACCTGTCATCATATAATGACGGTATTCATGACGGACAGCAACCAAGAGGGTCCCAGTGATCGCCAACGCATCGATACTACGGAGGCCATATTGCATGCTTTAGTCAAGTCTGTGGACGAGATCAAGGCGGCCATTCCCACTTTGCAAGGAAGGACGCCTGGCCAAACGAGCTTGGGTCTCGCGGTCAATGCGGACTCAAACTCAGCTGCACCAAACCCGGGCGATAATCCTCCTAAAAAATTGGCCCCCACCGCTGCAGACGAAGCCAGGGAGTCAAGAAGAGAGGTCCAAGAGCTCCGAGCCATGTTTCAAGCCCGAGAAACTTGCCAGGACCTCAGGGTACGACAACCGTATCCTTCCGCGTGGAGAGATGTTCCCTTCCTACCAAAGTATAAACCATTCCACATCAATCCATATGATGGGAAGACATCTATAAGTAGGTACATCACCTACTTTGAAGTCACAACCGACCATCTGCCCCATGACGATGCCATCCTTATACGGTTGTTAATCGGAGCCTTGGAAGGGGTCGCCTTCGACTGCTACCGCAACTTGCCAGACAACTGCATCCACTCCTTCACCGGCTTCAAATGCATGTTCCTAGAGAGGTTCTATGAAGTAGGACAAGACGTGACAATGTCCACTCTCATGGACGTTGTCCAGGGAGAAAAGGAGCTAATAAGAAATTATATCGAGCGGTTTTGCCAAACCGCGATGAAGCTGCCTTCCGATAACCCTGATTCCTCCTTGATCGAAATTTGCCAAAAGAGACTACTTCCTACAATTAGCCTCTGGTTGGGCGAAAGCCAATTCAGGGATTGGAAGACGTTCATCATCAGTACCGCTAGAGCAGAAGACAAGGTGAAGAAAGCCCGCAAACTGGGATTGTACATCTCGAAAGGGGAAGACAAGGGCAGACGCCCTAACATCAACAACAACAACAACAACAACGGTGGTAATTCCTCCAGCAACCGAGACAACAAGGGCAAGCAGGCTATGGTGGCCGACACAGCCCCAAAGCCCGAATCAAAGCCGGCGGAAAAGCAATTGCCTCAGATGACCTATTCCTTCGAGGACGGCCATGTTAAACCCATCTTAGACATGCTCATCCAAGGAGGACGAATTCAGCTCCCTCCTCCAAGGTGGGAGCCTCGTCCTGCGGATATGGAGAGTCCCAAGTACTGCTATTACCATTGCTATGTTCATCATGCTACACAAGACTGCTATCAGCTGAAGTGATACATCCAACATCTCATCGATTCTAATGCCCTGGCTATTGATTTCGAAGAGGTGACCGTGGCAGCCAACATGGTGTCAGTACAATTTGGCAGCTTCCCTCCGACGAAGACTCAAGATGGAGTAATACCCGTACCCAGAGCAAAGATGGAGGTCTCTAAACTTCCACCTCCCCGAGACCAAGCTGTCGGTCTTGTGCCCCTTACTACATCACGGGAAAAGATCATGTGGGTCCATCCGGACTTGGTACCTGAGGTAACTCAGTCGACACCTCCTTCTACCAGCAAGAAGAAGAATGAGAAAGTTAAATCATGCCACACGACCTCGACAGAGGTAGAAGAAGCTTCTGCCGTTGTTACCTGTCATGACCCGCATCCTAGAGTAAGGGCACGAGAAGTGGGTACGTCCAGCCTACGCCGCAATATCGGTGGTAGAACGCTGTCCTAGGTCACAACATCTAACAATATAATGCTAAGCAGTTTATACTCCCCGAATGGGGGTGCAATAGCAGAATGTAAACTCAATCACAACAAAGGAAGAAGAAGTACGATATGATATAGAACTCAAAATGAAATACAGATGATCAGAAGAGTCTAAGTGTCTAAGATAACATCTCAGCAAACATCCAGAATACAAGGTCTCAACTACAGAACATGAAAGAATATATACAACATCTCAGAACAACAACTGAAAGTCAATAACAATGCTGAAAAGAAAGATAAAGCCTAGCTGTCTAGCCTAGACTATGGGAGTAGCATCCTGTACTGCAGCTGGGTCCTCCAGAGGAACCAGGTCGCAGGTGTCGTCTAAGCATGCTCCGTAATAGGTGGTACATAGGGCCTCATCCTCATCCTCTATAATATTTTCAACAGGTCCAGTCAGGACAGGAACGAGCATAGTACATCTCATGCAGTTCATATCATGACAGGAAATATAAAGCAAGCAATAGAGTAAGATACATAAAACGCTGTAAGAAGATGTACATGAAAACATGAGAGATATTTGATAACTGGAAATATATACATGATAAGTAAGAACTGTAAGTGACTAGTGATGTAGAGTACGAGATGTCATGTAATTGGCTTAGGTTGTACATGATAAAACATGAAAAGTAACAGAGTGTACATGATGGGTAAATCACATGACCATTTATACTCACCCCTACCCACAATCAATACACAAGGATCCAGTCTAGTTACGTTACGGATATGATATTTTGGTTACACAAGAAACACATGAGGAAATATGAGCGTACATGAGAGCACAGGAAAGTACATGAGCGTACATGAAAGAACATGAGAGAACATGAGTATACATGAATAACGCAAGAGCAAGGAATACATGATGTACATGAAACACATGTCATATAGTATCCGATGCGCCCGCTAAGGGGGATAACATCCCAAGAAGATATCCATATAGTACCAATCTGTGATGATAACGTGAAAGCATCAAGTAAAGTAATCTAGAGCAAGAATATAAGTCGTGACAAGCATGAAACGATCAGAGAATGTACTCGCATGCTAACTGAATGTCCGAATAGGATGTACTGTCCGAGGAGAGGTGTCTGTCTCCTAATCAGAGCAACACAAGTTACAACATGTCTAAATTGAAGTAATTGAATATTACGATGCATTCTACATGATTCTAGATCAATCTAGGCCAAAGTCAACTCTTGGTCAACCATGGTCAACTACACTAGTCAAACTAGGTCAACTAAGCCATTCCAAGTCTAAAACTAGACTAACAAGTCATTCTAGTCAATCTAGGCCTAACCAATCTAGTTTAGAACCCAATTACAAACACAAGCCAAACCAAGCTAAGCTAATCACACACAACCTATATATGGAAGAGGATAGGGGTGAGTGAACATGTAGGAAGGGCCAAGTGCAATATGTATTAATGTGCACTAGTGTCATAGTGATAGTGTCAACATAGTGTCATAGTAATGTGTAGGGACATAGTGTAATGGGTACATGAGGTAAGTATAGGGTTTGTCAACATTGAACATTGTATTACTTTACATACAACTTGCATCTATACCTTACCTACATTGCATACATTCATGATACTTACTTTACATTCATTCATGTATCTATTCATGCATATTTACCTACATACATATATACATTAGCTCTCTCTCTCTCTCTCTCTCTCTATATATATATATATATATATATATATATATATATATATATATATATATATATATATATATACATGCATATATACATTCAAGGAATTTAAATCAAGGTGAGAGTGTGTGTGTGTGGTTGGAGGGTGTGTGGCATGTGAGAACTTGTTGGTGAGTGTGAAAGAGGGATGGGTGAGTGTTTAAATGTAACAGGATAGCAATGTGTGTGTGCGTTAGGCTGAAAATAGTGTGCCAAAACTGTGTAGATGTGTGTGTGAATATTGATACAATTTCAGGTTATGTATAAAGGAGAACTCAGTTATCTACATTCTTATTCCATTCCTAACTATTCTCAGGTTATAGGTTAAGGGTTCTCAGGTTATAGATTAAGGGTTCTCAGGTTATAATTTCTCGGTACACAGGTTCAACATTAATCTATGATTCATGAATCTCAGGAATTTCATAGTAAACTCATGTTAACCTATTTACTTTAAATCTCAGGAATCCAATTCAGTTAAGAACAATTTTCAAACTTAAATTCAGTTGAAACATACATGAACTGTGCATTAGGAACCTGTGTATCAGACAACACCATTTCAATCAATTCCATGTTGTTCTCAGGTTTCAAAATAGGGGAACTCAATTTTCAGGTTATGCATGGGTGTGTGTGTGTGACTGTAATCTGATTTTGTGTGTTTGTGTGAGTGTGTGAGTGTAGATGTGTCTTAGGTGAAGTGTCAAGAGTATCAATTTGTGTCTCAGTGTTAGGTATGTGTGTGAAGTGAGTGTAAAGGAAACTATTCTCAGCAATGGCAGTTGAATTAGCTAACGGTTAAACCTTCAAAACTTCATTCGTAAACCAAAAACCTAACACCAATCGATACACAACATTGCGGTAAACTATTACACCAGTAAATAGGTTAATCTTAGCAATTTAAATCATGGAAAATAGGTTTAGAATCTCAACCAAAACCAAACTTTCGAACTCAGTTAAACATTGAGTATCAGAAAAAGAACCCAACCTTCAAAACCAAAATTTCAAGCTAAAACCCAAGATCAGTTTAAATAGAGGTGAGGTACAAGTCAAACGTGTCAGGGGCATGCATTCGTGTCCACATAAGTGGACACGAACGTGTCCAAAATTAAAAATACAACATCAGGAAACAAAGTGTTCAGTATGGCCTCGTGCACGTGTTCACCTAGGTCTAGGACACGACACAAGTGTCCATAGGTCTCGTGCACACGTATGTAGGTTCGTCTAGGGTCAGGCTACATACCTAGGACCCTGACACGAGCCCACGTATCCTCAGGACACAGCACGAACACCGTATCAGTCAAGAAAAACTCGACTGATACACGTGTTGGGCTACACACTCGTTTCAACACGAGGTGTCCACAACATGTCCAGAGTCGATACGACTCGCGTGTCAGTGAGAAAAAAAGTGTTCGTGCAGTGCAGTGCATGACCCGTGCGAACGTGTTTTCGTGTCCGACACGACTCAAGAAGTTGTGCGACTCAAGAAGGTGCCTGTCAGTGGTTGCCCCCACCTCTGTGCCAAAGTGGCACGTGTCCACATGACGTGTGGTGTCCGAAATTGGGGTCGAGTAGCTGGACAGCCGCATGCGGCGTCGTGCTGCGTGTCCGTGTCAATTTTCGACACAAAAATAGCACAAATTCATGCTCAGAGTTAGGGTTATAGGATCTACATCTATAGGGCTAGAATTTTGTGTAATTAGTTTTCGAAAATATTAACATTTAATTTATAGTGGAAATTCATCAAACACTTGAATTAAAACATAGATACGTGTCCGATACGGACACCAAACCAAATCCATATCCTACCAAACTTGGCCTACAGGTCCATGGTACCTAGATGCATGCAACCATGAAGAGAAAACACAATATTAATAGGTTTTAGGGCATGTTACCTATTGAGTGAAAACTCAAAGAAAAGCCTAGAATAGGGAGGGGGTGTCCTCTTCACTTGGTGATGCCAATATGATGATCAACCTTGCTAGCTAGTCTCCCTTAGTATCCTCAATTGTAGGGGTTTCAATGCAAGAAATTTGGCTCAATTTGGAGTTGATTTGGGTATTTGGGGAGGAGTTTAGGGAAGAACACAAAAGAGGCAATTAAAATGATTTAAAAAGATGCTAAAAAGTTAATTTGTTGTATTTATAGAGGGGGGAATGTGTGATGGCTGCCATTAGGTTAGGGTTAGGGTTTAGGATAAGTGGCTAAGGCTTCTCCAACAATTTCAAGCCAATCTAATGGCTCATAACTAAAGTAGCATTCTTTAACCTTTAGCCTAAAATATCTCTCTAACAAATATCTAGATATTACCCTAATTTGATTACTTAATTGAAACCCTCTTAGTCTCTAGGGTCATGACTAACATCTAGATTAGGCTAACTTCTAGGTCAAGTCTCAATAATTTAACTAATACATATTTAATTCATATAATTTATAATTTCACAAAAGTGTCAAAATGACCAAAATACCCCTAGGCTTAAAAGTAGAAATTTGAAATCCTAAACACATGATTAGGTCTCCTTGGTCATGATTAGTCTTCTAGGTTATGCATGACTAAGGTTACACAAGCAAAACACCAAGTTCACATTTCTCCATTTTAAATAGTTTTAAAAATAACTAAAAATCACCAAGAATCATATCATGACTAAAATCAAATATTTTAATGATTTAAAAAAAAAAGTTTAAAATTACCCTTATTTTAGAAAAGTGGGTGTTACATTACCCGCTCTGGCACACAAACCCAACCTCCACTGGGTAACTCGGCTGAAGACCCTCAAACGACAGCTGCTGATGCTCGAGGACCTTTGCAGCCTTCGACGACCGACAAGCCTAGGCCGAAAGAGACTCGCTTCGACAAACCACTCCGAAGAGAGATGCCTCATGGGCTAGAGAAGCCCTACAACTTCGACATCTTGGCCCAATTGGCCAACACACCGGCCAAATTATCACTGTACGACCTCTTGAGGCTCTCCAAGGACGTCCGCGTCGCATTGAGCGAAGCACTCCAGAATGCCGACGCATATCTGGCTCAGTCTAATCTCACCGGGGAGGAATCGCCGGCAGATCTCCAGGACAGCGCTTGCATGGGGTCAATGCCCAACATCGTCTTCACTCCACAGGATATGCTTATCAAGACCAACCTGCACGATCGCCTCATGTATTATACTGGGTACATTGGCGATATCAAGGTCGATCGGATGCATATTGACCCCGGATCCTCCATAAGCATCATCCCGAAGAGCCTGCTATATTATATGCGCATTCTAATGCACCGCCGGACGCCAACAAGCACCGCCATCAACGGTTTCAATTCGGACATGAGCTACCCGATCGGGAAGATTCGTCTAAAGTGCCAAATCGGCGACCTTCAGTCAGAAGTAACCTGTTATGTCATAGATGCAGATACTTCCTATAATATTCTCCTAGGGCGTCCTTGGATACACGATTACATGATCGTGCCTTCCACACTGTACCAGTGCTTCAAGTACATCGACAAGCACGGCTTCGTGAGGACAAAATTTGCCGATGTCGATCCCTTTAAAGGTGTCGAATCCTACTACTCAGATTCATGCCTATACTAGAAATCGAAAAGGTATCTTGCCGAAGGAAACACTCAAGCTTAAACTGAGGCAGCAACCGGATCAGAAGAACCTCTGACGATCCACCACCAAGCCCGCAAGCCTGGTATAAGTGCGCCCTTTACTGCCACTCTGCGTAAGGACACAATTAGCCTCTCTGCACATGAGGAACAAATGATAATCCGACTGCCAAGGTCCGGCCAAGCACCAAGACCCACGACAGAGCCACTGACAATCAGGCTACCAAAAGCTAGCCAGCAACAAACATGAGAGCCCAATCCCCCTGTCAAGCCGATGACAATCCGCCTTCCCAGAATGAATCGGTAACCGAACACTAAGCCAGTGACTACTAGCCAGCCAACAACTCCTCACTCAGCACCGAATACCAAGTTGGGGGTGGCCAGTGCGCCAACAACTCCACGTTCTGCTCCACCCATGGAGCCCCTCAGTCTGCATTTACACAGGGGGTGGATGAAGAAGAGTCTGAGCTGGCCAAGTACATGGCTGCTTACACAGATGTTCAATTCGCAGATGATGTAATTCTACTGGAAAAGATACCTTACTTCATCAATAAAGGGCTATCTTTGAATTATCTCGATCTTAAAAAGCTCTGTACAATGTATGCTATGGAACACAGTATAGGCACTCACCTGCACACACAAGTGACGAACGTCTGCACCGCGAACCAACTTACTCCAGTGGAAGACGCTTACCGCATAATCGAGGGAGACGATCATCCAATCATCTTCGGCCGGATGAATGATCTACAGCCCTTCAAGATATAAAAAGTTGAGCCCGAACCCGACACCGAGAGATTGCCCCTTTATCTGTATAGTTTTCGATCCAAGTATCTTATGCAAAAACAAGGATATGATCTGGAAACTACACCAGACTTAAAATATGACACCGAACGACAGTTGTCCTTACAGTTATCGGCCCCTGCTGGGAAACCACAAGATTATTACAACAAAACCAGATGTGGGCTCGGTTATGGCACACCTACGACGACACCTGAAAGCTCAGACAAAGAATGCGACTGGCATTCATACTCAACCGGATCACCCACGTCCGATTCAGATGTCAGCATCGGAGACATGCTCAGGATAGTCTGGTCCATCAACATGGCGTTTGTCGATGCCTACGAAGAAGATGAAGACATTCTGGAACTTCTTGAGTTAGAGCCGTGGGCACAACAACTAGATGCACAGTGGGAGAAGCGGTTCGAACAAAGAGAGCCTCCTACCAAGGACGGGTTGTACAAGTCGATCTCGGTGATGAGTCCTCTCCAAAGCCCATCTTCGTCAGCAAGAATCTGACAGACGAAGGACGAGAATCACTACTACAAATCTTCAGAGAATACATCGACGTGTTCGTCTGGAGCTACGAAGATATGCCTGGACTGAACCCCGAGATTGTACTTCATAAACTCAACATCCGCCCGGATGCAAAACCAGTCAAGCAACAGCAACGTCGGTTCCGTCCTGATGTCATGAATGCCACTGAAGCCGAGGTAAACAAACTAATAGCCAGCGGCTTCATCCACAAGGAACAACATCCCGACCGGGTCGCCAACAAAGTACCAGTCCTCAAGAAGAGTGGAAAGATTCGAATCTGTATCGACTTTCACAATCTGAATGAGGCATGACCTAAGGATGAGTTCCCTCTCCCTATTACAGATGATCGATAACACCTGCGGCTTTGAGCGTATGTCATTCATGGATGGTTTCTCGGGTACAACCTGATCAAGATATTCCCTGACGACGAAAAGCATATATTATTCCGAACACCAATTGGCACTTACTGCTACACAGTTATGCCTTTCAATTTAAAGAATGCTGGCGCCACCTATCAAAGAGCCATGAGCATTATCTTTAGAGACCATCTGCGCAAGACAGTGGAATGCTACGTCGACAACATCGTCGTCAAAAGTCGCTCTAAGGAAGATCATCTACATGATCTGAGGACAGTGTTCGACCTGAACGAGCACACAATTTGAAAATGAATCCCACAAAATCTTTCTTGGGCGTATTCATCGGAAAGTTCTTGGGTTTCATTATTACTTCCCAGGGCATCCACGTGGACCCTGAGAAAACGAAGGCAATCACGGAGATGGGTCCTCCGAGAAATCTCCGTGAACTCCGAGGACTTCAAGGAAGGCTAGCCTACATCAGGAGGTTTATCTGTAACCTCTCTGGATGATGCCAGCCGTTCACCCTCCTCATAAAGAAAGGCGATTCATTCATATGGGATGAAGAATGCCAGTGCACCTTCGACCGCATCAAAGAATATTTGACGAACCCTCCAGTCATGGTAGCCCTGATCACTGAAAGACCATTCTTGTTCTATGTACGAGCGATGGAACACTCTCTCAGCATAAAACAACGAAGCAGGCCACGAACAACCTATATATTACCTCAGCCGAATGATGGTGGGGCCGGAGCATCGGTACACTGCCATGGAGAAATAGTGTCTTGCTCTGGTTTTTGCCATTCAGAAGATGCGACACTACGTCACGGGACAAACCATCTATGTCATATCAAGAGTCAACCCCCTCAGGGTCCTCATGACCAAGTCGGGTGCACTCAGCTCTCGCCTCGCTACCTGGGCGATATTACTGTCCCCCTACCACATGATCTTCGTCCCACAGAAGGCTGTTAAAGGTCATGCTCTGGCAGACTTTTTAGCAGCTCATCCGGGTACGAAGTCAACCAAAATAGACAAAAAGATTCCATACAAGGTCGCTAATTCGAACATGGCCTCCCATGATACCATATGTCGAATGTTCTTCGATGGTGCTTCTAGAACCGAGCCCAAGTGCAACATCGTCGCTGGAGTCGGAATAGTACCGGTTTCTCCCATCGGGTTGGTGATCAATCGCGCTTATTCCCTCACAGAGCCCTGTTCAGACAACGTGGTCGAGTATAACGCCTTGGTCATTGGCATCCGACTTGCAAAAGAGCTGGGAGTAGAGCCCCTCGAAGCATACCTCGATTCGCAGTTAATCGTCAACCAGATCCGGGCTCATACGAAGTTCGCCATGAGGACATGATCCCCTACCACCAAATAGAAATTGACATCATCTCGTCCCTGGAGGGGTTCTTCATCGAGCACGTTCCCAGGCTCCAAAATATAAAAGCCGATGCCCTAGCAGGTCTTGCCGCTTCCTTAGCAATTTTCAATCATGCTCATCATCTGGTTGACATCATAGGCCATGAGCTGGTCTGTCCCAGGAATAATGTTCTGTATGCCGAGAGTTACTCCGCTCTGATAGTTGACGAAGCACTAGACTAGAGACAACCATTCATTGACTTCGTGATCGACGACATCCTGCCAGAGAATCCGAAGAAGGCCACTTCTATTAGAAGACATTCCCTCAGATTCTTCTACGATACAGAGACGAAAGTGCTATATCGACGATCCTATGATGGATTACTGCTTCGATGTCTATCAAATACAGAAGCCGGATAAGCCGTACGTGAAGCTCACGATGGCGTTTGTGGGGCCCATCTGCCTGGCCCAAAACTACAAGATCGCCTTCGCCGAATGGGCTACTACTGGCCCACGATGGTTGCAGACGCAATAGACTATGCAAGAAAATGCAAAGCCTGTCAAGTCCATGCAAATTTCATCCACTAGCCATCCGAGTTTCTACATCCAACAGTGGCATCCTGGCCATTCGAAGCATGGGGAATTGACATCATTGGTCCAATTACTCTGCCTTCGTCTCGAGGACATCGCTTCATACTCGCAATCACAGATTACTTCTCCAAATGGGCAGAGGCTATTCCGCTGGCTGAAGTCAAGACTTCAAACATGATCAGCTTCCTCATGCATCACATCATCTATCGCTTTGGGCTACTTCGAAGGATCATCCACGACAATGGTCGACAGTTCGCAAGCTACGCCTTCTATCGGTTTTACGACAAATACCGTATCCAGAATATTGCTTCAACACCATACAACCCTACGGCTAATGGTCTGGCTGAAGCATTCAACAAAACAATCATCAAGCTTCTCAAAAAATTTGTGTCATCAAACAAACACGAGTGGAATGAAAAGCTCGGTGAATGCCTATGGGCGTACCGGACTACAGTACAAATTACCACCGGGAATACACCATTCTCTCTGGTATACGGGAGTGAGGCAGTTCTTCCACTAGAGACTCAAATCCCTTCACTCCGCGTTGCTCTCACCTATCAGTTGACGACAGATGATAATCACCATCACCGACTACAAGAGTTGGAGGCCCTAGATGAGAAGTGCATGTTAGCTCAACAACAAATCGAGCTGTACTAGGCACGTATCTCCGGAGCCTTCAACAAGATGGTTAAAATCAGAACATTCCAAGTGGACGACCTCGTTCTGGCAGTTCGGAGGCCGATGGTTATGACTCACAAAACCGCCGACAAATTCTAGCCAAAATGGGAAGGCCCGTTCATCATTGATGCTGTATTCTCCAACGGAGCTTACCGCCTCGCCAAACAAAATGGAGACTTGCTCATGTTGCCATCAACGGTAAGTTCCTAAAGAAGTATTATGTCTAAAAACGACATCCACCAAAGTGATGAGTTATATACCCCGCTGGTACCGCTGAACTCACATCCCAACTACAAATCTTCCAAAATGTTGAGTTACGTACCCGCTGGTACCGCTGAACTCACATCCCAACTACAAACCTTCCAGAATGATGAGTTACGTACCCGCTGGTACCGCTGAACTCATACCCCAACTATAAATCTTCCAGAATGATGAGTTACGTACCCGCTGGTACCGCTGAACTCACATTCCAACTACAAACCTTCAAGAATGATGAGTTATGTACCCGCTGGTACTGCTGAACTCACACCCCGACTACAACTCATCCAGATTGTCGAGTTACGTACCCACAGGTACCACTAAACTTACATCCTGGCCACTGCAGATAAATCCATATCGCATCTTTTAGGTAGTAAGTCATGTATGATTATACCTCTGAACTTTCTTCCTAAAAGGAGCTTCCCCCTTATGATCCGATACCCGCACTCTCATTGCACAAAAAGGGTAATAGATCCACAAACTTTTCGAAACAACCACGTCGATGCTACCTCTGAGTTGTTTCCCTTCCATCAAAAATAAACCGCCCTCATATAGAACCTCCATGTCCTCATTACCTCTGAGTTGTTCTATATTCCCTTCATGGAGCCCACTCCTGCAATGTCCTCATTACCTCTGAGTAGGAAGGCTCCATCGAAGAAACCTTCATATTTACCATGTCCTCATTACTTCTGAGTAAGTATGATGGTTCTTACCTCTCTCGTCTTATTATCCGTATCCAGAACCAGGGTACGCCAGGGATAATAGGTCCACAAAAAGTCTCTCATTGGAGCAACTACTACAAGCAAAGAATAGAGTGAATGTATTTCGGTTATTCAAAATCGGTTACATTCATATGACTACATCTCATGAGTAAGCCAGAAAAGTTCTCTATCATTTCATTTAGAAAAAAATGAAGAAGATTACGTTGATGTCCAAAAGAAGCAAAACACAAACTGCAGCTAAAGACAAACAAAAATATCAAGACTAAAGACGGACATTTATGAGAGCCCATGAATCCTAGTTACGGGGGCGCATATACCAATCCCTCAACCATTTAGCATAAAAAGGATCTACTTGAGCAAAATCCTCGTCCGGAGTAGGAAGGTCAGAACTTCCAGTACTACCGCCGTCAGACTGGGCTCCTCCTTGACAGCAATGGGCGCCAGCTCTCCTTTCTGTCCCTCCGTTGTTAGTATTTCCTCCTCCTTAACAAATGATGACTCTCGTTTGAAAGGAGGCAGCAGCTCTTCCTTCATACTGATCTCAGCCTTCGACAAGGATGCTGCAAGAATCAAAGATAAAAAGAAACAACGTTAGATGGTCAGAGCCTTATGCGGCCCAATTCAGATGAACTTATGCGGTCCTGTTTGAGAGGACTTCATGCGGCTCGATTCAGAGGAATACATACGATTCTGATCAGAAGGACTACATGCGGTTCAGTTCAAATGGCGCCTATGCGGCTCGGTCGTTCTCATGCCGCTCAGATATGGAGCATACCCCAAGCGGCTCGAACATGAGACGTACATGCGGCACACATGAAGATGAAGGCTCGTGCATAGAGCATGCGATGTAGCCATAACAGTTAGGGTGTCAAGCTCATGCAACATCCTTACCAGCAATGGTGTGGTGGACGTCAGGGTGAACTACGGGCATGTCGACTGGCGGAGGAGCTGCCACATTCGTCATCGCAGACGAAGAAGAAGCAGCTTTCTTACCCTTTGCCGCCGCAGCTGACAAAGACGTTGCCTTCTTACCCTTCGCCGCAATAGTTTTCTTGGGAGCCATTGGTGATCGAAGGAGAGGATGACAGTTAGGGCAGGAAGGGCTCGAATTGAAGGAGAAAGTAAAGAATTTTCTTCTCCTAGATTCTCTGTAACGCCCCAGTCCCAAAATACGTAGGACCAAGTACGTAGACATGCCAGCTGTATACATACGAAATACATGGATCTCGTATGTATACATAAGCTGTAAATGTAGTAAACCAAGACAACTAAATCTCATCCACAAAGATAAATAATAATATAAAAGCAACTTTGAGTTTGTCATGTATACCATAGTTGGGCGGAGACAAAGTCCACTACCAACCAAATTAAATATGAAAAAATATACAAGGAAAGAATTAGCAAGCGAGAGCAAGTGACGAATCCAAGAGTAATCATCACGACGGAATAGAGCGCAAGTCATGGCCTTAGCTAGAGCACCTGTAAGAAGTCACGAAAACACACACCTGGGGAAAAACCAGGTCCTCAGAGGGACGTAACAAGACACATAATATCATGCCAATAAACTGAATAATAAAGCTCAATAGAAAAGCATGCATGAGTAAAGGTTCCTAACCATTCTATGTGGATTGTAATTTAGAGGACAACATTCTACGCAGGGGCCGTCACAAGTATGTAATAAAGAGTGGCCAACAAGTAGCGCTCATCCGAGACACTATCGGCCGAGTAACACGTAGAGCTCATCCGAGATACTATCTCCCAAAATGTATAAAAAAGTAGCCCCTATGTTAGTAGCTGTCCCCTCCCCCCCAATGATACTATACGTGTATCGTAACCATGACACACAAATGCGTATCATTTCCACCACACTGTTTTAATATAGATAACTGTCAAGTCTTCTAATCATGCATCTATTGACAGTTATTCCTACGCATGCGCACGGGGGATCAGCCCACACGCAAGTGACCTCTATATGAAACTCACAACTCTCACACACAACTCGTATAAAATCGTGGCAAGTCAATGAGACACACTAAATTTGATGGTAGTCCCTTAACTCTAAGCCAATTGCATAAAATATAGTAATTTGTATTTATATATAATTTAAAAAGAAATAACTAAAACATGCATCATATTGAGCAGGAAATTTAAACAGTAAAGGCAAGGTGTCTTGCCTGGTGTCACCTGGTGGGGTACGATGATCCGTCAAATCTTGTGGTCCAATAGCCACGTTCATTATGTAGCGGTCCGAAGTCACAAAAATATAGGACGAACGATCAGTGATGATAAATGAAGGAGAATTTGCGGGATAGCAAACGATTTATAGAAAATATTTATAATAATTGAATACTAGATTTTGATTAGGCAAAATATTTAAAGTAGTTATAAATAAAAAAACGTTTTAGGTTGCAACTTTAATATTTTATATAAATACTTGAAATACGTATGCTAATTTGAAAACTGTCTTTTATTGAATATATATATATATATATATATATATATATATATATATATATATATATATATATTTGAAAGCAATCTTAAATATCAAAGCAATATATAGTTTTGGAGAATATTTAATTGCTTGGAACTAGATTTTAATTAGGCAACATATTATACTTTTTTTTTAAAAATTCAAAACAAAATATTACTAGTATTTCATACAAAAAGTACATATAATTATACAAAAACAATGTCACTCCCCATTCCCAGAATGCGTATTTTTATACATGTACAACTCATTTATATATATTTAGTATTTATCATGTATTATTCTGTATTTAAATTCCTTTAATTTTATGTTAATTAATTATCGGCATTTTATTTCCTGCAATTTTATTCCTGTATTTTATTTTCTGCATTTTATTTCCTGCTGTTATTCTTGCTTTTAGGTTCGGGTTCTTAGTGGTTCTTCTCGGGTTCATGGTGGATCCGAATGAACCCGACCCACAAACCCCACCTACCACCACCCTTTCTATTTAAGCCCCCATCTCCTTCTCTCTCCTTATAACTCTCATTCTTCACCATTACTTCTTCTTCTTCTTCCTCATCACTCTCTCTACCAACCCAACAGCAGGCAAGTGCAATCTTGCTTCTTGCTTGGAGAACCATTTTTATGGTTCATTTGTCTTTCTCTCATGATTCTGAGAGAGTTTACTACTTAGCATTTTTGATTTTTTTGGCTGGTTTCTCCTAGATCTAAGTTGTTATATTCTCGGTTGTTCATGGGTTTTGATCTCCCAACTTAGCATGGATTTTGAGTCACGCTCATGTTCTTACATGTTAGCATGAATTTTCAGTCATGCTCACGTCTTACGTGCGTGCGTGGATTTTCAGTCACGCTCACGTTCTTACGTGCGTGCGTGGATTTTTAGTCACACACACGTCTTTACATGTCTGCATGGATTTTTAGTCGCGCACACGTTCTTACGTGTCTGCATGGATTTTTAGTCACGCACACGTCTTTACGTGTTAACGTGAATTTTAGTCACGCTCACGTTTGTACGTGTCAGCGTGAATTTTAGTCACGCTCACGTCTGTACGTGTCAGCGTGAATTTTGAGTCACGCTCACGCCCTTACATGCCAGCGTGAATTTTGAGTTACGCTCACGTCTTGCGTGCGTGCATGAATTTCTTGTCACACTTTTCACGCTCACTTGTGCATGCGTGAATTTCTTATCATTCTTCACGCTCACTTATGAGTGCGTGAATTTCCCTTCACGCTCATACTGTGTGTGCCAGCGTGAATTACTTTTTCACGCTCACGCTGTTTACACGCTCACTCCAACCTGCTAGACTTGGCGTGACTTGTTGGCCTTAGCCTAGACTTGTTGGCCTTATCATAGACTTGTTGGCGTGACTTTCTAACCTGGGTGTTTTATTTGTTCTATAACTTATTCATTTAATGATGGCATGAACTTGATAAAATCTTGATATGTTAATATTGTTAATACAGATTGTTATATAGAATGCTCCTTGTGTCTTGATTGGTTTATGGATACCCAGTAAGACTGGAACTTAACCTTGAGAGTTATAGACTCGACCCCATGTAATACTAATTGACTTTCATGCCTTGATACCATTGATAATAATGGTTATCTTGATTAAAATTGATCATGCGTTCCTAGTTGGAACTAAGAGACTGGCTAGTCGTCTTATTGAATGAATGAGACACGTTCATGTAATGAACTATTGTACTCGATTAGCCGATCCCGAATATTGGCATACAGGCACATGCAGGCTTCAAATTATTTATTTATTTATTTATCTTACAAAAATAGCATGTGTACTTTATGGTCAAGGCATGATTACTCCATGGTTAGATTTGATTGTTGTATTACGCTATGTAAGACCTACAACCTAGCCGCACAGGTATCGTTGTAGAATTGTGCATATCGTACCCCGTACGAAAGTACTCATTTGAATGACCATGATCCACGGCATGGAACTTCACTCAACGTAGAGACTACTAAGTCAAATAAAATAATGATGGCATGGAGAGAATGGATTCCCGAGTTCTTACATGGCAGCCCTCTTGGGACTAGTAGTGCCCGACAGGCCGGCTGGTTCCCACAGATACTGTAAATCTGTCACACGGGCAGGGAACAGTATCTGCTTATATTATTGTACATGCTATATTAACGGCGGGCGTCCCACTGGGACTCGTCTAATTACATGATTGGCACAATTGATTGATTGGATAGACTAGCCTTGCTCGCATATAGTAAGAACTGAGGAATCATTATTGCATAATTCCAGGATAACTTGGGACTCACAATAGCAAGCCGTAGTAGTTGATTGGTCGTTCAAGATGATTTGTTTGTGTACTGTACCTACTTTGTTGCCTAGCTGAGATGATCAGAATGTCAGGACATGACGGGCCAACTTCTGTCCTTGTTTGGTTGGGAGGTTGGTTCGAAGTGTCGTGATGTTATGTGAATCCTAGTAGATAGCAGAGATCTATTATTATATTCTCTTACTTACTGGTTTAATCCTTCATATCGTGCTCCCTTGTGGTACTTGCTATTAGAGGTCTAACCTCTCTGGTTTTGCATGGCCAGATTTAGAGCCAGTCCCCGAGGATCCAGCTTACTTCTACCTCCAAGATGGTCAATACTAGGGGAATAATCGCAGGAGGACTCGAGTGGATTCCTTACTTCACCACTCGTTTTGTTATTTACTTCATACTTAGCCGTTTGGCACCGACATGTTAGTCGGATTGTCTTGCACTTACTTTTACATAATTGTAATTAAGTCAGACTGCAGCTGATAACAATTGTGTATATGTTACTATACCATCTGGCAATGTTTTGTAAAGCCAGATCTCAAGAACATTTTGACTGAGCGTTTGGGACGCCTTACTGCTTTATCTTACATGTTCTCTATTTTTGCTTCTTGTTTGAATGATTGAGACAATAGATGTGAAGTGACCATAGTAAGACTTTCATGTAGTATGCACCCCCTCGTCTGGTTAGACAGCATTGATCGTATTATACGGTATTCATCTACCCGTAATACGTAGCTGGCTGAGTCATTCCCCCGCTCTCCAGTATTCTGGTTCTGGGGCGTGACAAACAAAATGTTGTTTTTAATAATAATAAATAATAATAATAAATGATAATACTAATAATAATAATTATAATAACAATAATAATAATAAGATGCTAATAATGATAATAATAGAAACAATAGAAATAATAACAATGATAATAGAAATAATAATAATAATAATAATAATAATAATAATAATAATAATAACAGTAATATAAAACTATAATAATAAATATAATGATAATAATAATAAAAACTGTGATAATAATAATGATATTAGTAATAATAATAATAATAATAATAACTCAGTTAATATCTATTCTTCCCCCAATTGATACACAGCAAGAGAGAGAGAGAGAGAGAGACTTTGCGAGGGTTTACCAGAAGGGGGTCGGCGACGATCGGCTGGTGGGTTGGGCGCGCGCCTGTCGGGACGGAGCTTCTTCGAGGGTCCGCCGGCGGGGAAGCGGTGGCGACCGCGGGATGAGGGCGGTCGCGCGCGGTCGGCGGACGGCGTAGGAATTTCCTGGCCGGAGGCGCAGCGGAGCAACCGCGCGAGGAGGAGACGGCGGAGCTCCCGTGGTTCGGGGGCGTGATGGGGGTAGTCGGCGGGGGTTTCCCCGGACGGGGTCAGGAGCGGTGGAGAGAACTCCGACGGAAGGGGTTTCGGTGGTGCGCTCCGGGCGAAGGTCGGCTTGGGGCGGAGGCGCGCGGTAGCTCCACTGCTCGGGACGCAGCAGAACTTCTGCGTGCGGAGGGCGGCAGTCCCAGGGTCGGCGGATCTTGCGGTGGCGAGGCACCCAGGGTCGGTGCTCACGGTGGCGAGGCGCCCAGGGTCGGATCTCGCGGTGGCGAGGCGCCCAGGGTCGGAAGATGGCGCAGATCGGAGAGGAAAGTCGGGCTAGCGCTCTCGACGCTTGCTCGCCGGCGTGGAGGACTGTCCCAGCGCGCGCGGAGAGACGCTGTCTGCCACGGGAATGGGTGGCGGATCTGGAGAGGGGCTCGGCGTCGCCGGCGGCTATGTGACTTAGTCCTTCCTCGGGTTCTTTTCTCTTGATGTGGTTCCGACGAGGGGTTACCAGAGATGGGGTTCTGGTGGGTTACAGCGGTGTGTTGGCTGTGGCAGGGATGCCGAAATTGTGGGGGAGATCGGGGTTTGACGATGGTTGGGATGTCGGTAGGCAGAGGCGAGGTGAGGAGGTGGTCGATTGTGCGGAGGGAAAGGCTATGGCGATGAGGCTGTGTTTGTAGTACGACCTGGCCGGGAGATCGGGGATGGGGAAATCGGGTTGGCTGGTGCGGCCGGGATGGTGGCAGTTTGGTGGTGGTTGTACTTGTGATTGGGTCGACGGGGACGGGTGACGGTGAAGGGGAGTGTTGCAGCCAGGATGGTAGGGTTAGGATTAGGGTTTGATAGGTATGGCCTTGTCGGGTGTGTCCGATACGGTGGATGGAGTCTGTATACGTGTCTTGCGAGACACGGGACGAGTCGGTGTCCGGGACTGTCAGACACGGAACAGGATTATGATGTATTTGTATTGGGAAAAAAATTAGTGGATGGGATGCACGGACACGATACACAATGGGGTATAAAATTTGGTTGTGGAGAGAATTATGGAGGAGTACCTGCCTATTTATAGGATGTGGGAATTCCCATTAGGATAATGATTGGGATTGTTTAAACCCAAAATAGATATTCGTAATTTAGTTTAAATCAATTTAAATCCAATATCCAAATACAAATCAAATTTTAAATCCTATCTCTCCAGTTTAAAATCAATTTAAATAAATCAAATTCCAAATATAGTTATTAGTTTACTATTTAATTGTATACGTGGAATCAAATAGAAATTTAAATTGTCAAAAATATTTCAAAAATACGTTTTCCAAAAATACTATAATAATTAATTTCGAAAATACATTATTATTAATATTAGTAAATCTCGAAAAAAATTATATTTTTATTTAAAATAAACTAGCAATTAATTACGAAATATATATATAGGTACAAAATAATGTTCTCATAATTATGCTTTTCTAGCACACAATAAAAATATTATTTATTATTAATAATTATGAGAAATGAAAGACTTTATAAATAAAATAACAAACTTGAAAATTTTGGAACGATAACAAAATAATTATTATGTATATTATTTTGAAACTTTTAAAAATAGAAAAATAATATTTTCAAAAATTTGTACGCTCGCACCTAATCACACTCGTCGAGCAATTTCGAAAAATAAAATGTCGCGCGTGACGTACAATACGATTATGCGACGTACAATACAATTTTTTAAATCAGTACCAAAATAAAAATAAAAAATACAGTAGAAATTTAGGGGTTTTACATCCTAACCAACTTACAAATTTTCGTCCTGGAAATTAAGAATAAGTAGGGGGTGAGAAGGTACAAGGGTATAGCGATAAGGAAGCACAGTCAATTCATTGGGCGAGACAAGGAAACGATGTTGAATGAAAACAGACATTAGTGTCGTGAATTTAATAAATACGAAGATAACCATGGATTAACGCAAGAAGGAAAATATTTTAAGATGACGCGCAATAAGCAATAGTATGGGTTCAAGTAAAATAAAATAAATTTGAGACCTTACAGTTATGGTCTCTTGAGTGTAGGTTGAGGGCACGATTTAGAGAGCGAATTAGATTTCACTCCTATATTTAAGCGATTTAAAAGTCGTGATAGGGCCGAGAAAAGTACGACGCCTTCGTCCTTCTAAAAAGTTGAAAGCGAACGTAATTAAGGAGTTCAACTGACGACACCATCAATTACGAATACGTGGTTCAAAGGCGTCAAAATAAGTTCAAAAAGAATTGCCAAGGCAGTCGCGGGGGAGACTCTAGGGCCAAGTTAACTACGTCTCCATCCACGTTGAACAATATACAAAAGGCGAACCAAGTGCACTATGGTTGATCAGACCATCATGCACCGGTTCTGATTAGACAATATGTTAGTGGGAGCTCTTCCAATAACATATGTCGTGAACAAGCTTGATAAAGGGTGAGCTTGCAAAACTAGACTACATTGTGTCATTTTAGACGAGCTAGTCAAAATATAAGTACGCTAGATAGTAAAAATAGTCTAAGTTCCTCAATAAGTCATAAGGACAATGGAAATACTAAACTGTGAGGCATTCTACTTAACTTGCAAGAGTTAAGCTAGTAACGTGATGAAACAATGGATTTAGTATTCAAGATAAACCACAAGCATTTAAGGAATTAAATGAACCACAAGCACTCCTTGGGTCGAAAGAATTTAGTCGAGGTCGAGTCTCATCTATAGTTTAAAGTATAATGGTTTCACGACAGGGATTTGAGTCCAGTCATTTTGACCCGAAAGTCGCAATATAAAAATAAAGTACAAGGAGACGTGTTTTAGTGGCACGTGATATACCAACATGAAGGTGTGCTCGTGTAGGTCTTGCATGTGAAATATGTGGGAAGAAAAAGTCTAGTGTTATGCTCCAAATATCCAAGTCACGGTAAAGGACACAAAAGAATTTAAAATAGAAAGTGGGAATTTCATAAGGTGTTTAGTTGCCGAACACAAAAATAAAATCAAGAAGTAACACGAAGTAAGGATAATTAAGGACTCTAACGGATCATGGTAAAATAGATTCAAGGCACAGTTCCAGAGAAGGTAGTCTCTAGGAACGATCAAATCATTTTTAAATTGCAATGGTTAGAAGATCACGATGAAAGATTGAGTAAATCAATATTGAAATATAATCACATGCGTTGGTAGATGACTAACTGCATTTGTGTATATGTAATATTATAATCATAGGTGGTATGGCAATCTAATGTGGAATACTTCTATCCCATTAGGGTGACCTTACTTACTTCTTGATCCTCTACCAATATGATCTAATCTTAATTTCAAGTTCCTCGAAGTTTCTCAATAAAATTTTCAAGATACTCCGCCACAATTACCAATTAACTTTGACTGTCAAGTTTAATTTAAATATCTAATCAATCTCGAAATAGTCCTTGTATATCGCAAAATGAACATATATTTTTTTTACTAAAAACTTAAATATCCATAATCAAGGCTTTAAACTCGAAATTTAAATAACTCTATAAATCATAGCTCATAGGACAAAATTTGAATTTTGAATTTTTCCTTCAAAGTCGAGATCTTCCAATTTTTTTTTCATCATCTCTTTAAAATTTAAATAAACTTATAACTCGTACGCGCAAATTTTAAAACCTCAAGTTCTCTCTCTTCTAAACTTTCATCCCTCTAGTCGTCTAGAAAATCTTAATTTAAACTCTTTAAATAATCTCGAGATAAACTCTATCATATTGCAATCCAAACTTAAGTTAACCGTAAATCAAGTGTCACAATATAAAAACTTAAATCATAACTATTTCACAATTTTAAAATTCATAAAAATCTGCTTTCTCGATCTAGCTATCCCCTTGTGTATACCAGCTTGTAAATTTAAAGTAAAATTTTAGCTATCTCTTGATGGCGGTAATATGCTACTACCCAACTTGGAATTAACTAATCCCTATGATCATATCTCTAGGAAAAATAAATGTCTTTATACTCAAATATAACCTCAATGGATATTAATTGTCAATGCAATCTATCTAGCCATGTGTTTAACCTATGGGCATATACTAGTGTGGTCATCTTACTAAACACAAAACTAAGAAATTTACGGTAGAAGGAGTCAAGCAAGATGTAATTCAAGGAGGTCGAACGGGAGTTCGAAATTTGAAGTCAAGAAAGGATGTCAAGTAGGTGGATGAGATTCTAGACTCTAATCCTATATTGCAGGCTCACATCGGTACGGTAAAGTAACCGAAGTGATAAACAGGACCTGCATGGGCCACCACAAAAATATGTAACGCCCAGTCCCAAAATACGTAGGACCAAGTACGTAGACATGCCAGCTGTATACATACGAAATACATGGACCTCGTATGTATACATAAGCTATAAATATAGTAATCCAAGACAACTAAATCTCATCCACAAAGATAAATAATAATATAAAAGCAACTTTGAGTTTGTCATATACACCATAGTTAGGCGGAGACAAAGTCCACTACCAACCAAATTAAATATGGAAAAATATACAAGGAAAGAATTAGCAAGCGAGAGCAAGTAACGAATCCAAGAGTAATCATCACGACGGAATAGAGCGCAAGTCATGGCCTTAGCTAGAGCACCTGCAAGAAGTCACGAAAACACACATCTGGGAAAAAACTAGGTCCTCAGAGGGACGCAACAAGACACATAATATCATGCCAATAAACGGAATAATAAATCTCAACAGAAAAGCATGCATGAGTAAAGGTTCCTAACCATTCTATGTGGATTGTAATTTAGAGGACAACGTTCTACGCAGGGGCCGTCTCAAGCATGTAATAAAAAGTGGCCAATAAGTAGCGCTCATCCGAGATACTATCGGCCGGGTAACACGTAGTGCTCATCCGAGACACTATCTCCCAAAATGTATGTAAAAAGTAGCCCCTACGCTAGTAGCTGTCCCCTCCCCCCCAATGATACTATACGTGTGTCGTAACCATGACACACAAAAGCATGTCGTTTCCACCACACTATTTTAATATAGATAACTGTCAAGTCTTCTAATCATGCATCTATTGACAGTTATTCCTACGCATGCGCACGGGGGATCAGCCCACACGCAAGTGACCTCTATATGATACTGACAACTCTCACACACAACTCGTGTAAAATCGTGGCAAGTCAATGAGACACACTAAATTTGATGGTAGTCCCTTAACTCTAAGCCAATTGCATAAAATATAGTAATTTGCATTTATATATAATTTAAAAAGAAATAACTAAAATATGCGTGATATTGAGCAGAAAATTTAAACAGTAAAGGCAAGGTGTCTTGCCTGGTGTCGCCTGGTGGGGTACGATGATTCGTCAAATCTTGTGGTCCAATAGCCACGTTCATTGTGTAGCGTTCCGAAGTCACAAAAAATATAGGACGAACGATCAGTGATGATAAATGAAGGAGAATTTGCGGGATAGCAAACAATTTGTAGAAAATATTTATAATAATTGAATACTAGATTTTGATTAGGCAAAATATTTAAAGTAGTTATAAATAAAAAAACGTTTTAGGTTGCAACTTTAATATTTTATATAAATACTTGAAATACGTATGCTAATTTGAAAACTGTCTTTTATTGAATATATATATATATATATATATATATATATATATATATATATATATATATATATATATATATATATATATATATTTGAAAGCAATCTTAAATATCAAAGCAATATATATAGTTTTGGAGAATATTTAATTGCTTGGAACTAGATTTTAATTAGGCAACATATTATACTTTTTTTTAAAAATTCAAAACAAAATATTACTATTATTTCATACAAGAAGTATATATAATTATACAGAAACAAAATGTTGTTTATAATAATAATAAATGATAATACTAATAATAATAATAATAATAATAATAATAATAATAATAATAATAATAATAATAATATGCTAATAATGATAATAATAGAAACAATAGAAATAATAACAATGATAATAGAAATAATAATTATAATAATAATAATGAAAATAGTAATAATAATAATAATAATAACAGTCATATAAAACTATAATAATAAATATAATGATAATAATAATAAAAACTGTGATAATAATAATAATAATAATAATAATAATAATAATAATAATAATAATAATAATAATAACTCAGTTAATATCTATTCTTCCCCCAATTGATACACAACAAGAGAGAGAGAGAGAGAGAGACTTTGCGAGGGTTTACCAGAAGGGGGTCGGCGACGATCGGCCGGTGGGTTGGGCGCGCGCCTGTCGGGGCGGAGCTTCTTCGAGGGTTCGCCGGCGGGGAAGCGGTGGCGACCGCGGGATGAGGGCGGTCGTGCGCGGTCGGCGGACGGCGTAGGGATTTCCTGGCCGGAGGCACAGCGGAGCAACCGCGCGAGGAGGAGACGGCGGAGCTCCGGTGGTTCGGGGGCGCGATGGGGGTAGTCGGCGGGGGTTTCACCGGACGGGGTCAGGAGCGGTGGAGAGAACTCCGGCGGAAGGGGTTTCGGTGGCGCGCTCCGGGCGGAGGCCGGCTTGGGGCGGAGGAGCGCGGTAGCTCCACTGCTCGGGAGGCGGCGAAACTTCTGCGTGCGGAGGGCGGCAGTCCCAGGGTCGGCGGATCTCGCGGTGGCGAGGTGCCCAGAGTCGGTGCTCGCGGTGGCGAGGCACCCAGGGTCGGGAGATGGCGCAGATCGGAGAGGGAAGTCGGGCTGGCGCTCTCGGCGCTTGCTCGCCGGCGTGGAGGACTGCCCTAGCGCGCGCGGAGAGACGCTGTCTGCCACGGGAACGGGTGGCGGATCTGGAGAGGGCCTCGGCGTCGCCGGCGGCTAGGTGAGTTAGTCCTTCCTCGGGTTCTTTTCTCTGGATGTGGTTCTGACGAGGGGTTGCCATAGATGGGGTGCTGGTAGGTTACAGCGGTGTGTTGGCTGTGGCAGGGATGCCGAAATTGTGGGGAAGAATTGTGGGGGAGATCGGGGTGTGACGATGGTTGGGATGTCGGTAGGCAGAGGCGAGGTGAGGAGGTGGTCGGTTGTGCGGAGGAAAAGGCTGTGGCGATGAGGCTGAATTGGTGGTACGACCTGGCCGGGAGATCGGGGACGAGGAAATCGGGTTGGCTGGTGCGGCTGGGATGGTGGCAGTTTGGTGGTGGTTGTACTTGTGATTGAGTCGACGGGGACGGGTGACGGTGAAGGGGAGTGTTACAGCCAGGATGGTAGGGTTAGGATTAGGGTTTGATAGGTATGGCCATGTCGGGTGTGTCCGACACGGTGGATGGAGTCTGTCCACGTGTCCTGCGAGACACGGGACGAGTCGGTGTCCGGGACTGTCGGACACGGAACGGGATTATGATGTATTTGTATTGAAAAAAAAATTAGTGGATGGGATGCACGGACACGATACACAATGGGGTGGAAAATTTGGTTGTGGAGAGAATTATGGAGGAGTACCTGCCTATTTATAGGATGTGGAAATTCCCATTAGGATAATGATTGGGATTGTTTAAACCCAAAATAGATATTCGTAATTTAATTTAAATCAATTTAAATCCAATATCCAAATACAAATCAAATTTCAAATCCTATCTCTCCAGTTTAAAATTAATTTAAATAAATTAAATTCCAAATATAGTTATTAGTTTACTATTTAATTGTATCCGTGGAATCAAATCGAAATTTAAATTGTCAAAAATATTTCAAAAATACGTTTTCCAAAAGTACTATAATAATTAATTTTGAAAATACATTATTATAATAAAATATTAATATTTATAAATCTCGAAAAAAATTATTTTTTATTTAAAATAAACTAGCAACTAATTACGAAATATATATGTAGGTACAAAATGATGTTCTCATAATTATGCTTTTATAGCATACAATAAAAATATTATTTATTATTAATAATTATGAGAAATGAAAGATTTTATAAATAAAATAACAAACTTGAAAATTTTGGAACGATAACAAAATAATTATTATGTATATTATTTTGAAACTTTTAAAAATAGAAAAATAATATTTTCAAAAATATGTACGCTCGCACCTAATCACATTCGTCGAGCAATTTCAAAAAATAAAATGTCGCGCATGACGTACAATACGATTATGCGACGTACAATACAATTTTTTAAATCAGTACCAAAATAAAAATAAAAAATACAGTAGAAATTTAGGGGTTTTACATTCTCCAATTTATAGGCGGACAAAGAAAGGGGGCACGTGGACCGATGGAAACGCTTCGGGTCGTGTGCTGAACCGACTCCTAGGATTTCGTCCCCTCTCATAAAGGAGATTCATTCTAGAAAAGAAGATCTAAATATTTAATGAGCCGACTCTTGGAACACCCCCCCAAAGACGGCTCAAAATAAAAAAATAAATAAATCAAGCAATTAATGACGCCCACGTGGCAGAGAGGAGCCTATGCGGCCACACAGCTTATGTGGCCAGACGGCTCATGCGGCTCGAACATCCATGCGGCTAGGAAGTCCATGCGGACAGAATAAACCTATGTGACCATGCTTCTTATTCAAAGTATTTCAATTTTGTAAATTAAAAACTTTGAAGGGGGTCTTGTAGAAGCATAGAAAAGAACAGAAACATCCATGCGCTCAACCAAGAGAGAGTCTCATGCGGTTCAGAATTTCATGCGGCTCGAGACGTTTATGCGACTCAAATAGCCCCCAACATAGCTATGCGGCTTGGGTAAAAGCCACGTGGATTTATGCAACTCGTCCCCATAGCTAGAGGCCTCATTTAATGCTCTGACACAACAAGGCAGTCCTGACATAAAGATGAAATTGACAGCTCTGACAGATGGCTGTAATGATGACTCTGACACAAAGGCGCGATCTTCCTAGAGAAACAAAAAAAATCTCTACAGTTGGCACTATCCACCAACTCCAAGGACTCTCTATATGGCTAAAACTCTTCATGCGGTTCTAGTATGGAGACTCTCATGAGGTTCGGGCATGGCGACTCTCATACGGCTCGAGTATGGAGACGCTCATGCGGCTCTGTCATGACGACTCTTCATGCGGATCGGTCATGACGTCGCTCATGCGGCTCGAGTATGATGATTCTCATGCGGTTCGAGTGTGGAGACTCTCATGCGGTCCGGGCATGATGACTCTCATGCGGTTTGAGTGTGATGACTCTCATGCGGCTCATGAGCATAACAGTTGGGATACGTGGCAGGACACGTGTCAAAAGCCGATCATATCTTAATAATTCAGATATACTGTAATCAAAGTAACCTCTAGATTGGGTCAAATGCCAATAATCATAAAAAACAGTAGAGACACGTGGCAGAGAATGATTCAGATTTATTCGTTCAGATTTGTGGACATCAACAAATCATCATGATGCAGATTTGTTGCAATCATCATTAATTACTCATAGGATTTAGCACAATCTACATTAATGACCCAGATCCATTACATTCAAGATTAATGGCCCAGATTGATTAATCAAGAGGCCGCCGACGTTTTAAAGGAAGGCAATCATTACAAACCCTAATGATCACCCCACTCCTATAAATAGCAAGGTGCCATTCCCTTGCAGAAGAAAGACAGACACATAAAGAGAGAGAACACTACAAAGACATCTAGAGATCTATCAACAGAAGGCGCAAGGGATTCTCCCCACACGTCCAAAAGTATTTTTTTCACCGGAGCCAAGGCTACGTCTGATCGTCCAAGGAGTAAGGCAGAGCGGCCGTCGCTTTCCCGAGTCTCTATCATCACCCCCCCAGAATCTAAACTAAACAATTGTACTTAGACTGCTGTACCTAGGTTTTTGTCCCTAGGCCTTCTTCGTACGAGCAAGTTTGTATTGTGAAGTAAAAGTCCAGTCCTCCGATATAATTGTTCTGTTCTTTTATAATAAATGGCAAACACTTACTACCTGTATAAGATAATAGGTGAGCATGCTACTATCTTATATGCGCGGTCATTGGTGTTACACACCACGTGGGACTATCTCAACGGCATTTCGGCTCGTTCATTCTAGGTTGCAAGCCTGACTGATGGTCCCGCAATACATCAGTGCCGAAGCACGATTATTCATTCTCTCTAGGTCGATTTGATCCTGATGCCCCGGATATCGATTCAAGAAAAATTAACTTGTGCACAAGCTGTCCATGACCATGTCAATGCGTGAACAGTTTAATATATGCAAACAGTTTTGTATATCGTGGACAGTATTGAACGACATTATCATTTCTTCCAACTCATGCAACGATTCATTTTCCCCAAGCCTTACTCCCAATTTAGCGTCCAGTAGGCACCAAATTGTCCGAGGCATCATAACCTATAATCGATGTTTTATATTATTTTGCAGCACGTGAAATAGTCTATCTTTTTACTAGAACCTTAAACTTTTTCCTTTATGTGAGAAACTTGTATTTTTTCAGAGTAGATTACTCTAATTTGATACATTTTTCCCGAGTTTTTGACCTTTGAGGATTGGCATGCAAGCATCATCGATTTGAATGAATTTGAGGCAAATGAAATTTTGTTTGCAGGACAGAGTAGAAAAGAAGGGGCCGAATCACCCACCAAGTTCTATGATTGTGCAGACCGTCGAAACACTTCGCAACGTTCAAGCTTTAGTTACACGAGCTCCTGCAATGGCACCAACACTTTGTTAGGATTCTTTCTTTTTCTCTTGCTTCAAAATTTGTAGATTGCATCCAGAAAAAATGACGCAAAAGCACTTCATCAAAACCCAGCGGCAAAAGCTCCAAGAAAACCATACAACGGTTCGGTCCCGTCGAAGGGACTCTTATATAGAGCTCACTCGCCGAGATGCAGCCCACTGCATTTAGGACTTATTCCAACAGAATTCATTCCATTAGTTGGATCGATTCTCATATCGTCCGTCCAAATCGGTTTGATCGATGCCGCAAGGTATTATCGTTTACCAAGCTCAGCGATCGAGTCAGATAGCCATCTAACTTTTCGGCTGATCTGACTCAGCACAAGCATATTATAAAGTTCGTCGCCTATCGAAAATGGGGCGCTACAGCCAGCACCACCATCTACCACCGTCTCCGGAGACGTAAGCCACCATGGCCTTTTACCTCCATTTCTTTGCTGGAGTCAAACTCTTGATCCGGTGAGATCCCTCGACCAAACCGTAGCATCACCACCTTCGCATCATCTTTGGCCAGATCTTCAGCGAGCTACTGTCACCAATCGTCATTTTATGCCTCTTCGACTGGATCCATCCGCCACGACCTCACCGTGCTCCCAGACCCGAACCTCCGACGTCTAGAGCTAGCACCATGAGACGGTCGACCGTCGGTGACCTGCTGTACCGGAGCCACCCCGTCTCAAACACCACCACCACCACCTTCTACTGCTCCCTTCGACCATCAACCCTAACTCCGACGAACCCACAGTCGATCGATTACCCTGTCCTCTAATAGTGCCACACCACCACTTCACTATTGTAGTGCCCCATCCCGCAAAGTCAATCAGAGGAATCGAAACGCCGACGGTGTTCGAACTTAGCCTTGCAACTGCTACTCAAAGGCTCGCTCGGCCGAGGTGACTCCTCGCACAGGTAGGGTAGTTTCGGTAAACTTTTTACATAATAACTTGCATATTTTTAACTTGCACAAGTAGGCTAATATAAAAGCTACAAACGCACATAGCTAAGAGAATAATCCCGACAGGTCGGAATGTCTTAGAACATAGAAAATGGTCCCACGATCTACTTAGAAGTCGGCTCAGTTTCAAATGACACTCGATCTTTCGTTCCCGTGGCTTGGGAGAAGGAAGTTGGCTTAAGTTGCTAAGTTGCCTCGACACTCGAATAAGCCTAAGTCATAGGCGTCGCCCGCTTGAATGCTTGATAAAGCATACACTGTCCCGTTATTTTGCCCCAACTCTTGTATTGGCCTAAGTCATAGGCGTCGCCCGCATTAATGCTTGAAAATGCATGTACGGTCCCGTCGTCCAAGGCTTGGCATAGCCTTCGCATGTCCTGTTGGTTAAGTCGTGTTGTACGACGTTGGCTTTAAGTCTAGGCACTCGAGAACTTGGTTGTTTAACTCGACCCCGTGCATAGCACGTTCCCTCGATGCGGAGCTCGGTGTAGCCTTTGCTCGTCGAGTCGCTGCCCGAATAAGTTAGATAAGTGTTATGTTGGGCTATCGAAGCTATTTCTAGCACTGTTCCGCTCTATCTGCAGTTATCAAGTCACGTAGTCCCTTGAGAACAAGGCTCGTCGTATAAACTATATGATTTTGTGATAGCGTCGCCTATAGAACCAGGTCTGTCTAAGGCACGAGCTATGGTCGGTTTAGTAAAAAGTATGCCACGGTCAAAGGAAGTCCCTACGACTGGTTGTCGTCGAGATTGGTCCCACTACTTGGGAGTCTCGCTAAGTCTCGATAAGTCTCGCATACGAGATCGATCCCGCTACTTAGGAGTCTCGCTAAGTCTCGATAAGTCCCGCACACGAGATCGATCCCACTACTTGGGAGTCTCGCTTAGTCTTGATAAGTCCCGCACACGAGATCGGTCCCGCTACTTGGGAGTCTCGCTATGTCTTGAAAGGAAACACACGAGATCGGTCCCGCGGCTTTGAAGTCTCGATAGAAAGAGAGAAAACATGGTTATGATTAAGGAAGGACTGGATAGATCGAGTTGAGTCTTGCATGGTCATTGGACAACTTGTGCACAAAGGGAATCCCTCGACCGATCACTGGGGCACCGGGATCGAGTCGGCCCAGGAGGGAAAGGCGGATACCATACGGCCTTCAACGACGGTGCGACTCGTTAGAAGTGAACCGTTACGATATACGTCACGGGACCATTCGATGGGGCTCGTACCTCCATGCGAAGGGGTCACCGTGAGCCAAAGATCTAAGATAGCTTGATATTGCCAGTGACCACCTCATGTAGATGGGTCGACAAGAGCGACAATCCGCGTGTTTGCCTTTGGATAGCATCAAGTACTAGCACGACGTCGGTGAAATCATGTGATAGTCTAGCATGACATGTATCAAGTCAGCAAGATGTAATCCCATTAGTGCCAGCCTTGTATCAGTACGGGAGGAATGAGTTATAGCTTATGTCAGCAAGACACGTGCTTCGGCACAAACCAAGGCTTTCGAGTATCAAGTATTGGCTTTCGCGTATCAATGTTGGAATTCGCGTATTGGCTTTCACGTATCAATATTGGCATTCGCGTAGTGGCTTTCGCGTATCGGTATTGTTGGTCTAAGTTTGCATAAGCTAAGTCGAGTGCCATCACTTTAAGTTGAAAGGACCGTAATGTAAAATTTGGCTAAGTCAGGGAGTCGTTAGGCACGACCTCATCTTGAAGCACGGACAAGTCTAGGCAAAGTCTAGAGGCACGACCTACACGAGTCGTCCCCCTTGACGTCGCTAAGATGAAAATTGGTCTAGAGGCACTTGAGTTTGAGTAAAGGTCTTGGCACGGCTGAGTTCGCATAAGTTGCTTCTCGACGAAGTACCATCTCGAAGATGTTTAAGTTACGAATATAGTGTGGCACGACCCTGCCATCCCGAGTTAAAGTTTGGTCGAGTACATAAGCGACGAGGCACTGCCTCGATCGAAACATACGTTGGCATTATAGTACTACCATGTCGTTGTACATCGAGTTGGTCCGACGTTGTAGTCTTAAAACTGATCCCAAGGCAAGACTAGCAAGACAATTGAAAGGGACTTGTAATACACAAAGTAAATGAACGTGTCAATTTTGTATGTGTGGGCGAGGAGCTCACTCCACTAGTACAGTTGAGTACTGACACCCATACAGTTTCTATGTGCAGGCACAGGTAGAAGCTCGTGGCGCGGAGCTCGCTTAGATGCGTCAAGGTACAGAGTTCCTTGGCGAGTCGAAGCGTGCGGCCGCGTGAACTCAAGACTTATACAGGACATAATGTATGGACATCGCCTTCCGAAGCTTCCGCTGGCTCAAGCAATTGTATCGAGAGATGAGAGAGCAGAGAGACTTGTAAAATGAGAGAAAAGTGAGCACAAGAGACTTGTAATCGTGGCCTTGTGCCCATTGTAATCTCATTGTTCAATATCAATAAAGAGGTCTTTTGAATAACTTGTGTTTTGATTCTAAATTTCCGCTGCAAGTTCAATATTTCTGCTTGGGACTTCTTTGCGACGACCCCGTCGCCGCCGATGTAATCGACCGTATGAAACTGCCTTGTACGAGCGCAATCTAGGCTCGTACGACATCACGCCTTAGCGAGGACGATCGCTCCTACGGGAGCGGGGCATGACAACTATGACCTCTGACCACCTACACCGAGCCTCCACCTTCCGATTAGTCGAGCACCGGAACAGCGACATCCGCATCAGCTCCGTCTCTAGCAAACCGCACTTTTGCACCATCGTGCCTCCCTTGTGATATGATGTTGTGCCCTGACTAACTCAAGCTGAGCGCCACCGTCGTGAGCTCAGTCGTGCACCGCCAGCCAAAGAATCTTTTCCCATTTCTTCCCTGGCTCTTTCTATCTCTCTCTCTTGCGTTCCCTCTCTTCATCACTTCTTCTGCTTCCTCTTCGTTCTTCTTCTCTCACTTGCTCTCTTCATTTAATCTCTATTTTTCTTTCCATCTTTTCTTTCCCCTCTTTTAAGACAGTAAACAGCTGCTGATTCTTTTAATTTTTTATTTATTAATATTCCTAGCTATAAATTAGTATGTATCAAGTAATTAGTATAATATAAGATATTTATGTATATATTGATATGTTTCTATTATCATTATTAGCTTTTGTTTTTATTATATTGCAGAGATTTTGGATGTGATACAATTTTTCTCCCCCATCCAATGTACTAACCTAGTGCTACAAATAATTCTTATTATATTATCTTGTATTAGCTCTGCTCTGTATCTTATTTCAAATCTCAATATGCAAGAACATGTCTTGCCTAAGGTTCCAGGATTCAAGTAGATACCTATTTTAGATTCCAAGATTCAGATACATATCTTATCATAAATTCCATGATTCAAGTATGAATTGACTTCAAGTATATTATTTCATCCTTGAATCTCTACATAACATGAGCATACCAGTTTTTTTTAATTCATTCAGAGCAGAAATAGTGGAAACTTAAATTTTATTTCGCTTGCGTAACTTATGTCCATGGCCTACACGATATAAGTTCTAAAGGGAAATCGACCCCTATGATTTACGTATTAATAACAAGTCCGTCCCTAAGAAAACTGACTCAAACTTCCTATAAACTGGGTTAAATATATATAACCAATTTCGTATTACGAAAATGACAAGCTTTGGGAATTTTTGAAAATTTTGGAAGAGTCTCCTTCATATTTTAGACTTCAGAAATTTTCATAATTTATATAAAAGATCCGGAGCAACCCTCCTTAAGATTCTCTGGGTACGCCGACCCCTTCGATGGAACAACTTAACACCAAAATTACATGCAATTATATATATATCAACATATCATGCTAGTAATCCATGAATTTTGCAATTCCACTACAAAATCCAACTAAACAAGAATGTTAGAACACCAAAATTAATAACAAGTAATTATCAAAAGATAACACAACCAACTATGTTTGTGTATATATATAATCAAACACAAATTGACCTAAATAGCCTATTTGTAAGGTATTGATTTTCCAATACTAAAAAAATTATTATAGGTTTAAATGACTTTGTTTTATAAGGGAACTTACTAAGGCAAGGATGGAAATAAAGTCAATGCAAGACACATGTAATAACTTCAATTTGTATATACTCTTGCACTTATGAAGGCAAGGATGCGTATAACTTCAAAAATGTGTATTATTGTCTTTCTTTTCCCAAACACACATCTTTGAGGTAAGACCTTATAAGCTGGAGGAGGAACTTATAAGCACATTAAAGTTATTATGCAGGGAATGTTATCTTTGAAAATATCTATCATCACATACATGTTCACAACCATCCTAATAAGAATTACTAAGATAAAAATTGGTGAGTAGAAGTAAGAGGTATGTCAGTCTATAGACATCAAGGTTTTCCATAAGTTGGGTCTCTGAACTTGGAGTTGTTTCCAGTTCTCCCTCATGGTTCATTTTCTACAATCGGCACAACCTGAAGATGATTTGCATATTGATCATGTATAAGTGAAAATATATTCTTGTACTTACAACATTATATTAGGAACAAATGAAAGGTTTAGTTTCCGAAATTTTCTAAAGCTTTAGAGTTATAATTTTCGTTCACAAAGGGCATAGAAAACATTCAAACTATGCTCAAGCGGAATTTTATTTGGGCTAAGCTATGAATAGGTCAATATGACTAATTAGAGACCAATATGATCCTAAGAGTTAGGAATATGAACCTATAGACTATTTATGTAGTTTTCTTACCTTGTGAACTTAATCCATGACATTTATAGTCTCCTTATATGCTGAAAATAAAATTTACTTGGGTTCCACTCTTGTTGGAACTAATATTATCGATACTCTAGATACCCTCCTAGTATTATCCTATAAGAATTTCTAGACCAAGAATTATAGTACTTGGTATATTGATATGAAAATTTCTAACTATAATAAGAATATAAGCTAAACATAGACCAGTAAATGGTTTATTTAATTTTTTGCACACACACACACACACACACACACATACACACACACACACACACAAATAAAAATTCCTACCATCAAATATTGCATATAAATCATCTATCATGTCTTCATTTCATCCCAAGTGTCCATATCGTGTCTTAACTTCTTTCTCTCTCTGTTTTTTGATGGCAAACTAACATAAACATAAAATTCAAAATTTGCAAAACTATACTAAACAAGATTTATGTATACATATATTCAAACCAAAATTAGATAAAATTGAGTGATAAAAGGGAGGGCTTGCCTTGGAAAAATATATTTCGGTTTGGAATTGGGGGGTAGGGCTTAAGCCTTCTTCTCCAATTTCTTTTTTTTCCCTCCTTCAAGTTCTTCTTTTCCATCATCCTTTTTTTCAAATGGGACTTTAGTGTTTGGTTTGGTGATGGAGATAATAATAATTGTGAAGATGATAGTTGAGGAAGATGGTGGCGGAAGTGACGGTGGTGATGGCGGTGGCCAGAAGGGAGGCAAGCCGGCCGAAGAGTCGTAGCGGTGGGGCCGACTGCGACGGTGCCGCGGGCATGGGTGCGTGGGAAAGGCATAGAGAGATAGGGAGAGGAATTGAGAGAGAAAAGAAAGTTAGAAAAGATAGGAACAAAGAGGACATGGAGACCGAGAGAGTTCTGGAAAGGGAGAGGCGGTGGAGAGAATGAGGATGCTCTCTCTCTCTCTCTCTCTCTCTCTCTCTCTTTCTTGTTATATAATAATTTTTTTAATTATCACCAATATCATCATTATCCAAATGAGTGAAAAATCTAATTTACCCTTCTACTCCATGCATAGCAACATGTGTATGGTGAGGTGGCTTGGAAAATTTTGCAATTGCATGATTTGTACAAGGATATAAATGAAAAGGAATATTTTCTTTTAAATGATTTCATAACTATAATAGAAATCTCCCATTTCTAAATTTAATTTAACAATTAAATAAAAATAAAAAAAGACAAATTTATAAAAAAAATTATTTGTAGAAAAGCAGCTATGACACTCTACACACGTTATGAAAAATTTTGTCCTAGAAATTTAAAATTTTAACGATAAGCTTTTCAAAACAATTATAAAGAGAAACAAGATATTCTACCCACCTTACAAAAAATATAGTAATATATTTTCAGAAGAAATATTTCAAAATTATATTAATTAAAAACTTTTATGAAAATAAAAAGTATGAAGATACTTAAAATCATCAATGATCTTGAAATTCCACAGAATCAATAAAATTGTCAGATACCAAAACATTGTATGTACTAGAGAATCAAAATCAAATTCCTCATTTCTCGTTTTCTGACGTGATAAGTAATCTTGTGCCATGCCTATGTGTGTATGGCTGCAACCAAGATACCGTTTTACTATCAGGACTCATGGTTGCAGCTTCTTGTTACCACACCATCGAATTTTCAAAGAATGTGTAGGAATTACGATTGTTAAGTAGTTTTTACAGGTCATAACATTCTTAGTAATCCAAAATATATTCAAAAAGCAATACTTAATTTTCAAGTTTTCTAAATGTCATCAACATTACTTTATCATTGTATCAAAACTAATTGATAATATTTATAACATAAGATAAACTCATATATATGTATTATCAAAAGCATTATATTCCATTTTAAATTATTCAGGTTAATGTTTTTCAAATTTCAAATTGAGGTAAAATGAAATCAAAATTCGAATATCAAGTTTTAAAATTTATTACGAAAAATTATGTCTTGATCCCCGAATTTTTATTAAATTTTTGTATCATGTTTCGAGAATATATGCCTTGCCAATCTCGATGGCCAGTCGGATTGGATGCAACAACTTCTCTTTCACGATTCAATCTAATTGACTGAAGGTATTCTGCATTGTCAAATCGGTTAATAATTTATCGAGTTCTTGATATAAATAAATAAATAATCATTCACATGAAAATTTATTCACAAAAACTTAATTCAAAATTGTTTCACAATAAGTCTAATGAACGTTCAATAAGAATTTATTCACAAAAACTTAATTCAAAATTGTTTCACAAAAACTCAATTCAAAATCATAGATATTGTTGAAAAATAAAATTGGACAGAGAGGATAGAATATAATTCAAGATTCTACGTCAATGAAATATGGATGAAACAAAAATATTAAGGAATTTTAACAAACTTAGAATTTTGTGAAAAATAGATATAAGAAATTTGAGGAACTTTATGCAATCCTTTACTGGGCTACTCTAGTAAGAATACTTGTCTAATTTTCTATAATTTACTTGACCTAAATTTTTGAGCCATATCTATCCTTATGCTACCCATGATTTTCTGAATATCATCTATTCCTCTAATAATAATCTTTGGTTAGGATTCTTAACTATAGGACTAGCATATGTGCACGTGCCTTGCACATATTTTAACGTTACTTAATTAATTTAGGAAGACTCTTTAGGAAGACCAAAGGGTAGTCTTCCTAATTACTAAGTTGTCCTTATTAAAATTAATGAACTATTTTTAATTAGTATAAATATATAAGGGTATTTTCGGAATTCAAAAGTTTCACCATCTAAGTTTTCCTATTATGTAGTAGAATAGATTATTATAGTATATTTATTAAGCAAGGATCTATGAAACATAGTCAAATACAGATAAACCTATGGCTATTCTCTATTCTCTATTCTAAGGCTCCATGTAGACTTTTCCTAAGAACATATCCTAGGTTCTATAGCTTAACCTATATAGGTCTCGTCAAAAGCTTGACCTCAATCCTATCCTAGGTTTTCTATTTTTCGAGACTTGAATGGGCTACCACTAAAAGACGTGTCAGATTCCGCTACCAGAATACGACGAGCCAAATACGTAACACTATCCCCAGGCTATGCGACATATATATAAATACTCCAGTACCCATATTTGCGATTGTTGCTCGTAAGGTTCTCAGATAGGTTATCACATGTCATAATCTTGTATAATAAAATCAATATTATCTAAAAAGGGACATTTAAGCTACAAATAGAAAAAATAGACTACTCTACCTAGTACAACAATTAACCCAAATATAATTATATATATATATATATATATATATATATATATATATATATATATATATATATATATATATATATATATATATATATATATATATATAATAAATGTATACCTGGATTGACGGTAAAGAGAGCATATGATTCCAACATAATTGCCTTTTAACGCAATATCTCGCTTCTCTTCAAAATACAACAACAACTTGCTTGGAATGATTCTTCAATCTATTGAACAATAATAGGTCATCAAACAACATATAAGCCCTCAGTCAAGGATGAGAAAATAAAATAAATAAATTGAGAATCTCTGAGATGATCGGATTCTCAAAATTCCAAAGTAAAAGAACTGATAAATTGATTCAGAAGAATTATAGTGTTAACATAAAATATGACTCTGACTCGATTCTATTCTAGTGAATTCCTCAGTGTTATTCCTACGACCAGATCTTAATAATTCATAAATAACAACTACAGTCACAACAACCTAAATTCACTACCACAATCACATCCAATTTGCATATATGATGCAGATGCAATTTAGAGAACAATGTGGATCATATTCATCCTATTTTTCGGTAAAAATTCCGTGACCAAGGATCAGGTTATGGCAGGATGGTGCTGTGCTTAAAGTTTGGCCCTACACATCATGTGTGGAAAATATTGTATATTGATTTACCTAATCGATTTTTTAATCGAAATAGGTACAGATTCATGACAGGTGAGTGGGCTAAGCCTCACACACTTACTTCGCAAGGCCTTTTGAAAGAGCTAACTACTTATCGGCTTTTGTTGTTATTATATTGCAAAGATTTTGGATGTGATCCAATTGTTCTCCTCCGCCCAATGTGCTAACCTAGTGCTACAAACAATTCTTATTATATTATCTTATATTAGGTCTGCTCTGTATCTCATTTTAAATCTCAATATGCAAGAACATACCTTGCCTGGAGTTCCAGGATTCAAGTAGATACCTAATTTTAGATTCCAAGATTTAGGTACATATATTATCATGAATTCTATGTTTCAAGTAGGAATTGACTTCAAGTATATTATCTCATTCTTGAATCTCGAGATAACATGAGCATACCAGTTTTTTTAATTCATACAGAGCAAAAATACTGGAAACTTAAATTTTATTTCGCTTGTGTGACTTGTGTCCATGGCCAACGCGATATAAGTTCTAAAGGAAAATCGACCCCAATGATTTAAGTATTAATAACAAGTCCGTCTCTAAGAAAACTGAGTCAAAATTCTTATAAACTGGGTTAAATATATAAAACCAATTTCGTATTACAAAAATGGCAAGCTTTGGAAATTTTTGAAAATTTTGACAGTCTCCTTCATATTTTGGTCTCCAAAAATTTTCACAATTTAGATAAAACACCCGGAGCAATCCTCCGTAGAATTTCTTGGGTACGCCAACCCCTTCGGTGGAACAAATCAACACCAAAATCACACACAATTATATATATCAACATATTGAAGAAAAAGTCTAGCTTCTTATACCTCAGACAAGTTATACGTTAATGCTAGTAATCCATAAATTTTGCAATTACATTACAAAATCCAATTAAACAACATGTTAGAACACCAAAATTTATAACAATGAATTATCAAAAGATAACACAACCAACTATGTGTATATATATATATATATATATATATATATATATATATATATATATATATATATATATATATATATATATATATATATATATAATCAAACACAAATTTACCTAAATAACCTATTTGTATGGTATTGATTTTCTAATACTAAAGAAAACCTAAATAGTATTACTGGTTTAAATGACTTTGTTTTTGTTGAGAACTAATAAGGGATTTAGTCCCACAATGGAAAATATAATATGAAGAGGAGTTAGACTCCCTATAAATAGTGGAGTAGCCAATCAATAAAACACACAACAATTATTCTCTACATGGTATCAGAGTCATAACCACAAAATTTTTTTTTCATCCCTTCCCCAACCCGACTCCCCCTGCCGCCGAACACCCCCTTTGCTGCCCCCGTAAGTTCCCCTACCCCCCGACACCCCCCCGGCAAAACCCCCCTCCCCCCACCTGCCCCGCCCGATGCCCCCCTTGTCATGCCGACGCCCCCTTGCTTTGACATCACAATTCATCTTCTACACTGCACCGTGAATCTTCCAGTGGTGTGTCTGCTACCAGATATGCCAATGCTTTATCCAGTCCAGTCCTGTCAAAGTACCATAGCCCCCTATGCCATGTGCCAGTCCCAAGAAGTCGACCTGTCCCTTTCTCCTGAAAAGTCACCGTAGGAATGTCAAAGGAAACAGTACATTTAAGATCAAGAATAATGGCACTAATAGAAAGAACATTGACAGGAAAAGACGGAGCATGTAAGACATTTCTGAGAGTGAGATAAGGGGTGCATGCGACAGTGCCTTTACCCATGACAGGGCTGGAGTTACCATCAGCAATCTGAATGCTCTCCGGCGTCGGTAGGTAAGTATAGTCCTGGAACTCACCTCGGGATTCCGTGACATGGCGAGATGCCCTAGAGTCCATAATCTAACCTGGTTGGTGGACAGCTGCCGCAAGAGCACGCGTAGGAATACCTATGCTGGTTTGGACAAAGCAAGTGATGTGATCCCCCGAGGTAGATGATGCCCGTGACTGCCGTCTGAACCTAGCTTCGAGCTGCGTAATCTCGCGAAAAACTCCTTCTCAAGAGGGATTAACTCAGCCTGGTGATTTTCTTCCCCTTTCTCTGCCAGATTAGCTTTGTGTCCTCCAGAATAATTTCTCCGTCTACCAGCATAACTGCCTCTACCACCTCGATGTCCTCCGCGGTCCCGTCCACGATCAGGCGACTGACTTTGCATGGGTTTTAGACAAAATCTGATGTAATGCCCTGAGTCACCACAGTTGTGGCAAACACCGACCACAGAAGGAGGCTGACTGAAGGCGACAAGGGCAGATTTGTTAACAGTGGCTTGCTTCCCATGGAAATAGCCCTTGTTGGGCATCAACTTCAATCGAGCCTCTTCTTGTGCCATGGCAGCTATGGCTTATTCTAAGGATGAAAGCATGGGCTGTGCTAGGAGGACATTCCTTCAATGTTCAAACACAGGGTTAAGACCCTTCAAGAACTTCATTATCCGTTGTCGCAAAATATAATCCAAGAACTTTTAGAAATATTTCGCAAATGCCAGTTCGACCTGTGCATCGTCCATCCCAAGAGGATCATAGTGATCCAGATCAGACCAGTACTTCTTCAACAATGCTGCATACTCAGAGATGGTACGGTCGTCCTAGGCCACCCTATCAAGTTCATCCTGCAATTGGAAGACCTGCATAGGATTGCCTGAGTACATATCCTTCAAAGTCTGCCATATGTCAGCGACAGCCTCCATCGCCTCTATATTGCTACTCTATGACCAGCGTGTCAGTCATTCTTCTTTTAAAATTATTAGTCGATTGTATCCGTCCTTATACCAAAGGGCTAATAAAGAAAAGTTATTTTGTCATGCATGTGAGTTGGGTAAACATACCAGAAGCACGTATGTGAGTTCAGGAAGTAGAAGTTCAGCAGTATTTGATAAGATATATTCGGACGTATGGGATCCTTGTCCTACAACCAGTATTAACGGTTTTCGATGGTTCGTCACTTTTATTGATTGTTATACTCGCGTGACCTGGGTCTACCTTATGAAGAATAAAAGTGACGTCTTTGAGGCGTTTCGAGACTTTCATCGCCGGGTAGAAACATAATATGGTACTAAAATTAAGTGCTTACGATTTGACAATGGGATGGAGTATACAAATAGGACGGTTGTTGAGTATTTATCCACTCATGGAATACTATACCAAACTTTATATGCCTATACACCGGCACAAAATGGTATGATCGAATGGAAGAACAGACACCTGCTGGAGGTCGCACGGACGATGATGCTGGCTATGAATGTCCCGAAACACTTATGGGGGCAGGCGGTGTTAACGACCTCCTATCTCAACAACAGAATGCCATCTCAGATATTGGACTGGAAGACATCGCTGGAGATGCTTACTGATGCAACCTCATACACTGTTCTACCGAAAGTATTTGGGTGTGTATATTTTGTCCAAGATAATAGGCCAGGAGTTGGCAAACTCGATCCTAGAGCGATTAAATATGTCTTTGTCGGGTATACGACAACTCAGAAGGGATACGCATGTTGGAGCCCCGTTGAACAGAAGCTATTTGTAAGCATGGATGTTACATTCAGAGAACTGGAACCATATTATGGTTCAGATGACGGTTAAGCGTTTGGTGACACACCTAACACAGGGCGTGTTAGATGTGGGGGGAAAAAATAAGCCCATCTGTGGTGGTCGGATCGGTCCCATGTCCGGTCGTAGAAAACTGGACGAAAGGAGGAAAAAGCAGTAAATTTGATATAGAAGATGAAGAAGATACATATGTTAAATAGGGGGAGCAACAGACAATGGAAAAGGAGCTTCAAGTCTACAGAAGGAGACAACATAAGTCTAGTATTGTGCCTGTACCGTGCCCCGTGCCTACTGTACCAAGTCCTTCGTCTACTCCTGCTCCAACTCTTGAAGATGTTGCCCCCGTACTAAATCAATCTGATTATGATGCGGATCTTTCTGACTCTGATGGTATGATCTCTCCACCACCTATTGCTTCCTTAAGGATATCTTCTCGCATCAATGCGGGTAAGACTCCTAGTCATTTTGATGATTATGAACATGATATTGCTAACTACCTGGCTTATTCTAACATTTCTTCGAATTATCGAGACTTCATTACATCATTAGACTCTACTTCGTTGCCCAAAAGTTGGCAGAAAGTAAAGAAAGATCCAAGGTGGAAAGCTGTAATGATGGAAGAACTTGGGACACTGGAGAAAAATAAGACGCAGGAGATGGTTCCATTACCCAAAGGAAAGAAAACTGTGGGATGCAAATAGGTATACACAGTAAAGGAGACGTCAGAAGAAAAAGTGGAACGATACAAGACAAGGTTGGTTGCAAAAGGATACACACAATCATATGGCATCGACTATGATGAGACGTTTGCTCCAGTAGCGAAAATGAGCACCATAAGAACTCCGGTCTCCATTGCAGCAAACTATGTGTAAAACCCCAAAATTTCTACTATATTTTTATTTCAAATTTTGGTACTGATTTAAAAATTTTGTACTATATGTGATGTAGTCGTATTGTACGTCGTATGCAAAATTTTCGTTGCTCGACGAGTACGAATATGTGCGAGCGTACATATTTTATAAAAATAATTTCTTTTCTATATTATTACACTTTCAAAATATTATTAGAATTATTAGTCTTGCTATGAAAGGCCTATTGTTTTTAGCAGTTATTAATAATAAAATTCTTCGTGCAAAAATATTTATTTCATTTATTTTAAATAATAATGTATTTTCGAAATTACTTAATATTAATATTTTATTATTCCAAAAAGATTTATTATTCAAAAAGATTTATTATTTTCGAAATTAATTATTATAGTATTTTTTTTGGAAAACATATTTTTGAAATATTTGTGACAGTTTAAATTTTGATTTGATTCCATGGATACATTAAAATAGGAAACTATCTAAATTTTAAATTGATTTGGTTTTAAACTAAAAGTATTTAAATTTGATTTAATTGGATTTGATTGAGATTTGATTTATTAAAATTGATTTAAACTAGTAATGGAATTATCTATTTTGGGTTCCTAATCCTATCCAAAGTGGGAATTTCCACATCCTATAAATATAGGCAGGTACTCCTCCACATTATTCATCTTCCATGAATTCCTCCACAAAATTCCACAACCCAATGGTGAGTGCCTCGTGTCCGTGTTCCATCGTCCAAATTCTTATTCCATTTTTTTACAAATACATTATTTATCTCCTTCTCCGTGTCGGACACACCCCGACACTTTCAATCTCTAAACCTAGTCTAATCCTACCCGAGCCATCTACCCACCACGACCCTCGTCGTTCCAACCCACCAACACCGCCACCAACAGTCCGACCCAAGCCCACGCCACCACCATTGCAACCACTGGCCGACCATCCAACCTAAACCCGACTACCAACTCAGCCAACCCGACCAACTTTGGTCGAAAACCCTCCGCCACCCATACCTACACAACCACCACAGCCATTGGCCGGCCAACTCCAAGACCACCACCACCCTTGTCGCCAAACATCAGCCCGGCCACCACCAAAGCCACCGCCACCCATATCAACACCTCCGGTCGATTTCGACTGGGCCAATACCACCGCCACCACGGCTGTTGCCGTCGGCACCACCGCCAAAACCCACCAGATCCCAAAAACAAAATTCAAATCAAAAACAAAATCCTAACCCTAAAACTCACCGCCGCCGGCGATCTTGGAATCCGCACCGCCGTGCCGTTCTTCTGCGACTGGAAGAGCAGCCCCGACAAGCCCGGAGCGCCGCTCTTCTCGCCGTGAACTCCGCCTCCGCGGAGCACCCACCTCGTGGCGAACTTCCCTTTTTCCTCCCTCCGTCGGCCGCACGATGAACCGCCGTGCGCGCCATCGTGCGCCGACCACCATCATCCCGCCGCCGTGCGCGCCTCCGCGCGCGAGACCCCTTGCCGCACCCGCTCCTCGGGAAGCCGGAACCCTCCGTCCATCTCACCCGCGCCTTTCCTCCTCTGATCAGCCCCGCCCGACCGCCGCGTCTGGCGCCCCGTCGCCGGACCGCCTACTCCTCCGCCCGTGACCGCCTCGCCCAGTGCCGCGACACGCGACCCTCTCTCCCCATCGATCGTCCCTCTCACCCTCTCTTCCCCGATCATCTCTCTCCCTCTCCCTCTTCGAACCTCTTCCTCTCACTCACTCTCTCGCTCTCCTCTCAGCTATCAATTCCTTTATATATTTTTTTCCTTTCTGTCCCTCTATTGTTGCTTAGGAAAAGATGTCTCCTCGAAAGAGGAGACTGAACTTTGATTTTTTTTTCTTCTTTTGTTTTCTTGTTTGTGGCAAAGAACAGCTGACTGTTCCAGCTGTACTCATAATTTATTTTATTTTTTATTTTTTTGTACTTAAATTTTATCATTATTATTACTATCATTTATTATTATTATTATTATTATTATTATCATTATCTTTATCATTATTAGTATTATTGGTAAAATTATTAGTATAGATGTATTTTTAATATAAGTATTAATGTATGTATGTAGGGTATTTTATTAATTATTATTATCATTATTATTCTTATTATTATTATTATTATTATTATTATTATTAAGTATTTTGTTATGAGTATTAATACTTAGTTAGTACATATTATTATTTTTGCTGTGGTCAGTTGTGTGGTTTTCTCGGGAAAAAGGAAACGAAGGATTGTCATATTGATATTTTTATTTATTTTGAATCTTGCTATTCTTGCAAACAATAGACATTTTGATAATAATAATAATATTATTATTATTACTTTTAATATTTATTGTTATTATTATTATTGTTAGTAGCTTATTGTGAATGAGTTTTGACTTAAATTAATTTTATATCTTAATAAATAAAAATATAGTTTTAAATATTTTATAAATATTCTCGAGCTCCAAATAGTTAATAAAAGTATGTATATTTTCACTAAAATTTTATTTTTTTAGCTAATATAGTTTTCTTCCTTAAAGCATTATTATTTTGGCAAACCTCTAATATTTTTACCTAAAGCTGATTTTTCGCTTTACAAGTATTTTCATTCTAAAAACTATTTTTAAGCTAATGATATTCTAAATTCCTTTGACTATCATCCGTCCCTGCTAATCGTATCTTCCTACCCTCTTCCAAAACTGGACTACCTTATGTCAAACCTAACCAATTTGACCCTTCTGGACGCAATGACACGATCCGTGCCACCATCAGAGGTCACCTTGAATAGTTGTTATACCAAAGTTGCAGGTCGTGCCACCGTGATCCTCGCAGCACACCAGGCGCTCTATCAGGCAAGACACCTTGCCATTTGTTGTTTACTTATTTTAGCTCATAGTTCATGCATTATTTATTTTCTTTATGCAAAATAAAACTGTGATACATGGCATAACCTGTTAGAACTTACCGTTCATTTATTGTTCCTGCTATGTATTATTTTTCTTACAAATTAAACCTAGATTTAAGGGACCACCTTGTGTGTTGTATTCATTGGCCTTGACACATTGTACCACGAAGATTGTGTGTCGTATGTAGAACACGGACATACGTGACTGGCTGGCCACTGGTATGTATAAGCCGTGCGATAGGAATAACCGCTAATAGAGGTTGCATGCTAGTTTGACTTAGCGGTTATAGAGGTTATTGTTGTGGATACGACATGGTAGGCATTGGGTGGGAAGAACAGCTCTTTAGTGTATGGATCATTTATGCACTGCCCTGATTGCCGGTTATCTCCAATGGGAGGTACGGTCCTGCTAGCCGGTTATCTCCAGTGGGAGGTACGGTCCTGATTTGCCGGTTTTCTCCAATGGGAGGTACGGTCCTGATTGTCGGTTATCTCCAGTGGGAGGTACGGTCCTGATTCCTGACTGAGTCGGCCCATGCGTCAAAGGTTTGTTATTTATTTGCATATTCACTATAGTACGGTTAGGTACCCTATTGTATGTGTCCCTTAATTATTGAGCAATATTTATTCAGTTTATATGGCATGATATTATGTGTCTTGTTACGTCCCTCTGAGGACCTGGTTGTCTTGCCAGGTGTGTTCTATTGTCTTTCGCAGGTGCCTTAGCTCTAGCCATGATCTTCGCTACTTCTTCGAGGATGATTGCATTTGGATTGTCTTCGCTTCGCTCGCCACTCATTTCCTTTTCCATGTACTTTTTCTTATTTTTGTTGGTAGTGGATTTGTCTCCGCCCAACATATTGTATCAAGACAAATTTATTCTCTTTATATGATCTTTTATTCATTTATTCTGTGTGGATGAGATTAGTTATGGTTCTACTGCATTTTACAGCTTATGTATTTATACGAGTCTTCCATATATTGGAGTATAATTCGTATGGATACAGCTGGCATGTCTACGTTCATAGTCCTACGTATTTTGGGACTGGGGCGTTACATATTTTTGTGGTGGCCCATGCAGGTCTAGATAAATTGTTTGGTTACTTTATCGTACAAAGCAAGCCTGCGTATAGGATTAGAAGTCTAGGATCTCATCCACATACTTGACCTCTTTCCTTGATTTTATCTACCGTTTGACTCCTCAATTGCATCTTGCTTGCTTCCTCCATCCCTATTCTTATCCTTCCTTCGTGCTTGCTAGAGATTGACACTACTAGTTAGTTGTCCCAACACACCATTAGTTTAATTCTTTAAGTTGGGTAGACTACCTTATGACCTAGCAACCCCTTGACCCAGTGACCTATACTTTTGACCTAGTGACCTATACCTTTGACCTAGTAACCCATATAGCAAGCTTATTTAGATCCTAGAATCTAGATGACCTAACCCGTCTAGCGAACCAAGGACTTGGACAAGAAGACTACATGACGACTGTATGACTTAGAATCATTCTACCTTCTTTAAATCTTAGTCTCCCGTGCCTATATTTTACCACTTTGACTAATGTTGCTACTATAATCTAGATTTGCAAACTCATCCATTATCGAGTTTGTTCATGACTTATGCTATTGAGCGCGCTCACTAGCCTATTGTCTAATCAGAACCGGTGCATAATGGTCTGATCAACCGAGTGCACTTTGGTTCGCCTTTGTTTATTATTCTACGTGGATGGAACATAATTAAACTTGTCCTCTAGAAATCCATTCGCGACTGCCTTGACAATTCCTTTGGAATTCGTTTCGGTCGTCTTTGAATCCCGTATTCATATTCGATAACGCCTCCTTCGAACTCTATATTGCTTTCGCCTTTACCTATTTTAGAAAGACGAAGGCGTTATACTAGCACTCCCTCTCGCCTTCCTATCGGCTATGACAATTCTCCCTCGATATTACTATATCTTCATCCTAAACTCCTCGCCCTCCTTCTCGGCCCTATAATTACTGTCATGACCATCTAATCGCTTAAATTAAGGCGAATCTAATTTCGTTCTCTAAATCGTGACCCTCATTCATTACCCGTGACCATACCGTATTAATTATCTATGATCTAGATCGTGATTTTTATGTCATGATTTATTATCGATTGTTTCCCATCGAAACCCCCTTGCGTCCTCTCACCCCCCCTACGAAATTCTTAATTTCGAGGACGAAATTCTTTTAAGTTGGGTAGGATGTAAAACCCCTAAATTTCTACTATATTTTTATTTCAAATTTTGGTACTGATTTAAAATTTGTACTATATGTGATGTAGTCGTATTGTACGTCGTATGCAAAATTTTCGTTGCTCGACGAGTACGAATATGTGCGAGCGTACATATTTTATAAAAATAATTTTTTTTCTATTTTATTACACTTTCAAAATATTATTAGAATTATTAGTCTTGCTATGAAAGGCCTATTGTTTTTAGCAGTTATTAATAATAAAATTCTTCGTGCAAAAATATTTATTTTATTTATTTTAAATAATAATGTATTTTTGAAATTACTTAATATTAATATTTTACTATTCCAAAAAGATTTATTATTCAAAAAGAATTATTATTTTCGAAATTAATTATTATAGTATTTTTTTTGGAAAACATATTTTTGAAATATTTGTGACAGTTTAAATTTTGATTTGATTCCATGGATACATTAAAATAGCAAACTATCTATATTTTAAATTGATTTGGTTTTAAACTAAAAGTATTTAAATTCGATTTAATTGGATTTGATTGAGATTTGATTTATTAAAATTGATTTAAACTAGTAATGGAATTATCTATTTTGGGTTCCTAATCCTATCCAAAGTGGGAATTCCCACATCCTATAAATATAGGCAGGTACTCCTCCACATTATTCATCTTCCATGAATTCCTCCACAAAATTCCACAACCCAATGGTGAGTGCCTCGTGTCCGTGTTCCATCGTCCAAATTCTTATTCCATTTTTTTACAAATACATTATTTATCTCCTTCTCCGTGTCGGACACACCCCGACACTTTCAATCTCTAAACCTAGCCTAATCCTACCCGAGCTATCTACCCACCACGACCCTCGTCGTTCCAACCCACCAACACCGCCACCAACAGTCCGACCCAAGCCCACGCCACCACCATTGCAACCACTGGCCGACCATCCAGCCTAAACCCGACTACCAACTCAGCCAACCCGACCAACTTTGGTCGAAAACCCTCCGCCGCCCATACCTACACAACCACCACAGCCATTGGCCGGCCAACTCCCAGACCACCACCACCCCTGTCACCAAACATCATCCCGGCCACCACCAAAGCCACCGCCACCCATATCAACACCTCCGGTCGATTTCGACTGGGCCAACACCACCGCCACCACGGCTGTTGCCGTCGGCGCCACCGCCAAAACCCACCAGATCCCAAAAACAAAATCCAAATCAAAAACAAAACCCTAACCCTATAACTCACCGCCGCCGGCGATCTTGGAATCCGTGCCGCCGCGCCGTTCTTCTGCGACTGGAAGAGCAGCCCCGACAAGCCCGGAGCGCCGCTCTTCTCGCCGTGAACTCCGCCTCCGCGGAGCACCCACCTCGTGGCCAAGTTCCCTTTTTCCTCCCTCCGCCGGCCGCACGATGAACCGCCGTGCGCGCCATCGTGCGCCGACCACCATCATCCCGCCGCCGTGCGCGCCTCCGCGCGCGAGACCCCTTGCCGCTCCCGCTCCTCGGGAAGCCGGAACCCTCCGTCAATCTCACCCGCGCCTTTCCTCCTCCGATCAGCCCCGCCCGGCCGCCGCGTCTGGCGCACCGTCGCCGGACCGCCTACTCCTCCGCCCGTGACCGCATCGCCCAGTGCCGCCACACGCGACCCTCTCTCCCCATCGATCGTCCCTCTCACCCTCTCTACCCCGATCATCTCTCTCCCTCTCCCTCTTCGAACCTCTTCCTCTCACTCACTCTCTCGCTCTCCTCTCAGCTATCAATTCCTTTATATTTTTTTTCCTTTCTGTCCCTCTATTGTTGCTTAGGAAAAGATGTCTCCTCGAAAGAGGAGACTGAACTTTGATTTTTTTTTCTTCTTTTGTTTTCTTGTTTGTGGCAAAGAACAGCTGACTGTTCCAGCTGTACTCATAATTTATTTTATTTTTTATTTTTTTTGTACTTAAATTTTATCATTATTATTACTATCATTTATTATTATTATTATTATTATTATTATTATTATTATTATTATTATTATTATTATTATCATTATCTTTATCATTATTAGTATTATTGGTAAAATTATTAGTATAGATGTATTTTTAATATAAGTATTAATGTATGTAAGTAGGGTATTTTATTAATTATTATTATCATTATTATTCTTATGAATATTATTATTATTATTATTATTAAGTATTTTGTTATGAGTATTAATACTTAGTTAGTACATATTATTATTTTTGCTGTGGTCAGTTGTGTGGTTTTCTCGAGAAAAAGGAAACGAAGGATTGTCATATTGATATTTTTATTTATTTTGAATCTTGCTATTCTTGCAAACAATAGACATTTTGATAATAATAATAATATTATTATTATTACTTTTAATATTTTATTGTTATTATTATTATTGTTAGTAGCTTATTGTGAATGAGTTTTGACTTAAATTAATTTTATATCTTAATAAATAAAAATATAGTTTTAAATATTTTATAAATATTCTCGAGCTCCAAATAGTTAATAAAAGTATGTATATTTTCACTAAAATTTTATTCTTTTTAGCCAATATAGTTTTCTACCTTAAAGCATTATTATTTTGACAAACCTCTAATATTTTTGCCTAAAGCTGATTTTTTGCTTTACAAGTATTTTCATTCTAAAAACTATTTTTAAGCTAATGATATTCTAAATTCCTTTGACTATCATCCGTCCCTGCTAATCGTATCTTCCTACCCTCTTCCAAAACTGGACTACCTTATGTCAAACCTAACCAATTTGACCCTTCTGGACGCAATGACACGATCCGTGCCACCATCAGAGGTCACCTTGCATAGTTGTTATACCAAAGTTGCAGGTCGTGCCCCCGTGATCCTCGCAGCACACCAGGCGCTCTATCAGGCAAGACACCTTGCCATTTGTTGTTTACTTATTTTAGCTCTTAGTTCATGCATTATTTATTTTCTTTATGCAAAATAAAACTGTGATACATGGCATAACCTGTTAGAACTTACCGTTCATTTATTGTTCCTGCTATGTATTATTTTTCTTACAAATTAAACCTAGATTTAAGGGACCACCTTGTGTGTTGCATTCATTGGCCTTGACACGTTGTACCATGAAGATTGTGTGTCGCATGTAGAACACGGATATGCGTGACTGGCTGGCCACTGGTACGTATAAGCCGTGCGATAGGAATAACCGCTAATAGAGGTTGCATGCTAGTTTGACTTAGCGGTTATAGAGTTTACTGTTGTGGATACGACATGGTAGGCATTGGGTGGGAAGAACAACTCTTTAGTGTATGGGTCATTTATGCACTGCCCTGATTGCCGGTTATCTCCAATGGGAGGTACGGTCCTGCTAGCCGGTTATCTCCAGTGGGAGGTACGGTCCTGATTTGCCGGTTTTCTCCAATGGGAGGTACGGTCCTGATTGTCGGTTATCTCCAGTGGGAGGTACGGTCCTGATTCCTGACTGAGCCGACCCATGCGTCAAAGGTTTGTTCTTTATTTGCATATTCACTATAGTACGGTTAGGTACCCTATTTTATGTGTCCCTTAATTATTGAGCAATATTTATTCAGTTTATATGGCATGATATTATGTGTCTTGTTACGTCCCTCTGAGGACCTGGTTGTCTTGCCAGGTGTGTTCTATTGTCTTTCGCAGGTGCCTTAGCTCTAGCCGTGATCTTCGCTACTTCTTCGAGGATGATTGCATTTGGATTGTCTTCGCTTCGCTCGCCACTCATTTCCTTTTCCATGTACTTTTTCTTATTTTTGTTGGTAGTGGATTTGTCTCCGCCCAACATATTGTATCAAGACAAATTTATTCTCTTTATATGATCTTTTATTCATTTATTCTGTGTGGATGAGATTAGTTATGGTTCTACTGCATTTTACAGCTTATGTATTTATACGAGACTTCCATATATTGGAGTATACTTCGTATGGATACAGCTGGCATGTCTACGTTCATAGTACTACGGGATATTATGTCTTTGTAGGACGAAACTTGGTCTCATGGAGAAGTAAGAAACAGTTTGTGGTAGCACGGTCTACAGCTGAAGCAGACTACAGAGCAATGGCTTTAGGAGTGTGGGAGTTGTTGTGGGTGAAAGCGTTGCTGACAGAGTTGAACCTGGACAAGGGAGCACCATTACGTCTTTTGAGCGATAGTCAAGCTGTAATAAGTATAACTAATAATCCAGTTCAGCACGACAGAACGAAGCACATCGAGATCGATCGATTCTTCATCAAAGAAAAGCTGGAACAAGAGATACTGAAGATTGATCATGTTCGCTCAGAAGAACAAGTGGCAGACTGTCTAACTAAGGGTCTTAGTTCATTAAGTCTGTCGAAGCTATGTAACAAGATGGAAATGATTAATATCTATCGTCTATCTTGAGGGGGAGTGTTGAGAACTAATAAGGGATTTAGTCCCATATTGGAAAATGTAATATGAAGAGGAGCTAGACTCCCTATAAGTAGTGGAGTAGCCAATCAATAAAACATACAACAATTATTCTCTACAGTTTTATAAGGGAACTTACTAAGCCAAGGATGAAAATAATGTCAATACAAGAACACAGGTAAGTATGTAACTTCAATTTGTATATATGCTTGCACTTATTAAGGCAAGGATGCATACAACTTCAAAATGTATATGCTTATCTTCCTTTTACCAAACACACATCTTTGAGGTAAGGCCTTATAAGCTAAAGGAGGAACTTATAAGCATATTAAAGTTATTATGCAAGGAAAGTTATCTTGGGAGAATATGTATCATCATATACATGTTCACAACCATCATAATAAGAATTACTAGGATAAAAATTGGTGACTAGAAGTCAGTGGTATGTCAGTATATATCCTATAATGCTAGAGACACTATATGTTGAACTTATCAAGACCTCAAAGTTTTCCATAAGTTGAGTCCCTGAACTTGGAGTTGTTTCCAGTTCTCCCTCATGGTTCATTTTCTGCACTCGGCACTACCTGAAGATGATTTGCATATTGATCATGTATAAGTAAAAATATATTCTTGTACTTATGACATTATATTAGGAACAAATGAAAGGTTTAGTTTCTGAAATTTTCTAAGGCTTTTGAGTTTTAATTTCCATTCACCAAAGGGCCACTACCAAAATAAGTCATATTGGCGACGAGCTTAACGACGTTTTGATAGTCCATGGATGTAATTAGTGACATATCGAGAATACGTCGCTAAACGTCACTACAAGTGATGTTCAGCGTCATTCAGCGACATGGTTTATTATTAGGAAATAGATGTTGCAGTTTTGTTGGAGAACGTCGTTGGTTTTTATATGTTAGCTGTCGAGAGACTCGTCTACTTGAATGTCGCCAGTTTAGTTATATACAGTGACGTTTAGCGACGTAAAATTTGGATGTTGCTAAATTATTTCATATAGGGTTCAGAGCTAGCCGATCGACTTTTCATTTCCCTCCCAAAAAATTTGCCCCCGTGCGCGCCTTCCCCTAATTTTCTTCTCCTAAATTTCTCCGGCGACCCCCTCTCCCCGGATACCCTCGTCGACCGTGCCCCTCTCGACTCCTTCCCTGATAGCCCTCACAAGGGTCGTCCCGAGAGAAGGAACTCCGTCGCCAGGTTACTTAGCTGTGTGACAAACTGTTGTAGAGGATTACGGAGCAGCTCCAGTCTCAGTCGCAGGCAGACGATGCGGCGCTCACCGCATGATTTGATATGCTCGAACACACCATTAGGGAGATGAAAGAGAGTGTAGAACCCTAGAGGGGGGGTGAATAGGGAAATTAAAAATTAACTACAACAATTGATGCAATAAAGACAATTGAAAGTAAAGAGTAGAAATATCAAACGCAAGGATGTATCCTGGTATCCTCTTTTGAGGCAGTCCAGTCCCGGAACTCTCTCCGGCTTTAATCCACTATTTAACCAAATAGTACACACGAGTTTGGATCCGAAGAACTCGCCAACTTCAACACGAGTTTGGATCCGAAGACTCGCCAACTTCTACACACGAGTTTTCTTACGAAGGCTCACCAACTTCAAACAAAAGGGAATGAGAACTTGTTGATCTTCTAACACGTGAAGATCGAAATGTACAACTCTTTAATACTCTAGCACTTTGAGAGAGGATGACAATGAAAAGCTTGGAAGAGTATTAATGGTGGAGCTCTTGGTTGTTAGAAAATTTATGGAAGAGTTGGTGAGAAAGCTCAAGAGAGAGAGAGAGAGCTTTCTTTTATAAGAGAACCAATAGTTGGTGGCATTTAATGCTCTGAATACAGACAGACCGACATGCCGTCGGTATGCAGCGGCATACCGTCGGTATACCGTCTAAATAGTAACGGTCATATTAATGACCGTTTGAGAGCATTAAATGCGGCCATTAATGCTAGTCAGAGCAATTCAAAAACCAAATATTTGAAACTCGGTATACCGCCGGTATGCCGGAGCATGCCGCCGGTATGCCGACAATTTGTCACAGCAAGTTTTGAGTTGCTAAAAACGGTATACCGCCGGTATGCCGGAGCATGTCGTCGGTATGCCGACAATTTGTCACATCAACTTTTGGGTTGCTAAAAACGGTATACCGTCGGTATGCCGGGGCATGCCGTCGGTATGCCGACAATTTGTCACATCAACTTTCTGGACATAAAAATCGGTATACCGCCGGTATGCCGAAGCATGCCGCCGGTATGTCGACTATTTGTCACAACAACTTTCTGGATGTCAAAAATGGTATACCGCCGGTATGCCGAAGCATACTGCCGGTATGCCGCTCTGTAGCTATTTGATTTTTGACTTTGTTCTTTTTACTGTCATCCATCCTTAGGTGTTTACAGATATACCTAGACTAGTACAGACTCAAAGACTCTAAGCAGGAAGACGCCGTCTTATGCAGGAAACGCCGGTAACTGCTTCAGTCTTCAATGAAGGAGGTGATTGCTATTGAACGGAGGAACTCCATGTAGTAGATCTTCTGAGAATATTTGAATCTGAAGAACAGAAGACTAAACTACGAAGATGCTGTTAATTAATCAAAATAAAATGTGCCAACAAACTCCCCCATTTTGATAATTGACAAAATAGAGAGATAGCATCTTCAGGGAGTAGCTCCCCCGTAGGTAGACAGCTCCCCCTCAATACGATTTTTTCCCCTTTGTCACTTAGTCAAAGATGGGGATAACAATAGAAAACGTGCATAAAGAAAATGACATGAGCATATGAAGAGAAGCATGTAATAATATATTGAAGTGAAAAGTGAATACATGCTGTACACATACATATCATACTGAAAATATAAAAGACTCTCCACAACGAGAGCCGGACACTAGAGATAACCACAGATAAAGTCCCCGAAGGACAGCAAACAACTAGTAACAACCACACACCGGTCCCCGAAGGACCACAAAAGACAACATAAAAACAAACCCATAAAAACTAAAACACGCATAAGACGAGACCATCACCCAAAAGGGAATCCATCCCTACTCATCAGCCGGATCGTCATCATCACCTTGAGCTTGCTGGAAGGCGCCAAAAGGATCAATGCCGTCAGGGTAAATAAACCCATAGGCATTAGGGTCAGAGTAGCGCGGGGCCGTATACATAGGATCCTGAAGATTAAGATCCAAAAAAGTATCTCGGTCTTGAAGAGTGTGCTGAATAAAGTACCCCTGATCGTGGAAACGGGACTGGATCAGGGCGCCAAGACCACGAGTGTTGGCCCGCATCTGCTCCTCCGCCTGGGCCATACGTATATCAAAGTGCTGCTGAGTGAGCGACATATAACGGCCCGAAGCAGGAGGGGTAGATGTGGGAGCAGCAGGAGTGGATGCCGGTCGCTCTTGTGAAAATGAGGCACGGGAAGTAGAGGTGCCAGCAAGGGTACGGGAGACAGCAAGATATGAGGGGACGCCATCCGAGGAGCAAAGAGATAGGTCAACTTATTTGGCCTCCAGAAAGAGAGTGATATGGGAGCCATAGTAGAGGTTCTGCTTCCCCGAAGGCATGACACACCGGAAGAGCAGAAGAAGAGTCTTAGGGAAGGAGAATGGCTTCCGGGCATAGAGATAATACATGCAGACGAGGGCATCACCGGTGACTGTGTCGTAGTTCCCGCCCTTAGAAAAAAGAGTATGGCACACTATCCTATGGAGCTCGTAGTAAAATGGCTCCAGCTGGACAGAGAGGGCCGGGATGGCAGGAGGGTTGGGACCCTTGCAGATGATACGACAAAATTCGTCGAAAGGTGACGCGGCCGAAGAGTTGAGAGCACCCAAGAATGGTAACGCTTCCCCTTTGTCCGGGATGCCGAGGATGTGCCCCACTTCCCGAGATGTTAGACGGAAGTGACGGTCATTGACCAAAGATTGAATGGCGGATGGATCGTCGTCCCCGATCAAGTTGCAATAGAAAAGTCAGACAGCAGCGGGGTAGACGGGTATTTGGCGCCGAAGTTGGGAGGAGAGCCCGGCGTCGTCAAACAAGGGGACGTGATCGGGAAAGTGGTTCTAATTTATCGCCCGTCCCTTGAACACGTTGTGATGGACGAAGTGTTGGAACCAAAGGTCGGCCGCCAGAGCGTTGGAGAAGATGCGTTGGTCATAGCCGTGCGGTTGCGCCACCGGGACGAAGGGGTTGAACAAGGAGGAGGAGGAGCGGGGGCGCTTAGGGTTTGCCATGAGGAGAGTATAGAGTGTTGGAGTGGAAGAAGGAGGAGTAGGAGAAGTGATGGAAAAATGAGGATTTTAAAGAGGAGGAGGAAGATGAAGAGATGATTTTGAAAGGGGAGGAGGGTGGGAACGGTTGTAGAGGAGGAGTAAAGAGGGGAGATGAAAAGGTGATGGGTTTGAATTAATGAGAGTGGAGTAAAAGAGGAGAGAAAGGGGGAAAGTGATTGAAAAGTAATAAATGAGATGGGAGTTGAAGAGATAGGTAGTTATGAGGGATGGGATGGATGAGAGGGAATAAAAGTAGGATAAAAAAGAATAAAGGAAGAATAAAAGAGAGGTGGGCCCGGTCCTTTATTTGAAATCCTGTCCGCCTCCCTCCGGCATACCGGCGGTATGCTGACGTATACCGACGGTATGCCGAGTATCGAAACAGAACCTAATTCTGAATCAAAAAACGGTATGCCGTCGGTATACCGCGGTATACCGTCGGTGTGCCGGCCGTGGGGGATTATGGATCAAAAGATAAAATGCCTAATTTACGGCAAAGGAAGGTGAAGCGATTTTCCGGGAGCAATTTTGTGAAAATATCGGCAAATTGATAGGTAGTATCAATAAATTCAAGACGAATATCTCCCTATTGTTGATGGTCAAGAAGAAAATGGTGTCTAATTTCAATGTGCTTCGTGCGTGAGTGACAAATCGGGTTTTTCGTGAGATTGATAGAGCTAGTGTTATCATATTTAATAGGGGTGCATGAATGAGAAATGCCATAGTCTAAAAGTGTTTGTGACATCCAAAGAATTTGTGCACAACAACAACCAGCCGTAATATATTCAGCCTCAGTGGTAGAAAGAGCAACAGAATTTTGCTTCTTACTAAACCATGATACCAAAGACTTCCCGAGGAATTGACATGTGCCACTAGTGCTTTTTCGGTCAATCTTGCATCCGACAAAATCCGCATCCGAAAAGCCGTGAAGCTCAAAGGATGAGGATTTCGGATACCAAAGACCCATGTTAATGGTGCCTTTGAGATAACGAAAAATGCGCTTAACGGCACACAAATGAGATTCCTTTGGATTGGCTTGATATCGTGCACACAAGCAAACACTAAATATGACATCAGAACGGCTAGCAGTTAAATAAAGTAAGCTACCGATCATACCTCTATACTTACGAATGTCGACCGATGTTCCATCTTCATCATTGTCAAGCTTTGTCGTTGTGGCCATAGGAGTCCTCGTTGATTTGGATGAGTCAAGGTCGAAGCGCTTGAGGAGGTCCTTTGTATATTTTGCTTGATTTATGAAGGTTCCTTTGGTTCCTTGTTTGATTTGTAACCCCAAGAAGAAGGATAGTTCACCCATCATACTCATTTCAAACTCTTCCTGTATAACTTTGGCAAATTTTATACAAAGTGTGTTGTTAGTAGAACCAAAAATAATATCATCAACATAAATTTGAACCAATAAGAGAGTCCCATCATGGGATTTAATAAAAAGTGTGGTGTCAACTTTCCCCTTTGAAAAATTGTGAGAAACAAGAAAAGAGCTAAGACGCTCATACCAAGCACAGGGAGCTTGTTTGAGGCCATAAAGGGCTTTATGGAGTTTGAACACGTGATTAGGAAATTGAAAGTCTTCAAATCCGGGAGGTTATTTAACATAAACTTCCTCCTTAATAATACCATTTAGAAAAGCACTCTTAACATCCATTTGAAATAGCTTAAAGTCATTAAAACAAGCAAAAGCACAAAGCATACGAATGGATTCAAGACGTGCAACCGGAGCATAGGTTTCGTCGTAGTCATTGCCTTCCTCTTGGTTATAGCCTTGAGCAACCAATCGGGCTTTGTTACGAGTCACTAATCTATCTTCATTAAGTTTGTTACGAAATACCCATTTAGTTCCAATAATGGGATGATTGCTAGGTTTTGGGACAAGTTCCCAAACCTTGCTTCGCTCAAATTGATTTAGCTCCTCTTGCATAGCTATCATCCAAAACTCATCAAGAAAGCATCATTAACATTTTTAGGCTCTATTTGAGAGATAAAATCCACATTTGCACAAAGATCACGAGTGGCGGATCTTGTGCTAACACTTGAGGAAGGATCCCCAATGATAAGCTCCTTAGGATGATTGGTGACAAACCTCCATTCTTTTGGGAGATCCTTTTGAGGAGGCTCGAGAGGAGGAGACTCTTTTGATGGGGTCACAACTTCATTGTTAGATGAAGAAGGACGATCCTCAATAGAGGAGTTCTCCAACCCAAACGAGATGTCATCAATGTCCTCGGAAGAGGAGAATGTAGAAGAGTTGAGTTCATTAAAAGAGACATTTATTGACTCTTCGACAACAAGACTTCTTTTGTTAAAAACACGAAAACCTTTACTATGAGTAGAGTATCCAAGGAATATTCCTTCATAGGCTTTTTCTTCAAACTTGCCTAGGTTATCCTTGGTATTCAAAATAAAACAATTGCAACCAAAGACTTTGAAATATTAAATAGAGGGAATTTTGTCAAACCAAAGCTCATAAGGAGTCTTTTTAGAAATAGGTCTAATCAAGACCCTATTAATAACATGACATGCCGTATTAACGGCTTCCGCCCAAAAATATTGGGGGCGCTTATATTGGTTTAACATAACCCGGGCCATATCGCCAAGGGTTCTATTCTTTCTCTCCACAACACCATTTTGTTGAGGAGTATGTGGACAAGCAAAATCATGTCCAAAACCATTCTTTTCACAAAATCTTTTGAAATCAACATTATCAAATTCCCCTCCATGATCACTCCTAATTTTGTTGATAGAAAAACCTTTCTCATTTTGAACATGTTTACAAAAAGCAACAAATTCACGAAAAGTATCACTTTTGCAAGCAAGAAAAATAACCCAAGTAAATCTCGAAAAATCATCAACTAAAACGAAAGCATAAAGTTTGCCACCAAGGCTAGCCACTCTACTAGGCCCAAAAAGATCCATATGGATAAGTTGAAGGGGTCTAGAAGTACTCACAGAGTTGATTGACTTGAAGGATGACTTGGTCAACTTACTTTTCTCGCATTCTTCACATACCATATCATTTTTGAATGGGATACTTGGGAGACCTCGTACAAGCTTCTTGGAGGCGAGGTGAGAGATGGTGTCCATGTTGGCGTGTCCAAGCCTCATGTGCCTAAGCCAACTCTCATCGTTCTTTGCAACTAGGCATCTGCCATTGTTAGTACCTTCAACAAGATAAAGAACATAAATGTTGTTTTCTCTAATGCCTTCATAAACAATAGTTCCATTAGAACTATTGGTAATGTAGTATTTGAGTTTAACAAACTTGATATCATAGCCATTATTGGTAAGATGGCTAATACTAAGAAGATTATGCTTGAGATTAGTAACAAGACATACGTTATTAATACAAGGATAAGGAGGAGAGCCGATATTACCATTTCCAATAATATAACCTTTAAGATTGTTACCGAAGGAGACGTGTCCTTCCTTCTTCATCGATAGCGTTGTAAAAAGTGAAGCATCACCGGTCATGTGCCGTGAACAACCGCTATCGAGAATCCACTTGCTTCTAGTATGAGAAGGATTCGTCACCTACAACATAAGTTGAAGATAAACATTTTGGTACCCATGATCTTATGGGTCCATGAGTGTTAGTCTTAGGAACCCATTTAAGAACTCTCATGTCAATTTGTTTTCTTGTATAACAAAAATTGGAAGTGTGACCGACCAAACCACAATAATTGCACATCAAAGAAGATTTAGAAGAAGAAGTGTGAGTGTTGTGCATATGTGAGTTTCTAGTGTGAGAAGTTCTACCATGAGTGTTATGATGATAGTAAAAAGCATGACGTGAGGTGTTCTTCTTAACAAAAGGTCCTTTTCTTGTGTTAGAAAAGGAGTTGTGTGTAGTGTTCATGTAAGAGTTATGCCTAGCATTGTGATGAGTGTGGGGGTGTCTTGGAGCATGCATGTGAGTGGTATTCTTATTACCTACATTCTTACTCCGTGTAAGAAGATCATTATACTTAATAGAAGTGTCATATTCTCTTCTATTAGCATCTTGACATTTGCGCATAGCAAATTCATAAGAGCTTCTCATGGATAGAATCTCATCATCCCTTTTCTTGATGGTGTCAAGAGATTCTTGAAACTTGAGTCGCAAAGACTCTATTTCATCCGTGTCAGAAATAGGAGATTTTTCTTTCACATCAATAATAATGCTTGAGAGCCTCTCTACTTCAAGTTGAAGAGCCTCAACCTCTTTAAGAGATTTCTTGTATTTATTTCGAACACCTTTGTGTTCTTCATGTAATTCAAGAATGGCTTTCTCCAAATCATCATATGTAAGTGTGTTTAAGGAAAGATCATCAAGTACCTCATCAGTAGCCATGAGGCAAACATTTGCATTGTGTTTGCACTCCTTGTCATTGTCGGAGTCACTAGCATCACTCTCACACCAAATGCTAGTGTTAGCAAATTTTCTGGAGGACGAGCTTCCTCTGCTTGGCTTCTCGTACTTGCTTGAATCTCTTCTTATCATCGGACAGTCCCGCTTGATATGTCCGGGTCTTCTACATTGATAGCACACCGGATGTTTCTCATTTTCCCATCTGGAGCGATTGGCTTTGTTGAATTTGAGGAATTTCCGGAACTGCTTAGCTGTGAGAGCTATTTCTTCATCATCATCCGACTCATTATCGTCGGAGCTCTTCTTGGAGTAAGACTTTGAAGCTTTGAGAGCAAGAGTCTTCTCCTTCTCTTTGGTCTTCTCCTTCTTATTTTCTTATGTGGAGGATTCCTCTTGATCCTTCATGTCGAGCTCGTGAGTCATAAGCTTACCCATGAGGGTCTCAAGGTTCATGACAGCTAGATCGTTCCCCTCAATAATTGCGGTAGCTTTAGGACTCCACACTTTCGTCAATCCTCTAAGGATTTTTCTGATCTTTTCATGAGCCGGATATTCCTTACCAAGAGAGGAGAGAGGATTAATAATATCACCAAATCGAGTAAACATAGAAGTAATAGATTCATCATGCTTCATTTTAAAAGGCTCATATTCTTGAGTGAGTCTACTAATCTTAGACTCCTTCACTTGTGAAGTTCCTTCGTGTGTGACTTCAAGTAATTTCCAAATCTCATTGGAAGTCTTGCAAGTAGAGATTCGGTTGAATTCACTACTGTCGAGAGCACAATAAAGAGCATTCATTGCCTTGGCATCTCGACTTGCAAGCTTCTTAATGTTTTCAGAAAGAGTGTCCCGAAGGGTGTCAGAAGCAATATCCTCAATAGCTCTGGAAGGAGTAGAAAGACCATTTATTACGTAATCCCATAAGTCGAAATCTATGGACTTTAGATAAATGCTCATCCTAATCTTCCAGTAGTTGTAGTTGGTACCATCAAATAGGGGAGGCCTATTTGTGGAGTGCCCCTCATTGTGAAGCGTGTTGATACTAGGGTTAGAGGCTATGGATCACTCAAGGGTGTAAATCCAAATCAAGAGAACAAAGCTCTGATACCAATTATAGAACCCTAGAGGGGGGTGAATAGGGAAATTAAAAATTAACTACAACAATTGATGCAATAAAGATAATTGAAAGTAAAGAGTAGAAAGATCAAACGCAAGGATGTATCCTGGTATCCTCTTTTGAGGCAGTCCAGTCCCGAAACTCTCTCCGGCTTTAATCCACTATTTAACCAAATAGTACACACGAGTTTGGATCCGAAGAACTCGCCAACTTCAACACGAGTTTGGATTCGAAGGCTCGCCAACTTCTACACACGAGTTTTCTTACGAAGGCTTGCCAACTTCAAACAAAAGAGAATGAGAACTTGTTGATCTTATAACACGTGAAGATCAAAATGTACAACTCTTTAATACTCTAGCACTTTGGAAGAGGATGACAATGAAAAGCTTGGAAGAGTATTAATGGTGGAGCTCTTGGTTGTTAGAAAATTTATGGAAGAGTTGGTGAGAAAGCTCAAGAGAGAGAGAGAGCTTTCTTTTATAAGAGAACCAAGAGTTGGTGGCATTTAATGCTCTGAATACGGACAGACCGGCATGCAGTCGGTATGCAGCGGCTTACCGTCGGTATACCGTCCAAATAGTAACGGTCATATTAATGACCGTTTGAGAGCATTAAATACGGCCATTAATGCTAGTCAGAGCAATTCAAAAACCAAATATTTGAAACTCGCTATACCGTCGGTACGCCGGAGCATGCCGCCGGTAAGCCGACAATTTGTCACAGCAAGTTTTGAGTTGCTAAAAACGGTATACCGTCGGTATTTCGGAGCATGCCGTCGGTATGCCGACAATTTGTCACAGCAACTTTTGGGTTGCTAAAAACGGTTATACCGTCGGTATACTGGGGCATGCCATCGGTATGCCGACAATTTGTCACAGCAACTTTCTGGACATAAAAATCGGTATACCGCCGGTATGCCGACTATTTGTCACAGCAACTTTCTGGATGTCAAAAACGGTATACCGCCGGTATGCCGAAGCATACCATCGGTATGCCGCTCTGTAGCTATTTGATTTTTGACTTTGTTCTTTTTACTGTCATCCATCCTTAGGTGTTTACAGATATACCTAGACTAGTACAAACTCAAAGATTCTAAGCAGGAAGACGTCGTCTTATGCAGGAAACACTGGTAACTGCTTCAGTCTTCAATGAAGGAGGTGATTGCTCTTGAACGGAGGAACTCCATGTAGTAGATCTTCTGAGAATATTTGAATCTGAAGAACAGAAGACTAAACTACAAAGACGCTGTTAATTAATCAAAATAAAATGTGCCAACAGAGAGGACGGATCATGTTGTTCAGGCGATGCAAGAGAGGATGGATCTTGTCGTTCAGGCGGTGCACGGGTCGCAGGTGGCCATGGGCTATCAGCTTTCGAGGCTGGCAGCTGTTATGGATTCCACCAACTCTAGACTGCTAGCCATAGAGCAAACACTTCCTCGTCGTGTGTCGGCATCCACACCGACTGTATCGGTCCCACTTCCTCCTCCTTATATTATTGAGTCGTCACCGGTGACGCTGACACCGGCGCAATATAGGTTCATGTTATCCCAGATGTAGGGACTGCCTTCTCCTTGGTCTTTATGTATTTATTTTATTCATTTAGTGACAATTTGTGTTATGTTGACCTGTTGAAACATTATTGGACAAACTCTTTTTATAGCCGTTTGGTAGTGAATTTATTTCCACCCGGCTATTTCATATCTTTCTTGTTGTTTGATTCTATCCATTTGATTATTGGTAGTGTCTTTCATCATTTATCCAATTATATTGGTTTACTGGTGTTGAATTTTTCACCGAAGGGGTCGACGAACCCAGCGAATTCTACGGGGGGTTGCTCTGGGCCTATTATTTGCAAAATGTCATTTAAAATACACGTAGATTCAGGATAGAAAAGCAAACATAATTCTAGTTTTTTAATTTTTTTGAAAGTTAACGATGTATAGCGACGTTTATCGACGAATGACAATGCAACTATACGTCACAAACATGTATCAAGACGTCGCTAACCTGAAAAGCAAACATCACAGACAATCGCTATATGTTGCTAAGTTGTTGACAAGGCAAACTCTCCATGTCAGCAAAGTGGTCTACTAACGTCGCAAAGGACATCGCTATTCATGTATCCGAACGTCGCTAGCCTGTATTGGAGACGTCACTGATAGTCGTCGGACGTCGCTAATATCGTGATGTGGAAAACCCAAAATGTCAGCTAATACGTCACTAAATGTCGCAAATTATGCCGCTAACCGTTGAACTGTTAGCGATAATTAGCAACGAATACTAATGTCGCCAATTAGCAATGCCTCGTCGGCAAACGTCTCTATCCACTAAGAAGCTAGCGACGTTATGGCGTCGCAAGCATACGTCACCATGGTGACGAATAGCGATGCATTCTGTGTTAGCGACCCAAAAATATGTGACATGGAGAATTCGTCGCTAATTTTATCGCTAAACTAAATCAGCGACGTTGTTTTCCCGTTTAGCAACGTTTTATGTCGTTTCTAAAATGACTTATTTTGGTAATGGGCATACAAAACATTCAAACTATGCTCAAGGGAAATTTTATTTGGGCTAAGCTTTGAATAGGTCAATATGACTAATTAGAGACCAATATGGTCCTAATTGTTAGGAATAAGAACCTATAGACTATTTATGTAGTTTTCTTACCTTATGAACTTAATCCAGGACATTTATAGTCTTCTTATATGCTAAAAATAAAATTTACTTGGGTGCTACTCTTGTTGGAACTAATATTGTTGATACTCTAGATACCCTCATAGTAGTATCCTATAAGGATTTCTAGCCTACGAATTATAGTACTTAGTATATTGATACAAAAATTTCTAACTATGATAATAATATAAGATAAACATAGACTAGTAAATGGTTTATTTATTTTTTTGCATACACACACACACACCCCAATAAAAATTCATACCATCAAATATAGCATATAAATCATCTATCATATCTTCATTTCATCCTATTGTCCATATCGTGTCCTAACTTCTTTCTCTTTCTTTATGGCAAATTAATATAAACATAAAATTCAAAATTTGTAAACCTATACTAAACAAGATTTACGTACACATATATTCAAATCAAAATTAGATAAAGATAGATGGGAGGGCTTGCCTTGGAAAGATAGATTTGGGTTTGGATTAGGGGGTAGGGCCTGAGCCTTCTTCTCTAATTTCTCTTTTTTTCCTCCTTCATGTTCTTCTTTTTCGTCGTCCATTTTTTTTTTTCAAATAGGATTTTAGAGTTTGGTTTGGTGATAGAGATAATAATAATGATGAAGATGGTAGTTGAGAAAGATGGTGTCGGAAGTGAAGGTGGTGATGGCGACGGCCAGAAAGGAGGCAGGCCGACCGAAGGCTCGCAATGGTGGGGCCGACAGCGGTTGTGCCGCGTGCACGGGTGCGTGGGAGAGGACCAGAGAGATAGGGAGAGGGATTGAGAGAGAAAAGGAGAAGGGAGGAATAGAGAGGAGAGGGAGACCGAGAGCGTCCGGGAGAGGGAGAGGCGGTGGAGAGAATGAGGATGCTACTCTCTCTCTCGCTCTCTCTCTCTCTCTCTCTCTCTCTCTCTCTCTCTCTCTCGCTCTCTTTCTTGTTATATAATAATTTATTTAATTTTTCATTTTTTAAAATTATCACCAACATCATCATTATCAAAATGAGTGAAAAGTCTAATTACTCCTCTGCACCATGCATGGCAACATGTGTTTGGCGATGTGGCTTGGAAAATTTTGCAATTGCATGATTTGTACAAGTATATAAATGAAACGAAATGTTTTCTTTTAAATGATATCATAACTATAATAGAAAACTCCCGTTTCTAAATTCAATTTAGCAATTAAATGACAATAAAAATAGACTAAATGATAAAAACTTATTCATAGCTAAGTACTTGTATTTAATGTGTATATATATATATATATATATATATATATATATATATATATATATATATATATATATATATATATATATATATTTAATGTGTATATATATATATATATATATATATATATATATATATACACATTAAATATATATATATATATATATATATATATATATATATATATATATATAATTTTCTAAATTATTTTTTGACCAAAAATAATAAATTTGGCTTTGGGCCCTACATATAATTTCAAACTGGATTTCGAAGTTTTATGAAATTTTAAATATGGTTTTAACCCAAAATTATCATTGTGATATTTTCTATCTAATTAAAATTGTAGTTTTCACCTAAAAAGATATTCTATAATTTTTCAAGTATTTTGATTAATAAAAATACAGTTTTAATAACATAAATATTTTCTTATATATATATATATATATATATATATATATATATATATATATATATATATATATATATATATATGAACATTCTTCGATTATAAATCATTAATTGCGACTAATCGTATTCCTATCTTCTTGCGAATTCCAAAATTCTTCATATCGACCCTTGCCAATTTGACTATTCTGGACTGAATGACATAGTCTGTCCCATCTTCTGAGATCAATTTGCATACTGCATACTTTTGACATATGTGACTATATTGGGCCAATAGATCATATTGCGCGTAAGTCGACTGTAACTTAATTCAAGGCAAGTATATTACACTGATTACTTTCAATTTCTAATAGTTTCTATGATACATGTTTTAGATATGCATTACATGACTCATGATTCTTGACATATTTTTCACACAAGTATGGATTCTATTCATAATCATTGGGTCTCATGATTTACGTTATAATTATCGTGTTTTATGACTTGCATTTCGTGCTTATTGTTCGTGATTATCATGTATCATAATTTTTTGTGTCATGACGTGAATCCAAGAGTCGAGTGGGAAAATACTTTAGTAGACATGTGAATATTCCCAAAAACAAGAACCACTCCCTCAGGTCCAAACAAGAACGATAACACTCATACACTTCACATGCGGGTTGCCATTTTTACCCCTAGTCGTTTACATATCGAAAGTGGTATTTCAAAACACTTAGATAGATATCTTGATTGTCATATTACATGTTCTATTCTACTTGACATGCCATCATAGTCTTGTTTACATGTTCATTTCTAGTTGTCTGCCATGATTGTCTTTGTTATCTGTTTTGTCTAAATTTGTCATACCATGTCACCATGTATATCATATGCTAGTTTTGTTTTATAGTTCATATTGTGTCTTGAATAGTTTGTCATGTATGTAATTGTTCCTTCCTGACTGAAAACTATTTTTCAGATTAGTCGCTCGCTACCTTGTGCGTTGGATCGTTGGGAGGGATATGGATATATGCTGAGGCCGATCCTAGAGACTAGTTAGTTAGATATTTTTTATCATGAGCTGGTTGTAATGAGATATTGTATTTTTAGTCATTTATGAACTTTTGATGTTGTAATTTAATTTAGTTATTGTGAATAAGAAAATAAAGAAATTATTTATTAGCAAATATTGTGACTTTTTTCAATGAGATCTAGATAGCTTACTACGTCGATGTCGCGACATAGGCTGGACTTGGCCAACCACTCGCATCCGAAAAGCGTGTGCGGGTCGTGACACACTGCAAATGTGTGCCTAATGGTGTTCGATCAGGTAACTGCTAATCTTCTATATGATGATTTTACTTTTGATGAGCTAGGTGATGCCTTTAGTGACCTCTTAGAAGACCATTGCAAATTGTTAGGCAAATACAAGACTTGTAAGAAGGTACTCAAGGAACACAAACTTGAGATAAAAATACTGACCCTGAGAGAGTCAAGACTAGTGAGTTAGCTTCTATCAGGTTACAATTACACAAAGCATCACGCACTCTTGAGGAGAAAGACAAAACCATAGCTCAGCTGCAAGAAGATTATCAAATCGAGAAGAAGAAGAGTATCAATGCGCTAATTAGGAATGATGCCCTAACAGCTGATTATAATAGATTATTTGACACTTCCAAAAAGTTGAAAATTAGGCTAGAAAAATAGTCGATATCGACTGCTTCCTCTCCTAACACGTGTTATTTACCCAAAAAGAACACTATTCAACCAAACACTATCAAACCCAAAAGGTATGGCACTCCTAGACATGGTTCTTCAAAACATGTTTTTTATTATAAGTATCCACTAAAAGCCCCTAGGACTACCAAACAAGTACACAAGTCCAACACTTCACCTAACACTCATGCACATGCTAGATGTCACAATTGTGGCACCCCAGGTCACATCTCTTCTCCATGTGGAGTTAAAAGATTAGTAAATTTGAATATTTGTACTTAGGTACCAAAAACTAACATGTCAGAACCCTATAAGAAAATGGCATCAAAGATTTCATCTACAAATTGTTTTGTAGGTAGAACATTCAACCCATTCTAAAAGTAAGTGGATCAGCGACAACAGTTTCTCACGACATATGATCGACGATACATCTTTATTTGCAACACTGTCGAAGAAGAAAGAAGGATACGTCTCCTTCGAAAACAACTTGAAAGGGGATATTGTAGGTATTGGTGAGACTTGTCATGACCCGCACCCGGTTTTCAGGATGCGAGCGCATGCGCAACCTAGCTACGTATCAAGCGGACTCTAGCCCAACTCGAATACGTATACACTATTCAAAATAGGGTATCATGTCTAATATGGTAAGTTAAACTATATCTCAATCCACAAGGAGAATATAAAACAAGAATGAATATTATGGTTTATGGTCTGTAGCCCACTAGCATATATGTCCGAATAGACTCCAAAGAGATAACATGATTCTATAAAACTAGGCTAACAAGCAGAGTGCAAATAACGGATATAAATATGTAATCATAAAAGATACCTGAGTCTGAAGTAATCAACTACCATCATGATCAGCTAACTTACTCCGTGCAATCAACTATCTGAAAAGATCATCAGGTCCTCAGGGGACTAGCAAGATACATAAAACATGTCTACAAATATGATAGTAAATACATGTATGGAATATAAGAACGGTGCCAGAAGAACATCTAAGAAATGACATATCATAAGGAAATGTAATACTAGACTTGGCTAACAATCAATCGAATAACTCCTATAAACTATAGTACAATGCAAGATACTCTCAATCGAGAATAGTCAAGTAGCCAATATTAGTACCAACTTCATCTCCTAAAGGAATATAAAGGTCATATAAAATCCTATATACTATAGTACAACGAAAGATACTCCCAATCTATAGAATGTCACAAGTCAGGTCAGGTCATACTCAAGACAAGTCCAAGTCCATCAATCACAACCAGGTCAAGTCAATCAAAGAAACATGGCATAACTGGCAAATTTATCACAAGATACGGTGAACATTAGAAAGACCAATAAACAAACAATGACAACAACTAATATCCTATACGTGCACGTAAATCTATAAAACAAGAAAGGCAGTATATGATAACGCAAGTGGAATATGAGAAGCATGTGACCATATAAAAAGAAATACAACAAGAAGGAAAACATGTAAATACTGTATAAGTTTGACAAGGTATACTTGCCTGGTGGTAACACGTAGAACCAACACTATCTAGTCAAACGACGAGCCACAAAAGTCAAACTCTCACAACAGTCTCCGAAGGCTGAAACGGATATTACCAAGTGTTCAGAATAGTCAAATTAGCTAGGATAGCCTATCCATAAGTCCAATTCTGGACACATGAACAAAATTGTAGTTTTGGATCAAAATGATATTCGTGGTTGGACTCTCTTTGCACCGAAAAACGTGCCAACATCTTTGGCCTCTAAAGTCATCAAACTATATGTCTACGGGTCTGATTTGATGATACAAATCTAAAAGTATGTCTAAAGTTTGATTTCGGTGGACTATGCATAAATTTGCCTATTAGATCGGGTCGTAGGCCCGCCAAAATTGTAACCTCCGTTAATTAATTTTTTAAATTCTTCTTTTATTTTATTTTGTATTTTTCAAAACTCCGAATTTTCTGAATCTCGAAGAACGTGCAAATTCTATTTTTTGAGAAAATTATTTTTGACCGTGATTGCTATCGGTCGTTGTTGTTTTTGGTCTACTATTTCATGCCATTTTATCCTATTAGAATTTTTTTGTCCATTCCTTAAAATCAATAAGTTTTAATTATTGTTCTATATAGAAAACGTTTATTGAATTTCAAAATTTCAAAATATATTATTTACTAAATAAATGATTGTTAAATATATTTAAATAATTAAGTGAATAAATTAGTATTATTTTTAGTAATTAGAAAATCTTGGCTAAATTGTAATTAGCCCATTTGTTAAATTAGTGTTAACTATTAATTAATTAATTAATAGCTAATAATTATTAGTGCTAATTAATCAGTAGATGGTAATAATGGTAGGGTTAGCAGTTAGGGTTAGCAGTTAGCATTTTCACTAAATCCCTAATTTCTATTACATTTATATTTTAGGGTTTTTCTCCCACTTCCCTATAAATAGGCACACATTCCCAAAAACCCTAAATTCCTACACACATTCTTAGAAATTATCATAGCCGCCACCCTTGCTGCCTACACCCGACCACACTCCCGTCACCACCACCAGCAGTCCGCCTCCCCAATCCATCCCGGCCACCGACATCCACCTCCGGCAAACTGAACGGAAACGCACCACCATCACCAACAACCTCCTCCAGACCTCCGCCACCGTCGACTTCCCGACCATCACCACCGTCCATTCCAGAACATGCCACCACCACTATAGCCAACACGCCACCATCGCCACTGTCAAAACCATATCCGCCCCTTCCATCAAACCACCGCCACCGTAGCCAAACCACAATTCCCCACGAAAACAAAACAACCACCGCCATCATCGGGAGAGTAAGGGAGAGAAGACCTGACTTGTGCCCTAGCTCAGGCACCTCCGCCCGCGCTCCGGCCGGACGTGCCCTAGATCGGTCGTCTTCGCCTGTTTCGTGCGCCGCCGCCCTCATCGGCCCTAGTCAGCCCCGTCTTCGCCTAAAAATCCACGGCCGGCTTCTTCCGCTCCTTTCCGGCACTGTTCGTCGCGCCACCCGGGCGAGCCCCGCTAACCGATTCCCTCCGACGCCATGGCGAGCTCCGCCGAGCTCCTCTCAGCGTCGCGCCCGCCAGCGAGACCAAACCCGACCTCCCTAGCGCCTTGCTCCGGCCGCAATTGTGAACCCCTCCGCCGAGAACCCCTTGTAAGCCCCCTCTCCTTTGCTGTGTTGAGAATTGGGATCCGCCCCCTTTGTTACTATGTATGATGTATAATACTTTAATATATAATGTATAATAGTATAATGTATGATAGTTTAATGCATAATGTGTAATAGTTTAATGTATAATAGTTTATATATAATGTATATCAGTTTTTATATAAAATATATTAGTTTACATATAATGTATATTATTTATTATTATTATTATTAAATTCTTGTTGGTATTATTGTAGTTAATAATTAGTATTTTAAAGATTAATAATTACCATTAATAGGTTTTGGGCCGTAATATGTGTATATGAGTATGGTGTATACATGTATATAATGTATATGCATTGTACTTTATTATTAGTTTTATCGTTACTAGTAGTATTGCTTATTTGAAATTATATAAAAATATATAATAATATTTCTAAAATATTAATAGTAAGTTTTGACCTAAATTATTAGTTAATTATTCATTTATTGATATTTTCCCAAAGAGTACGTTTTACTAATATAATTATAAATATATTGATACTAGAATGTTTTCCCTTATTATTAACTAATATCAAAATATCTCGATTAATATAATATCTATTTTCGTAAATTATTATAAATTATTTTTGGATAGTTTTGTATAGTTAATCTTTTTCCCTAAATTCATATTTGACGGTTTGAGTTCTAGCACTAGAATAATTTTCTGGATTTTGAAATATTATCTAAAATATGTTGATTAATACAGATATAGTTTTTAACATTATAAAGAATTTCCAAAAATTATTATATTTATTTAATTACATTTTTCCTCTGAAATCATAAATCGTAACTATGATAGTCAATTTCTATTTCTTGATTTGATATCGTACCAAACCCTGATTTTAGACTTTTACATACCAAACTAGGCTATTTGGACTCTTTGGGACTGCCCGTGTCGTCGTTTGGGACCCTCTTTGGAGCATAGCATTATACCTACCTCGTGTCGACACGTTCGTGTCGCGCATGTCGACTCCAACCAATTCAGACGAGTACATTCTCTGATCATTTCATATCTTGTTTAGGATTATATTTTCTGCTTTAGATTACTTTACTTGATGCTGACACGTTGGTAACATAAATTAGTACTATATGGATCTTGTCGTGCGATGCTATCACCTTAGCGGATACATCGGGTATTTCGTGTTCGTGTACTTTATCATGAGCATCGTGTACTCCTTGTGTTCGTGCTTTTCGTGTGCAAATCGTGTGAAATCGTGTATACTCACGTGCTCATATGATCTTCGTGTGCGACTATACTTTGTGTGCAATAACATAACTTGGCTAGATCCTTGTGTATTGATTGGGACGAGGGAGTAGAAGTGGTTATGTAATCAATCCAGTAGATTACTCGTGTGCAACCTCTTTAGATTATTCGTGTGCAACATCATGCCATTTACATAACCATCTTGTCCTCTGAATCACTAGTTACTGGTAGTTCTCTATATATTGTATCTATTTACTTACAGTCTTCCTTTTTCATCATGATTGTTCTTCAGTTTCCTGTATCTTACTCTCTAGCATGATTATATTTCCTAGCCTATTATGATTTGTTGAGATGTACTATACTCGCTCCTGTCCTGACTTGACATGTTGATAAATTTTACAGATAGCTTGGAGGTTGCCTGCTAGCCTAAAGGAGACACAGTAGAGGTTGTATAGATAGCTAGGGTTTTCTTACTTTGTTTTCATTTGTCTTGAGCTGTATTTACTCTATGGATTACTGTATTTGAGATTTGAGATGATTTTCTGGGTTTGTGTATCTTAGACACTTAGACTTCTATCTGCTGTATCTCTTTGTGGATTTCATGTTTTATCTATCTTTTATCATGCTCTACCTTAGATGTGATTGAGACTGTATTTGCTATGTCACCTCCATTCGGAGTGTATATACTGTACAGGTACCTTTATATTATTAGATGTTTGACCTAGGACAGCGTTCTACCGCCGATACTGTGGCGTTGGCTAGACGTACTACGTCTCGTGTCCTTACTCTAGGGTGTGGGTCGTGACAAAAATAGCATTCCGGCCGACCTTCTAAAAATCAGACCAAACTTGGCATACATGATCAAAAAAAATAATGCGGTCCTCTCGGCGTAAGTTTTGTCTCGAGATGATGAATGTACACGAAGCAATTGGCTAATTTGCAAAGAGGTCGATACTGGGTATCTCGACGAATACGTATCGATTTTGTCGTACACACACAGTGAAATCAAATTCCGTCGAATCCCACACGTCGACAACATCATATACATCTTTCGATGCTCATGGGTTGTGACCACGTCACCCAATTTGTCGGGGCGCATGGCATATCGGAAGGTTTTCCTATGTTATGGGGTTTTTTTTAAAACTGTTTTTCCTAAACTTTGGATTTGAAAATAGTTGCATACAGTAGATGAAAAATTAAACTACAAGAAATGTTTTGAAGATCTGACTGTGGCCTAAAACTTTGTTTATATGGAATTTCTAAACTGGTACTGGATCGATCGAAATCGATCTTCCAATGTGGGTACATGGACTGTTTTATGTCCTATTTTTGAACATGTTTTTTTGTCTAATTTAGGGTCGATTTCAACTCGATTTTTAATATGTTTAGTTCAAAATTATCTAATGGAATTAGAGGGGTATATGTTAGGTTCATACCATAAAAAATAGACCGTGAAATGATCGTACGAGGAGGCAAAGGTCCCGTCTCAAAGTCGCCATGTCGCAACTGCCACTACTGTCTACCACTACTGTTATTGCACTGTCCTATGCAATTTTGTCGGTTGACGACAGCCTCTGGCGTCCCACGACAACACAAAAAGGTTTGCCTGGGGTTAAGGGAGACTTGGCAAGGATTTAGGGTTAGGGTTTGGGATTTTGTTTCTCTCCCCCCTCTCGCTTTCTCTTCGCTTTCGTATATAGGTCAGGTCTGTTAGGTCGAGGTGAGCGTTCGGGTTTGCAGCCTGGTGAACAGTGCCCCCGCGGTACTATTCACTAGGGGAGGATTTTTTCTTCTTCTTTTCCTATTTATTTTATTTCATATATATATATATATATATATATATATATATATATATATATATATATATATATATATATATATATATATATACCTTCCAAATCCAATAGAAACTAATCTTTTGGCAAATGTTATTATTATCAAAAAAAGATACCCAATTAATATAAAATAAAGTACAAAATATGTACATATAAATGAAATTGTACCTACATGGACGTCTTTCTGCACATAACATCTCTATATGGGCTCGGGCTCGGTTCGGGTCTAGTTTGACTAGTTTAGCCCAATCGGATCTCCTAAAAAGCCAATAATCTAATTAATAAATAATTAAAATGTCTATAGAGCTAATTTACAACTTTGACTAGTTTTTCTAGTTAGAACACACATATGGCTCGGTCTTCCCTACCATAGCTAATACACTAGTTAAAGCACGCAACTGCACTATCCGTGCCATTATTTTTCATCATCTTATACTCCAAATCTGAACCATGACTAAAGCCTTCTATCGTAATAACTATTTAATAAAACATTCATAAAATTCCAAAAATTACCATTTAATTCAAATAAATAATAATAACCAAAAATATTTTCAAAATTTTGGGAAAAGGGGTTACAAGGCTCCCTATCCTGTTATTAAAGATGTATGTCTTGTAATAGAGTTAAAGCATAACCTACTCAGCATACGCCATTTAGCATACCATGGTTATGGTATTAATTTTGTTAATGACAAATGTACTATAGTTGTCACGACCCGCATCCGGTTTTCGGACGCGAGCTCGTGAGCAAGCCAGCTACGTATCGAGCGGACTCCAGCCCGACTCGAGTACGTATAAGCTGTCAGGGTCATGGTATCATATCTAGTCTAAACTATATCTCAATCCACATGAATCATAGAAAACAAGAAAGAACAAGTATGGGTCATGGTCTACAGCCCATTAGCATATTGTTCGATTAGACTCTAAGAATGATATGAGTCTATAAATAAGCAGAGTATATCATGGTACTGAAAATAAGCACGAATGGATAACAAGAAAATATCACAAGCAAATACCTGTATCATGGATCACAATCCTCTACCATCCTGCTCTGCTAACTAACTCCATGCAATCGCTAAACCTGAAGAGATCATCAGATCCTCAGAGGACTAGCAAGATACATAAAACATGCCTATCTAACCGTTTAATCATGCAATAATATAAACAGGTACTAAACAGGAAACTGACACGTGGCTACTGACAGATAACTCTGAACATGGACACGGGATCAAGTATGCATAAACGAACTGCTGGTAGATCAATGGTAAACCAACCCTCGCCCCGATTGTGGACTCACAGGTTAGTTTCAAGACAAGTCACCCTCGCCCCGATTGTGGACTCGCAGGTGCAAAGGCAACCCTCGCCCAGTGTGTGGACTCACAGGTTGTGGGAAAGACAAAGGAAATAGCAGTTCACTCACTCACACTTACAGACACGACTCAGTCAAGACACGGGTGAAGACACGACACGACGCAATCACGATACACGAGAGAACCAGTCCAATATGAACTACAAGTCTAACCATGTACATAGACTATATCTATACTAGCAAGCACGATATACAAATCACAAGTAAATAACCAGCTGATAAAACTGTATAATAATAGAAATATGTATGTAAATAAACTGTAGAGGGAGGCAAGGTATACTTGCCTGGTGGCAGCGCGAAGAACCAATAAAATACCGTCAACTGGTAAGCCATACAGTCCAAGTCATCACATCTATCTCCGAAAGCTGAAGCAAACATTGCCAACATTCTCATAATAGTCAAATTAGCTAGGATTGCCTGTCCTTAAGTCCAATTCTGGACACAGGGACAAAACGGTAATTTCGGACAAAAACGATGTCCGCCGTTGGACCCGCTTTGCACCGAAAAGCGTGTCAGATTCAATGGTCTCTAAAGTCATCAAACTACATGTCTACGGATCCAGTTTTCCGATACGAACCCAACCGTATGTCCAGAGTTGGATTTCGGTGGACCGTGCACAAAGTCGCCCGTTGAGTGGAACCGTGGGGCCCACAAAACGGTGATTTTGTCAACGGTCTCAGAATTGGACCAAACCTGCATGGGCCACCACAATAGTTGATAGGTCAACTGGCAGTACTATTTTTGAAGGAATTATGGAAGATAATATCTATGTTTTCTATCTTTTCGAAGATACTAACACTGTAGGTAGATGCCTACACCCCAAAAATGATAAGAGTCAACTGTGGAACATGAGGATAGGACATGCAAATATGGACACAATTGCGAGATTATCCACAAAAAAATTGGTATGAGGCTTACCGGAGATCGCCTTCAAGAAAGATATGGTATGTAGCGGCTATGAAAAAAATAAAGCTACAAAATCAACATTTAAGTCGATCAACGGTGTAAGTACTACTTGTAGAAGCATAAAATTTTAAGCGCGTCAGGGACCGAAGTTTCCATGCGCCGAAGACACAGGGCAAATGTCAGCGAATCATTAAAAACTGAAATATAAAAAGCACAAGAAGAGAAGATTTTTATTTATATGAAAATCTGTTACATGGCTAGCTTTTACTACAATGAAAATCCATTACAAAAAGCCTAGCCTAAATTAGCGAATCACTTCCTCGTCAATGCACAAGTGCTCCGGCTAATGAAGCAGTTACTGAGCAGAACATGGGTTGGCAGTCAATCCAAACATGATGGATCTTTTAGCATAACGAAAGTCAAGGCACGATGACTCCAAACTTTGCATGCGACAGGCACTCAACGACATCTCGTAGAAAAACACTGCCAGTTAGGTGCATGAGCACGAACTACTCTGTCTATAGCTAACTCGACACATCTTAGTCTTCTGAAGGGGTTTATCGTCAAGATCAAAGCTTCTTTGAACGAGGAGATTCACAACCTGCAGTGCAACATCTTGCCAAGGAGGAGGATTGGTCGAGTTCATTCGAAAAATTGTTTGAAATAAGAACGAACTTCTCTTCACAAATGCTGCTATTTACAGGCCAGGGCATCCAAACCCATGCGTCAAGTGGTAGCTTTTCCCGAACTTAATGCGATGAACCTAGCATTAATGGCAATGAATCTGCCATTTCAAAATCAGCTAAGTCAAAAGTTATTTATTTGAGCCTCAAAATGCTCAACAGGGCTAACTGAAGGAGATGCGCCCAGGTAATGCGCCCCTCAGACAGATGCGCCCAGCTAATGCGCCCCTCAAACAGATGCGCCCTTCAGCTCTCGGCGCTCCACTACTGACGCACCCAGTGGCATATAAATAGAAGCACCTACCTGAGAACATCTCCCATCAAACATTAATGCCAAGTGACATAAATGACAACGACATACATCTCAAAGACCGATCAGACAACTTTTTTAGAAAACGAAGAGCCGTCGATGTCAGCATCATTATTATTTATTTTATCGGTTATGCTCTGTTACGTGGCTGACTAAACACTCGCATGCGCCTCCGCAGCCATGCGCCTTCGCAGCCATACGCCTGAACTCTGCATGCGCCTTAAAAACCATGCGCCCGGACTTGCTATTTGACTCCCAAAAGTTATTTGCCTAAGTCTCCTCAATGTGCCAGATCCTAGGCGCATCCAAACAGATCAACCTGCAAAAAATCCAAGATCTTTTAGCAATGTACACGTGCCATGTATCATTGACTCAGTTCTGCCTACGAACGGGTGCCAACCACTCAACATCTCAGCAACAACAGAAATCTCAACAACTTTCACGTGTCAACTTCACCGCAGCCCAACAGTGCAGTTTAAACCAGATTCGGTTCTAGCTTCTTGGCGCAGCATCCATGCACCCAACAAAGTCAGACACGTGCCAGCCCTACATGCAAAATCTTCATGCGCACGTCGAATATGCACACATTAACGGATCGTTGCCTATAAATAGAATGATCATTTCTTTATTCAATCTTCTTCAACTTTTTTCAACTCCTCTAAGCTATTCAACAGCTTCGACTCATCACCTTCCAGAGCAACTCAGACCTTCGGAGAGCTCGGGATCATCGTAAAATCGTCAACGGAGTAAAGAATCATTTCTGCATCGCCACGGTTCCGAGATAAAAATAGAAGTGTAATAGAATGATTCCATCAAGATCCTGTATTGTACTTTGTTCATTTGTCATTATATATAAAGTTTATTTTTAACTTTTTAATGGCAAACACTATTCGACCTCTACAATTATTACATATGGATCTGTTTGGACCCACTAGAGTTGCTAGTCAAAATGATAAGATATATGTCTTTGTAATTATAGATGATTACTCTAGATACATGTGGATGTATTTACTTGCTCATAAAAATGACTCACTTTCAAAATTTGTCACATTTTGTAAAAAGGTACAAAATGAGAAAGGCTTCATGATCACTCACATTCGAAGCGATCATGGTGGCGAATTCGAGAATGCTGACTTTGAACAATTTTGTGACTCACACAGATATTCGCATGAATTTTCTTGCCCTAGGACTCCGCAATAGAATAACATTGTGGAACGTAAGAACATAACTCTTAACGAAATATCTAGAGTTGTATTAAACCAATTTAGTCTACCTAAATATTTTTGGGCTAAAAATGTCAATACAGCATGCTATGTTTTAAATAGGGTTCTGATTCGACCTAAATCGATGAAGACTCCATATAAACTATGGTTTGATAGGACCCCTTTTGTTTCTTATTTTAAGATTTTTGGTTGCAAACATTTTATTTTAAATACAAAAGATAATTTGGGTAAATTTGATTCGAAAGCCGTTGAAGGTATTTTTCTAGGTTATGCGGCTAAGAGCGAAGGTTACCAAACAAGAAATTAATGACAATTTAGGAATCAATCAACATCACCTTCGATGAGATGAACAGTCAGATGAACGACAATTGTGACGATGAGGACCACAATACACCAAGAAAGCACCTATTGAAACGGAACCCGGAAACAACTACTTCGAGAGTCTGCCAAAGAAGATGAAGTTCATGGATGACCACCCCAAGGACTTGTAATAAGTGAGCTTACGAAAGGTATAAGTAGTCGTTCCTCTTCTAAAGATATAGCTTCTAGTGTAGCATTTATTTCACAACTAGAGCCTAAAAACATAGAAGAAGCTTGTAGTAATAATTATTGGTTAGATGGTATGCAAGAAGAATTGAACCAATTTAAACGAAATCAAGTTTGGGAACTTGTTCCCATGCCCATTGATTATCCGGTAATTAGCACCCGATGGGTATTCCAAAATAATCTTAATGAGAATGGTTTAGTTATACGTAACAAGGGTCGACTCGTAGCTCAAGAATACAACCAAGAGAAAGGTATCGATTACGATGAGACATACGCCCAGTTGTGCATTTAGAATCCGTTCGCATGTTATGTACTTTTGTATGTTTTCATAATCTCAAACTGTTTCAAATGGATGTTAAAAGTGCTTTTTAAAATATTTTTATAAAAGAAAAAGTTGTTGTTGCACAACCTCCTGGTTTTACTAATTTTCAAGACCCTGAATATGTTTTCAATTTAAAGAAAGCCTTATACGGACTGAAACAAGCCCTCGTGTTTGGTAAGACCGTCTAAGCTCTTTTCTACTTGAAAAAGGTTTTTCAAAAGGCAAGGTTGATACAAAACTTTTCATAAAATCTTTGAATAACAATCTTTTATTAGTACAAATTTATGTTGACGATATTATTTTTGGTTCTACTGATGAATCTCCCTGTCAAGATTTTTCTGTGAATGTAGAGTGAGTTTGAAATGAGCATGATGGAAGTGTTGAAGTTGTTCCTTGGACTACAAATCAAGCAAACCATAAATGGGACGTTCATCAACCATGCCAAGTACATAAAGGATCTGCTAAAGAAGTTCGATCTGGAGTCAGCCAAACTTCTTGGAACTCCGATGGCAACTTCAACTAAGCTTGACGTAGAAGAATAAGGCAAGTTAATCGACACACGTAAGTATTAAGATATGATAGGTAGTTTATTATATCTAACTGCAAGTCGTCCTGATATAATGTTTAGTGTTTGCTTATGTGCACGATTCTAAGCTAACCCTAAAGAATAATACTTGTGCTGTTAAGCATATCTTTGTAGAAGCATGAAAATTTCAGCATTCTTGACAACCACGCACCCAAGCCAGGGAGTCATATGCGCCCAAGCCAGATAGTAATATGTGCCCAAGCTAGGAAGACATATGCGCCCAAGCCAAGATAACCCACATGCACCCAAGTCACTAGAGCAAGCTATGCGCCCATACGCCCACTCTGGACTCCTCTAGAAGGGGGCGCATAGCCCTATTTCAGGCTATGCGCCCAAGTCAGGACAGCCCTCTGACTCAGTCAACACCCACGATCAATCGTGCACCGAAGCATATGACCACGTCAGTCTCCACGAGCAGTCGTGCACCGAAGCATGCGGCCATGTCAACCCTACGATCAACCAACGCTCACGCAGTCTTCGTGCGCCTGTACTCTATACGCCCAAAGCATGACTATGCGACCATATAAAAATCAATGTATTTTCTCATATGGGTGCATAACATCATTCCAGTACAAAAATGTCTATAAAAAGGGGTCTCATACCTCTCCAAAAGACGAAACGGATAGCATTTTAAAAGCCAAATTGATGCCCTTCTTGCCAGTGAGCCCAGAGTTAGCAATTTTCTTATGTTTTCTCCTACTTTTGTAATCAGAGTGTCAGCAGAATAAGAAGCAACTATCGCTCGATCTCCATCATTCCATTCTCCAAAAAAATTTGTACACGGGATTCCTCAGCGTAGGATCTCTCAGGCGTACTCGATTTATGGTGCCTTGCGTCGATAGGAAAATTAGCATTTCTTCTTCTTTTTTGTGTGTGTCCACAAAAATGGTGACTCTGCTGGGGACTATTTTTTCCTCTGACGAGAAGATGGTGTCTCAATCCGATATCGATAAAGTGGGGAGCACTTATAAGATGTTGATCATGAAGTTTGATCAGCAGGCATTTGAAGAGATACTCTCGAGGGACGACGCTACTCCCTCAAAATCAGTGAAGCCGAACAAGTCTCGTAAGACTTGGCTTCCGAAGGCTCTTGGTGCATATCCTGCCAGTGTCGTAGAAGATATGCAACCAAAGAACTCTGTTACTTGGGAGCATAGAGTTCCCCTGTGGGCGCATAGCTCTGCCATAGAAGTTCCACAAATAAAGAAGGCGAATACCGTTCTGGGCTTTACTAGCCCAGCGACTTCTCTCTTATGCAATCAACAACAGAGTGCTCAAAGCTCGAAACTTGGCAAATAAAAATACTACGATGCTAAGAATCGAAGTGTTCGACACTCTGGGCAAACTCAACGAGGCTCACAAACAAAGAAAGCAAAACTAGAAGAAAACAGCGATGCTTCACGAAGCATGCGCCTAAAGCTATGCGCCCAAGAGGGTGTGTTGGCACATAACCCTAGCCAGAAGACTTTTGTCTTTGACATAATATGTGCCCAGGGTTATGCGCCCAAGCTCTGCGGGCCCATACTATGCACCCATATCCAGGAAGCTCTGGTATGCTGCCAGGACTTCTGGGAAGCATGCGCCCAAAGGCATACTCCAGGGTCTATGCGCCCACAGTAAAAAGACAGGCTCCAATGCGTATAGAACGGGGCTGACTTCAAGGTCATCACAGAACTTAGGTGTAGGGGTTGCCCCTGCACATAAACTAAGTTCGGATGTGCCGACTTTCCTTACAAACCCTTATACAAAGCTCGGCGATGCATGTGACATGGGTTTTAAGGCAAAACTTACTTCCGCTGATTTACGCGACATGATAAATCATAAGTGTAACACGAGAAAGGATACAAAAATTTATGGCATACATCCGTGCACCAGTATTGTCATCAATTGTTGCTGTTCCAAAGCAACGAGAGTGCCTCGTTTCGACGACTGCATCGCTCTGATAATGAAAAGCCGCTATATATTTCATCCAACATGGCTTCATGGGGTCCTCCTTACGGAAGCCCCAACCAAAGAAGGTGGACCACGAACCCAACTTTTTCTCTCAGTTCTGTAAACAGAAGAAGAAGAAGTCTGCCAACAAATAGCCAGTGAGCTGTTACATCTGAAGGAGTCTATATGGGTACTCGGTCAAGGACGAGATTTTATATAGATGATGAGGACTCTCGAACTGGAGGTGATGATCCTTCAGCTGGGGGTAGTATTCCCTCAGAGTCTGAAGCAGATGACCCTTACAGCGGGGTAGCCTTCCAGATGACGATGATCTCTCCAAGTCTGACTGTGACTATCTACCTCCCCTACATGAAGAGGAGGGACTTTTTAACTCAGAGACAGATAGTATCAACACCATTTGTATTGTCTCCTCTATTCATCCTCGCATGTTATCTACATACATGGCAGATGGAGAGAGACCTGAAGAAGCCAATGATCAGACCAACAAACGACTAGAGAGTCTTAAAACAGCATTTGCCAAGATCACTGATATGCTTACCTGTATCATAGCAGTCCAAACTGTTAGGAATGTTCCTCCACCTCAACCAAACTTCTCAGCACATGTTAGTCCGGCTCATAGAAACAACCCTCTTTCACTATAGAAGGAGAATAATTTCGTTGCGCTTTCTCTAAATCTTGCAAATGCTGGGGTGATCCTTTACCAACGACGCCTGACAACCATACAACAGCCATTTTTCAACATCTGCTGAATCAACAGGATGCAATTGATTCTCTTATTACCCATCTCGATACCATCTCACACAAAGACGAGCTTCTAAAGATGGGAATATCTCAACCTTATCCTTTTGAATGGGAGAATGCTGCTTGTCCTCCTAACTACAAGCCACAGACGTTAAATTCATTTGACGTAATGACTTCTCCTCGCGAACACATGACATATTTTAACACGCAGACTCTACTTTTATCCAAGGATAATTCGTTCTTGTCAAAGCAGTTCATTAGCACCTTGTAGGGGGTAGCTTTTGAATGGTACTGCAGTCTGCCTGACGGTTGTATTAATTCCTTTAAAGATTTAGAGAGGTTATAATCCGAGAACTATTATCAACAAAATGGTGTTGGTTTAGGTTATGTCACTCCTCCAACAACTCCTGAAGGATCAGACGTCGAAGCAGATCGTTATTCTCATTCTTCTGATTCCTGCCTCTGGGATTCAGACTCCAGCATTGGAGACAAGTTCAAAGCAACTTTGTCTGTCAACATGGTGTCAGTTGACCAAATTGCAGACGATGTCCAATCGATTGAGCTTAAACAATAGGCTCAAAGCAGCATCAACGACGATTTTCACCAGATATCATGGAGGCCATCGAGAATGAAGTCAAGAAGCTCATTTCAAGCGGGTTCATTCGTGAAGAACAACCCCCTGACTCTGTCGCTAATATTGGGCCAATTATGAAAAAGAATGGTAAAATTCGAGTCTGTATCGATTATCGCGATTTGAACTCTGCATGCCCGAAAGATGAGTTCCCTCTACCGATCACCAGCATAATGATCAACAATACTTGCGGCTTCGAGCGGATGTCCTTCATGGATGGGTTCTCGGGCTACAACTAGATCAAGATATTCCCTGACGAGAAACACACATCTTTTTGAACACCGTTGGGGGTATACTGCTATACGGTGATGCCCTTCGGATTGAAAATTGCAGAGTGACATTCCAGCGAGCTATGAGCACAATTTTTTGCGATTATTTGTGCAAAACAGTGGCATGCTATGTAGATAATATCGCAATTAAAAGTCGTCTCAAGGGCAACCACCTCCAAGATTTGAGAATAGTGTTCGAACTAATACGTGCTCACCAACTCAAGATGAATCCATCCAAGTCTTTTCTAGGAGTCTCCAGCGGTAAGTTTCTTGGTTTTGTCATTACTTCAAAGGGTATACATCCTGACCCGAAGAAAGTGAAAGCTATCCCCGATATGCATCCCCCAAGAAATCTCAAAGAGCTACGCGGACTTCAAGGAAGGCTAACCTACATCAGATGATTCATTTCAAACCTTTCCGGAAGGTGTCAACAGTTTACTCAGCTCATGAAGAAAGGATTATCTTTCGTCTGGACTGAACAATGTCAACGCACATTTGATGACATTAAGAAGTATCTCACAAGCCCCCCAGTATTGGTGGCTCCAATAATAGGGAAGCCCTTCTTACTGTATGTCTGCGCTATGGACCATTCCATTGGTGCCCTATTAGCTCAGAAGAATGAAGGCGGCCATGAACAGGCAATTTATTATCTCAAACGCACAATGATGGGTGCCGAGCACAGATACACATATGTGGAAAATGAATGTCTCATACTGGTATTTGCTATCCAGAAGACACGCCACTATTTGTCTGGGCAGACTATCCACATCATATCTAAAGTCAATCCTCTCAGAATACTCATGACTAAACCGGGTTCTCTCAATTCCCGTTTAGCTACATGGTCAATGTTGTTGACTCCATACAATATGTTGTTCGTCCCTTAGAAGACAGTAAAAGGCCAAGTGTTTGCTGATTTCCTAGCCGCTCGTCCGGTGCCAGAATCTTCCAAACTCTACGATGGAATCTCCGATGAAGTAGTAGAGTCTAACATCGCAACTGAGGAAATCCCTATTTGGCGAATGTTCTTTGATGGTTTATCAAGAACATGACCTAAAGGAAATATCGTGGCCAGAGTAGGCATCGTGCTTGTATCACCCGACCATCTGGTTATACACCGTACATATTCCCTCGTGGAACCCTGTACTAACAATGTAGCCGAATATAATTCCCTACTGATCGGCCTTCAACTAGAAAAACAACTGGGAGTTGACTATCTAGAAGTTTACGGCGATTCTAAGCTAATAGTTAGTCAGGTCCGAAGGGATTATGAAGTTCGTCACGAAGACCTCATCCCATATCATAAAGCGACAATAGAATTGGCTTCTACTTTTACTGGATTCTTCATCGAGGACGTGCCTCAATTACAGAATATAGAAGCAGATGCTTTAGTCGGTCTTGCTGCTTCCCTAACCGTTTTTGTCAACACTCAGCATTCGATTATAGTGTCTGGTCGAGAGCTATTCTGTGTGAAAGATGCCTTGCATATTCATCACATTTGTGCAACGAAAATAAAAGTCAACATAAAGACTGGAGATTCCCTTTCATAGACTACGCCATCTATGGAATCCTCCCTGCGTACCCAAAGGAAGCAACGTCTGTCAAAAGGCGATCCCTCAGATTTTACTATGATACAGCCACCAAAATGTTATACTGACGCTCTTATGATGGGCTACTGTTACGATGTTTATCAGACACAAAAGCCAAACATACACTCCGTGAGGCTCATGACGGAGTTTGTGGTGCACATCAACCAGGCCCCAAATTACAAGATTGCCTCAAATGAATGGTTATTATTGGCCCACAAAGATAGCAAATGATGTTGAATATGCAAATAATTGTAGGGCTTGTCAGTTCCATGCCGACTTCATTCATCAACCTTCGGAGTTTCTATACCTGACGGCAACATCTTAGCCTTTTTGAAGCCTGGGGTATGGACGTCATAGGCCCAATCAGCCCACCATCTTCTAGAGGACATCGGTTTATCCTAGCTATAAACGATTACTTCTCCAAATGGGCGGAAGCTATACCGCTCACCGAAGTGAAGACGTCGAACGAGATCAGTTTCATCCAACATCACGTTATCTATCACTTTGGCTTACCTTGCGGGATCATCCATGATAATAGTCCACAATTCACGAGTCATGCATTCTATTGGTTCTTCGATAAAAATCGAATCCATGATAATGGTCTACAATTCACGTTATCTACTGCCTACAATCCAGCGGCTAATGGGTTAGCAGAAGACTTCAATAAGACCATCATTAAACTTCTCAAGAAGTTCGTATCTTCAAACAAGTACGTTTGGAATGAGAAGCTTGGCGAATGTCTCTGGGCCTATCGTACAACGGTCCGGACTCTAACAGGCAGCATGCCATTCTATCTGGTTTATGAGAGTGAAGCAGTTCTTCCCCTAGAAATCTAGATTCTCTCTCTTCGAGTAGCCTTAGCCAGTGAGTTGACTGTCAAAGAAAGTTACCATCTGTGACTACAAGAACTCGAAGGGCTAGACGAAAAACGATTATTAGCTCAGCAGCGTATTGAGCTATACCAAGTACGCCTTTCCAGAGCCTTTAACAAAAAGGTGAAGGAAAGAATCTTCCAATTTGATGATCTGGTCTTAGCAGTAAAAAGACCAATGGTCATGACGTACAAGACAAAAGAAAATTTTCAGCCTAAATGGGAAGGTCCTTTCGTTATAGAATTATTATAATCTAACGGTGCGTATCGACTAACCAAACCTGATGGTGACTTGCTCATGATGTCGATCAACGGCAAGTTCCTGAAGAAATATTATGTGTAACCTTTATGAACAGTGTACATATATACCCTATTTTAGTTATGTAAATGTACAGTACAATGTTTATGTGATTCAAAAATTATTTAACTATTATCCGTATTTCAAGAGTCTTCAATACGCCATGGATAATAGGTACTCTAAAAATATTCCCCAGTGGAATTATTTTCGTTTCAGACTCTGCCCAAACTTAGTCTAACGAAAACAAGCCATGTCCATATTACCTCTTAAATGTTTTTCGATAATTATTTCTCCAGTCGGATGATTAAGAAACGTTTTGCCACGTCCATATAACCTCTGAGCAAAGTATTCATCAAGGATAATCACGTCCATATTACCTCTGAATTATCTACTCCTACCTAATGTTATATATCCTTCCACGTTCATATTACCTCTGGTCAGATATAAGACATCCTCTGCTATTACGTCCATATTACAGGCCGTATGCAGACAACCCGTAGGCAGACAGTAAATAAAGGTGTAATACGAGCTAAAACGTGCTCGCCGGCTAAACGCCTCAAAAGAATAATTTTACAATAAAGTGGGAGGACAAAAAGAAACCCACTCGTTGCCAGGGTTACGCCTGGTGGTCACCATCTGGCTGAAAGGTAGGTAGATCCTCTGGTGCTGCTCTGATATCTGGCCACACAAAATCAGCTGGATTAGACCGCAGAAAGAGCAAGTGCCACAAAGGAGGCTTTACTTAGAAACTAAAACCAGCATACCACAAACGGATAATAATAAAGACAACAATAGTAAATTGAGTACGAGAAAACCATTCAAGTAGCCAGGTCATAACCCTTAAACCAAACAAGGACCGGAGTTGTAACCCTTCACCTGAATAGAAATCCGTCTCAACTACTTGTTGGTAAGCAAGAACATAGGGTAAAATAAGTCAATAAACGAAGAGAGGACACAGAAGTGCTCCGGGGGCCAGGTTACAACCCTTAAACCAAACAAGGATCGGGGTTGTATCCCTTCGCTTGAACAGAACTGGACCCCCGATCGTTATTGTTAAGGAAAGTATAAATAATCATGCTATTGAAGTAAAATAAAATATGACGAGTATGGCATGGGGAGCAATAAAACAATAAACGAATATAGGACATAGAACTGCTCCGGGAGCCAGGTTACAACCCTTAAACCAAACAAGGACCGGGGTTGTAACCCTTCGCCTGAACAACACTGGTCCCCTAATCATTATTGTTAAGAAAAGCATAAATAATCATGTCTTGTCATAATCTTGCAATGGATCAGGACAAGTCGAAGCTGGGCTAGACTTCATTCAATCAATCACGGCCAAACAAAGAATACGGCTTGATACTTTAACTAACTAGGGTTATCACAGGCCTAGTTACTAGCAAATGCGATAAGATTATCCCAACAGCCACAAGCCCGGCAGACCATCCAGGTTATCCAGGTCGAATATCCGTTTATGAATGGTGCAACACATGACTGTGTGCTGAAAATGTACCCTACTCGTCGGTAGGCTACAAGTCCACTTAGTACGCCCAGATAACGAGATTGCCTGTAGCTAGAAAATCTCTTCATGACTACTGAATTATTCTAGTTTATTAGCCTTAGTCAATTTTTTGTAGGTACCCCTGACCGTGGTACCCAGGGAGCCTCATTCTAGACATGATGCAAGACAGTACTGGTTTATTTCTACAAACACAATCGCCTATGGTGTCCAGGTCATTCATACTTGTCATGACATGCTAGCCGTCGCAACAGCCTGTCGTGATATATTATGCCAGTTTACTTGTCAAGAGTGTACCACGGCGGGCTACTATAGTGTTCAGGGAATATGTACAAAATCTTCGTAGCACAAGCCATTTATCCAGAGACCCAAGTTATATAAACATTATGTAACATTCTAATATAAGAACAAGAATAATAATAATAATAATAATAATAATAATAATAATAATAATAATAATAATAATAATAATAATAATAAGAAAAGACCAGAGCTATAAAAGGCTATGCGGCTAGGAAGAAACTAGGCATATGCGGCTGGAGGAGACGGGACATATGCAACTGGAGATGAAGGGTCTCATGCGGCTCAAGGGAGATGAGCATATGCGGCTCTAGGTGACTGGGCGTATGCGGCTAGGGATGAAGGATCTCATGCGGCTCAGGAAGGAGCGATCCCATGCGACTGAGATGAAAAGGTCTTATACGGCTCGCGGGGAGCAAGGCCTTATGCGGCTGGAAAGTACCAGTCGTATGCGGCTATGTTCAAGTGGAGTCTTATGCGGCTGGGGGGGATTGACTCCATGAGGCTAAGGATAATTGAGTTCATGCGGCTGGACTATGTCGAGGCTTATGCGGTTGAGGAGTTGACTTCATGCGACTGAGAAGTGCAGAGGTTCATGCGACTGGATCATGGAGTATTATGCGGCCAGGAGAGGACGAATCTTATGCGGCTCGGTTCAAGGGAGATCGTACGGCATGAAGTACTGTGGGCCTATGCGGCTAAAAGCGCCGGGGCTTATGCGGCAGCGGAAGAAACATCTCATGCGGCTGCGGAAGAATCGGTCATATGCGGCTGAAAGAGACTTGCCGTATGAACATTCATGCGGTCAAGTACTTCCATGCGACTGAGAGACTGTGCTTCTTCTCCAGTTGTCCGAGAAGAAGAGCCATGAAGTCCATGGCTCCAAGGCTCATAAATCCTTCATCTGAGGTCGGAATCCAGACTTCCATAGGTTAAAATGGGGCAGAATCGATTGCTCTACACATGGAACCATCAAAACTTGGAAATAGCAATGTTAAGTTGATCAAAACTCAATAAATTCGAAAATATAATAAACATAGATCTACAATAAATGGGCCATGGAAATAAGAAATACTAAGTATAAAAGTGTGTTAGAATCTCACGGAGAAGAAAATGGAACAATAAAATTTGGGTTCCTCCATAAAGAAAGCTGCACTTGTCGAAGAGCCTCCTGGTAGGTGAGAAGTAATGGTAGGGAAGAAGAAGAGTAATAAAGAGAGAGAGTGAGGGAATGGGTTAGTAAATGGGAATGGTGGTGGTAGGTAAGGGTTCTCCCCTTGGTTCATGATGAACCAAGGCAACCCAAGCATAGTCGAACCAACCCAAAATAAACCAAGCCATGAAATGCCAAGATAAGCCAAGCAAGGAGTCATGCTATACAAGATAAAATACCTACACGTATTCCAAAATACATAATACGAACAACAGGCATTACAGTATGTCTGATGATCTACCATCTTGTTACATTACTTGCTTGCTTGAGATTGAGACACTAGGCTTGTTCTTGACTATAAGCGATTGTTGGCTTGTAGTAAACTCTCATGCATCTAGACAGCCGTGACCGTATTGTGAGGTGGGATTCACTTCAATGTACATAGCTGGCTGTGCCTATCCTCCGCTCTCCAGTATTCTGGTTCTGGGTCGTGACACGATTTAAGTGGTGGCCCATGCAGGTCTTATAAATTAAGATGTATGAGGGTTTCACTGAATAGATGTCTCAATCAGCACTCACCCTTGATCTCTACTTGTTTCTTATAATCCTTCTGAAATTTTGACCTGATCGCATGTTTATATCCTCGATCTATCATGGTCCTTCCTTATTGTCCCCATGTCGTTTCTTCAGCGACATTGTTCCTGGTCCTACCGATCAGCAAGACGGAGCACCTCTAGTGAACCAGCAGCAACCTGGAGACCAAGCCCAGAATTCAGGGGTAGCCTCCAGAGTTATGCCTATCGGGGGTCAAGAGCCACGAGTTCAGCCCGTCCAGCCTGCAGAGCCCGACAATGGAACCCTGGTGGGTCTCATCAGGAAATTGCTTGCATCTCAAAATCGTCGGGGCGATGTCCTGCACCAGACAGTACAAGATGCCATGGACAGAGTTGGTTATCAAGGGAACAACGCGTCCAACAGCTTCAAGTGTCTGAACCCTCCTGTCTATGACGGCCCTGAAGATGCTATTGCTGCTGATGCATGACTGCAGGACACAGAGGTTATCCTGGAAGCAGCTTGGATGCATGAGGAAGAGAAGGTGGCCGTTGTGTGCCTACAATTATTGGACTTAGCCTGCAGCTGGTGGCGATGCTAGCAGTTGGATTATCGACGCCTGTATCATGGACGGTGTTCAGCAACAAGTTGCAGACCAAGTACTTCGATGCAGTAGCTCGGTATGATCTGCAGACAAGATTTACTAATCTTAAGCAGATGGGTAGGACGGTCGATGGATATGCGGTCGAGTTTTCTAGACTCAGTCGGTTTGCTTCCACCTTGGTGGCAACCGAATTGGATCGAGTCCAGCGATTCTAGCAGGGGCTCCACCTAGAGATTATCATATCAGTGGAGCAGTTTGAGCACCAGTCGTTTAATGCCATCTTGCGAGTAGCGAAGTGGCATGAGTATATTTCACAGAGGATTGTAGATAGAAGAGGAGGACGGAAGAGGTCTCTTGGGAAAATGTCCTAGTCTTCAGCACCAGCCCTGGCAGCTAGGGCTTTGACTATTGGAGCTCCTAGGAGGGCGACCACAGTTTCGTCGGTTCAGCACTCGATGACGGCGTATCCTCAGCAACAGAAGCTGAAGTAGTCTTCCGCAATAGACTGCACTCATTGTGGAAAGCTAGAACATGTAGTATCAGAGTGTCGCAGAGCACAAAGATTGTGCTTGGCATGTAGGGCACCGGATCACAAGATAGGGTCCTATCTGAAAAGAGCCAGTTCATCATCATCAAACCTAACCAGTCCATCGGTTAGGGGTCCAGTACCAGTGCAGCAGCAGTACCAGCCTCCGAGGCCATTGCCACCTCAGGCTCAACAGTATATCCAAGCTCAGATTCAGAACCAGCAGAGAGGTCACCAGCAGAGGGGACCAACACCAAGAAGGCAAGGTCAGGTTTTGGCTTTGACCATGGAGGAAGAGTTAGCTTCAGGTGAGTTGGTGCCAGATACCATTCTCGTTAAATCTTTTGCAGCATCAGTATTATTTGATTCGGGTGCATTTTATTCATTTATGTCTATACGATTCGCTACACGGATAGGACTGGAGTCCGAGTCATTATCAGTAAGGCTCAATATACTTACTGGTAATGGTCTTGTGGGAGTAGATAGAGTATTTTTCTCGTGTCGAATCGTAGTTAGCGATAGAGAGTTTCTCGCTAGGTTGATAGAATTCCTATTGGCCGATTATGATGTGATCCTAGGAATGGGTTGGTTGAAGGAGCAATACGTAAGAATAGACTGCCATATTGGCAGAATTATTTTTGGTATTCTCGGTGAGGTAGAGTTTTCATTTTCCAAAGGCGAAGTAGAACCTTCTCCACCAGTATTGCGGATAACAGTAGCAGTGACAGTTCAGTTTCCCAGAATTGTTGAAGAGTTTTTTGATGTATTTTCTGAAGAGCTTTTAAACATGCCCCCAGAGAGAGAGAGAGATAGCGAGTTCACCATTGATTTGCTTCTAGGGACGGCACCAGTGTCAGGGGGAGTCTACAGGATGGCACCTTCAGAGTTAGAGATTTTGTACAAGATGATTGAAGAACTCAGAACCAAGGAATTCATTCGTGCTAGTGGTTCACCTTGAAAAGCATCAATACTTCTTGTGAAAAAGAAGGATGGTACGTCAAAATTATGTCTTGATTATCGTACCTTGAACTCTGTAACAGTCAAGAACAGATATCCTCTAACAAAGATAGATAATTTATTTGTTCAACTCAAAGGAGTGACAATATTCTTGAAGATTGACTTGCAGTCATCAGATCAGAGTTAGAGAGCAAGATGTCCAGAAAACAGTATTCAGATCCAGATATGGGCATTGGGAGTTCCTTGTTATGCCATTTGGAGCGACCAATGTGCCAGTCGTATTCATGGACCTCATGAATCGTATCTTCATGTCCTATTTGGACCAGTTCGTGATAGTGTTTATAGACGACATCTTAGTCTATAGCAAGAATGAGACAGATCATGAGCAGTATCTTCATGTAGTTCTTCAGATTCTCAGAGAGCACCAGTTGTATGTGAAGTTTAGTAAGTGCGAGTTTGGGCTCGATCGTATCTCGTACTTAGGTTACATTATCACCAGAGATAGAATGGAAGTGGACCCCAGAAGATAGTGGCTATAGAGTCATGGCCTGTTCCCAGTACCGTCGCAGAAGTTCGGAGTTTCCTAGGATTGGCTGGCTATTACCGACGGTTTGTCTCAGACTTCGCTTGAATTTCAGCACCACTGACGCATTTGACCCGCAAGGATGTACAGTTTGCTTGGACAGCAGAGTGTCAGAGTTCATTTGAGAAGTTGAAGCAGAGATTGATGAAGGCTCCCATTCTCACGCTTCCAGATGAGGCTGGAGGATTTTCAGTCTATTGTGATGCTTCTGGCAGAGGATTGGGATGCGTCTTGATGCAGCATAGTAAGGTAGTCACTTATGCGTCATGTCAGCTTCATGACCATGAGAGGAATTATCCTACCCATGACTTGAAATTAGCAGCAGTAGTTTTTCCATTGAAACATTGGAGGCATTATTTATATGGAGATCGGGTTGAGATTTTCATCGACCACAAGAGTCTGAAGTATGTGTTTACCCAGAAGGATCTTAATATACGTCAGAGAAGATGACAAGAGCTACTTTGTCGATTATGACATCAACTTGCAATATCATCCTGGGAAGGCCAACGTTGTTGCAGATGCATTGAGTAGGAGAGCTGGAGTTTATTTTCTAACAGTACAGCCAAAATTGTTAGCCGATCTTCAGAAGATGGGTATTGAAGTTGTTCTTTCTACCAATGTGGCATTGATGGCCAGTATGCAAGTTCAGTCCAGTATAGTTGAGCGGATTAAGATTAGCTCAGTCGACGGATTCTAAGATTTAGCGGCTTAGGACAGAATGTGTAGCAGGACGTATACCAGAGTTATGTGTTCAAGAAGATGGTACTCTTCGACATGGGAGACGTCTTTGTGTACCCAGTAGTAATATCAGATAGAAGATCATGGCAGAGGCTCACAGTTCTCAGTATTCAATTCATCTCGGTGGCACGAAGATGTACCGAGACATCTTTCAGCATTTCTGGTGAAATGGCATGAAGAAGGAAGTAGCCTGGTTTGTCTCTCTTTGTTTAGTTTGTCAATAAGTTAAGGCTGAACATCAGAGACCAGTTGGACTTCTTCAACCTTTACCGATCCCAGAATGGAAATGGGAGCACATAACCATAGATTTTGTAACTGGATTACCTAAATCCCCAGCTGAAAGAGATGCATCTGGGTTATAGTTGACAGGCTCACTAAGGTAGCTCATTTTATCCTTTTCAGAATTGGTCAGTCGAAGGATCAGCTAGCAGAGATATACCTCAGGAAGATTGTCAGATTGCATGGAGTGCCAGTTAGTTTCATATCAGACAGAGATTCAAGATTCACATCATACTTTTGGCAGAGTCTTCAAGAGAGCTTGGGGACTCGTCTCAAGTTCAGTTTAGTTTATCATCCGCAGTCAGATGGTCAGTCAGAACGTACGATTCAGACTCTCGAAGATATGTTGCGATCTTGTACACTCGACTTCGGTGGTTCGTGGAAAGATCACATGCATCTCATGGAGTTCTTCTATAACAACAGTTTCCAAGCTAGTATCCAGATGGCACCCTTTGAAGCATTGTATGACAGGAAGTACAGATCACCTTTAGCTTAGGATGATGTCGACGAGAGACAGATACTTGGTTCAGAGATGATTACACAGACAATCGAAGTGGTTAGACAAGTTAGAGATCATCTTCGAGTTGCCCAAGATCGCCAGTGCCATTGGGTGGATTCTCATTGGCATCCCCTTGAGTTTTCAGTCGGCGACCACGTGTTCCTTAGGATCTCATCTACCCGTGGCGTCATTCGATTCGACGTACAGGAAAAGCTTAGTCCTAGGTACATAGGGCCGTTCGATATCCTTGAGCGAGTAGGTGATGTGTACTATCGTCTCGCTCTTCCATCGTCATTATGTGAGGTACATGACGTATTCCATGTATCCCAATTGCGACTTTACATCTCGGATCCGAGCCATGTTCTTGATCATTCAGAATTGGTTGTTGGTAACAACCTTTCGTATGAGAAAAGACCCATATCCATATTGGACCGAAGGGAGAAGGTACTCAAGAATAAGACTATTAGCTTAGTCCGTGTTGCTTGGGGTCACCACTCTTTGGGTGAGTCAACGTGGGAGCGTGAGGATGATATCCGCTCGCGAAATCCATACATGTTTGACTCATAAGGTATAATATCTTCCTTATGCCTTATGCTTTTAATTCCTTGCTTGCACGAATGATTGCTTGATTGACTGCTAGTCATAACTTGCTTATGATTAATATAGCTTTCCCCGACATCTCTAGCCTCTTGATTAAATTTTGAGGACATAATTTTTTTAAGGTGGGTAGAGTTGTCACTCTCGTTTCCCTTTATACGTATTTTCGTATGCGTATACGAGATTTCTGGCATTTATCAGGTAGACTGTAGTTAGACTTATTTTTTTTAGCCTAGTCTTGGTTTAATCTTGACTTGGTTTATTTGATCGGTTCGGTTCAATTTGACTTGGCTTGGCTTGGCTTGGCTTGGCTTGGTTTAAGATGGAGAGGGTTGATATATAACCCAACTCTTCTCTCTCTCTCTCTCTCTCTTCATTCACTTCTTCATTTATTTCTTCATCTTCTTCATTTACTCCTCCTACCTACCAAGTCCTAAGCAAGTGTAACTTACTTCATGGAGGAACTCTATTTTTGTTGTTCTGTTGTCTTCCTCACGAGATTTTAAGACACTTTAGTACTTGGCATTTTTTAATTTCTATGGTTTAGTTCTTGTAGATCTAAGTTGGTTACATTTTCGGTTTTCTTGGGTTTTGATCTACCAAACTTTATTATTTTCAAGTTTTAAATGTTTTATGTTGTAGAGAATTCAATTTTACCTAAAATGGACCTTTGGAAAGTTAGATTTTGACTTATTTTGAAGAAATTATGGCCAAAATAAGATTTGAGCATTTTCTAGTTCATCTGTGTTGAATTTGGCAGGGACAATGAATAGTGCCGCATGAATAGTGTTGCAGCCGCATGGAATGAATAGTGCCATAGCCGCTTGAATAGTGTCGCAGCCGCATGGAATGAATAGTGTCGCAATCGCAGGAATGAATAGTATCGCAGCTGCATAAATAAATAGTACCGCAGCCGTATGAATAGTGCTACAGCCGTATAGAATGAATAGTGCTGCAGCCGCATGGAATAAATAGTGCCACAGCCGCATGAATAGTGTCGTAGCCGCATGGAATGAATAGTGCCGCAGCCGCAGGAATGAATAGTGCCACAGCCACATGAAATGAATAGTGCCACAGCCGTATGGAATGAATAGTACCGTAGTCACATGGCTTTCATAGGGCCGCAGAAGGCTGCATAGTGCCGCAGAATGCCGCATAGGGCCTATTTTGGCTGTCTTAAGTCCTATTTGGCTAAATTGTGGCTAAAATTTCTTCCAACTCCCAACATGAAAGTTGTAGACCTTTTCCTTAGCTTCAAGAATATGTTACTAACTATTTTCTGCAAGTTACTTTCATTCATAATAATGTAAGGATAGAACACGATAGTGGCCTGTTAAGGCGCACTCTTAGCTAGTAACAAGTAATAAGTAACTTGACATGATGATTCTTGATAGTGACCCGTCGTGGTGCACTCTTGACAAGTAACATGACATGATAGTGGCCCATCGTGGCGCACTCTTGATAAGTAATCCAACATGATAATATTGATATACAGTTGTGACGGCTATCTTGACTTGCTAAGTAACTTTTGTCTTGACACCGTGGGTGTTTGTGCCTGTATAGGCTATATGTCTCATCTTGCATCATGTCTAGGACATGAATTCCTGGTTACCACGGTCAGGGATTCATACTGAATTTGACTAGGATAAGGACTAGATTAATCATGTAGTTCATGAAGAGATTTCCCAGCTAGAGGTAGTCCCGTTATCTGGACGCTATAATTGGACTTATAGCATGCCGTCGAGTAGGGCACATTTCCAGCACACTGTCATGTGTTGCACTCCCAAGTCACCTAATCCAACTCTCTCAACTTGTAATCGGATAACCTAGATTAAGTCTGCTGGGCTTGTGGCTGTTGGAACATCTTGATGTATCTTGTTAGTAACTAAGCTTATGATAACCCTAGTTAGTTAAAGTATCAAGCCATACTCATTGCTTGACCGTGATTGATGGATGGAGTCCCGTCTAGTCTTGCCTGGGCAAGACCAGTACATGGTTATTTCAGCACACTATTGTTATGCTTTACTATTATCGATAATTGGTTGGAGACTAAGTTCTGTTCAGGTGAAAGGTTACAACCCCGGTCCTTGTTTGGTTTACGGGTTGTAACTTGGCTACCGGAATAGTCCCTTAGTTGTCTTATCGTTTATCACCTTGTTTTCTCTAATCCATGTCTTTATTTATCAATTATGTCTTTTGTGTTAATATGCTGGTTTAGTTCTTAAGTGAAGCCTCCCTTGCAGAACTTGCTTTTTTTGGGGCCTGACCCAGCTGGTTTTGTATGGCCAGATTTCAGAGTAGCACCCGAGGATCTTCCAGCCTTTCAGCCAGATGGTGCACACTAGATGCAACCCTGACAACGAGTGGGTTTTATTTTGCTCTCCCACTCTATTGTAAATTATTCTTTTGAGGCGTTTAGCCACCGAGCAAGTGTCAGCTCATGTTAAATTTATATTTTTGTCTGCCTAAGGGCTGTAACATGATTGACAAATTCTAGGGTTGATCATGTATGACTTAAACTTTTGCTAGTCGTCGCATTTTGTATGACTAGCTTCATGATCATCTGAATATGTAATATTTGGGACATCTTACTTTGTATGTCTGATGATCTACCAACTTGTTACATTACTTGCTTGCTTCAGATTGAGACATTAGGCTTGTTCCTGACTATAAGTGATTGTTGGCTTGTAGTAAACCCTCATCCATCTAGACAGTCGTGACCGTATTGCGAGGTGGGATTCACTTTAATGTACGTAGCTGGCTGTATCTGTCCCCCGCTCTCCAGTATTCTGGTTCTGGGGCGTGACAGCCTTATATTGGTTCAGTTCCTATACCAATAGAGCAGTTCAGTCCTTAATATTTCATATCATTTATGTAGTTATTAGAGTATCATTAGGATGGGTTATTAGAGTATCAGTATTTGTATCCATCCAGTCTTTGATAAAAGTTCAGTCCACCTTTTACTTTGAATCAATCCAGTTGTATCCATCTTAATATCAGTCCTACATGTTAGATTCAATTCTCTAATATTCTGTAATGTTCAGTGTAATTTTGATTCAGTCCAGTTCTGCCTATTTGGATTATGGGTTTTGACTTTGTCCAACTAGGGTTTCGATTATTGGCGAGGGGTTTCGACTTTGGTACTTGAAGACGCAGCAACCTTCTGATACAAATGTTGTGTTCTCTATATTTTTTAGTGGGTCACGTGTTCTCTATATGTATTGTTGTTACAACAAATTACCTGCTTCTAGGGCACTCCTATACGAGTTACGTACACTACATATATAGAATAAAAATAAAAATACCAAGAATTGTTGAGTAAAATAAGAAGAACAATTAACGAAACTAATAGTAACAATAATAAATCACAAACATGTATTATTTTACATGGTTCTGTCGAAATCGACATGCCTGCGATCTCCTATGAAGCCACTTTATTTGAATAAATATTGTATTTGAACAATTGTGTATTTGTTAATAAGGCTGTATATATTGTATGAGAACAATTGTTGTATCAATGTGCCCTCTGGGTATTGGTATCGGTAAGTGTTGAAAATTAAATTTACTTATGCCAAGTCTTTTGGGCCTATCAGAGTTATAGATCTTTTCAAAAATCTAGTATAATGCTGATTACCTCAAAAGGCTTGCATAAGTAAGCGTGTATAGTGTATATCATAGGCAGATGAGTGTATAGAGTGAGCCTCCCTACTCTCCTTCTTCTCATTCGGGTCATGAGGTATCATATTTCGCATCATATGATATACATCTCAACAAAAGCGTGGAGAAGTGTGAAAATAAATATATTAACCAAGGATCAGTATCGAAATCAGTATCATCATGAATCTTATAGCTTGTTCTAACAGAGCATAATATAAAACCAAACGTGAAGCCGAGCTTCACATTCATAATATTAGAATGTGAAGCTTTGATTCACACGTTTGGTTTTATATTATGCTCTGGTAGAACAAGCTATAAGATTCATGATGATATTGATTCCGATACCAATACCGATCCTTGGTTAATATTAATATTTTCACACTTCTCTATTCTTTGGTTGAGATGGATATCATATGAGAGAGTCGAATGAGAAGCAGGGAAGTAGAGGGGGTCGGTGAGGGTAAAAAATCATTTGATAGTATCCAGGTTAAGAAAGTGTAAAAAATTAGATAGTATCATGTGTCAGGGTGTGTGTGTGTCTAGGAGTCGAGTTAGGACTGAGTATCAGGCTCAGGAGGCAGTATACGTATGAGGGCTTATCCAAGGGCAGAGTCTTAGATAGGAAGAAAATATGTATATATTAGTAGATAGGTTTTATGTATCGGAAACATAGGCATATCTCGGTTACATATAGCATGTGTGAAGCATACAGAATTGAAAATATGTGTATTACATATGCATTTTTAGATTTGCCTATGGCGGGAGGCGGACGTGGACGTGGACGTGTACGTGATTCAGATTTGCCTATGGCGGGAGGCTGACGTGGACGTTTTCAGCATAGGTCTGGCTCACGTCCGGCTCCTTTGGAGCGTCCAGGCCGTCCACATGTCGACGAGGACGAGTTCCTAGATATTGATGATGGGTTATCTCCGGGCACGGCCCGTTCATCGGTCGGGGGAGCTACTCCTTCGTCCGATACTCCGACGACTACTCCGACAACTACTCCCACGACCACTCCGACCGCTTCTACCCCTACGGCCGCTCCCATTGCGGCCAATCCCTATCCGGACTTGGTGGTCGATCGTGAGTCTATAGACGACGCGTAGGAGATCCTCCAACGTTACCGGAGCGCCCAACCGACGTCCATCTTCCGGAGCTGTTGGCCGATGGACAGACGTAAGTATGTGTATTTTAGTTTATTGTAAATTCATATATTTATTCATATATTCTTTATAGTAGCTGATGACGTATATTGTTTTCTTATCTCAGGTTTTTTTCGATCCGTGCCGGGCGAGATCTAGGCGACTTGATTTGCCGTAATTTCCATGGGCCGTACCTGAACTTCGGCGACATCCCGGCGGAGATGCGGTTCATTTGGGTTGACGCGCTGAGGGTATGTATAATGGTCTTTCTTTACAATATGTATCAAAATTTTGTTCATTCATGTGCGTTTATCTTATTTGCAGGCATCGTACTGGTGGCTGGAGCATAGGGACCAGGCCATCCGGAGGTGCTACAAGACCGTATCCAGCAAAAGGATACGTGACATGATCCACGACGAGAAGGCACTAGAGAGCCTGAGAGGTAGCAGATCAGAACATGGGTACAAGGAGTGGCTCAGAGCGAATTTTTGAGCGGAGATGAAGAAGAAAATGGAGACCCCGGCCTATCTGGCCAAGTCTAAGAAGGCGAAGGCTGGCCGTGCTAAGGCTGGTCAGCACACGGGTGGTTCGATCCCGTCTTCTGAGCACATGTGCCGATTGGTGAGTATTCTATTAAATTATCAAATTTTTAAGTCTGAAACTCTACAAAATGAGTATTAATTTATGTTTAATTGTACAAGCACGTGGAGGTCGCCAGGAAAGGCGGAGATCCGGACACTGTCGACTTCTTCACAGTCTTTGTGCATACCCACAAGCGTAAGAGCGGTGGGAAGCTCGTAGATGAGCGGGCCGCCAAAGCTTATGTAAGTTTTTTATTCTTTATATGTATTACATTTTTATAATTATAGATGATCGAACTACGAGTATCGATATCGGTACCCCATACTCGTATAGTAATGGGCCGATACCGATTTCGATTACGATACCAATACTAATAGGAATGGTCCGATACTCAGAGTATCGGTATCGGGACATTCATATATGAGTATCGGTATCGATCTATTACTATATGAGTATGAGTATCGGTATCGTCCCATTACTATGAGTATTGATATCGGTATCGGTACATTACTATGAGTCTTTATGTTAACTCTAAATTTATTTACATTTATATAATATAGGAGGAGTTTGAGAGTCGGGTCGGTGAGGGAGGTGAGGGGGCTGGACCTAGCCAGCCGACGTATAGAAATAAACTATGGGTAGATACGGTCGGAGTAGGGAAAGGCGGCAGCATACACGGTATTGGATCGTTTGCATCCCAATCGTCCATTATTTCCAGAGCTCCAACTCCACCTCCACCTCCACCTTACCAGTACTTCCTACCGACGGTGTTGCCGTCTACGATTAGGTCACTATTACTCGTATATTATGGGATTTACAAAATTACATGTACAGTAGTGCAGGAGCTTCCGCTCCGACACTTATAGTACCGGTCGTTTCGGCTCTTACTGCGGCTTCGACGGTTCAGACTTCGACCGATTCAGCTCCGCTATAGACTCCAACACATCTGGCTACAACACCTCCGGCTACAACACCGACGGATCCAGCACCGACTTCGAGAGTTCCTCTGTCTCGAGAGGATTTTGAAGACGCATTGTGAAATGTGCTGGATAGCTACACCCACCCGCCGCCTCCTCCGCCGCCATCGACGTAGATATTGTTTAGAAACTGTTTATATTTGGGAACAATTTAGAAAATTGTTCGTAAACTGGAAAACTATGTATTTGGAAAACTGTTTGTATTTGGAAAATAATTTGGAAAACTGTGTATTTGAAAACTATTTGTATTTGGAAACTGTTTGTAAACTTTTTGGTATGTGTGTAACTATTTATTTATCTGTATTGAAAACTGTTTATATGACTGTATATTGTGTGTGTAATTGTCAACATGGATGTGGAGTGCAGAAAACACAAATATAGACACACAAAATTGTATTTAGCGACGGAACAACGACGGAATATCTGGAAAATTGTAGTATAACGACGAAGCACGACCGAATATCTGGAACATTCCGTCGCTAAGGTTCTGAAAAATATAGATTTGAAGTATAGCGACGGAATAGCGACATAACCGGTTCGTCGCTACAAGCATGTCCGATACCAATAGTGTATCGAAAACACTTTAGCGGTGTACTTTTTCGTCGCTATACCGTTATAACATTAATCCTGGAATACGCCGCGGACCCGTTGGTAGTTAGTCGATAAAAGTAGCGACGGAACTTTCGTCGCTAATACGTCGCATTTTGTAATAAATAGCGTGTCGCTAAATCTGTCACTTACAGTCACTATTTCGGACAAACTAGCGACTGATTGAAATTAGCGACACGTGATTTCCCGATAAACCGTTTCCGTCGCTGATATGTCGCTATTCGGCTTTAGCGACGGAAAAAATGACTTTTAGCGATGGATACCGCCGTCGCTAAAAGCCTTTTTTGTAGTGAAGAACTTCTTCAGTAACCGATGCCGGTTTACTAGGAGAACCAAGGGCAGCTTCCTGTCTAGCCCCGGTATCTAGAGCAACCTCCGTGCTTTGTTCCTTTTTTTTGTCTATAAAGGAATATACAATGGCAGTCAGCCTCACGAGGAGCACGCAAAATCGAAGTCGAAAAATCTCATCCAAAGAGTGGTGCAAAGATAACATACCCGCGGGAGGGTGAGCCGATTGGACTTGATTCTTGTCAAACTCTTTCATTATGGCCCCGATTTCAGACATCGCCCCCAAGGAGATACAAAGGAAGGACTGGATTTTTGGTTGCCACCATAATCCGGGCATTCGCCCTGATCATCCTTTGATTCAGCCTCCTTGACTGGGGAAGGCTGAACGTCGTCTGCCGATCGAGAATAAGGAGGGGACACTGTTGTCACTACACTTCCTCAGATGAGGAGGCACATGCCTCAGCTGCAACTTCAGGGTCATGCACAAAGGACAAACGCATGGGTGAGAAAGCTTCTAATGGCTTGACCAAAACGGCGATGGAGTCTAGTAAGGGATCTACCCCCCGAATGGTAACGGCCCGCGACGCCGTTCAACTTCTTCCAGTTTTCCAGGAAGACCTTCTCAAGGGAGGTGAGCCAGCACCCACTTCCTTGGCTCTTCTTAGGGCAACAGTCTTCTTCTTCCTCTTAAAAGTTGGCTCCTGGGCCAATTTAGTTGAAGCTTTCCTCTTCTGAGGAGGATTGGGAGGAGCAGAATCATCTTTCGTGTCCTCCTTTGGAGGCACTGTCGGCTCCCTAAGGATAGCCCTCGGTCATGGTGCTACGGCTGGCTTCACGGCTGGAGCAGCGCTCTCCTTCTTACGGCCCTTCGGCGCCTTTTGGGCTCGTTTTGCAGAAGGAGGGCCAAACCGATTCTCCAATATCAAGCTCTATTCATGATCATACCGGGGATAAAAGGTATTGATCTGAACATAAAACATGGCGTCAGCATAGCACAGGTGGGTCTCAGACTTATCTGCGGGCAGAGTGGAGATTGCCCCCGTGCATTCTACGTTATAATATATCCAGGCATGTGCCCCGTCAATTATCTTACCTAATGAATCCAAATAAGTGCTACAATTTCCCAAAAGGAGTTGGTTGTAGCCAAATTGCCGTACGAAGGGACTCGACAGATATGGCTCCAGATAAGCATGGTTCCTGTTTCTGAGCACCAGATACGACGACCTAATAGACTGAAGCCAGTAAAATGCTCTAGCAGTCAAGCTAGTGGTATGAACTCCCTCATCCACTAAGGTATCTCCTGTACTGCCACTATCGGATGGAGGAAATACCCTGAAGGACTCGTAGTTCTGCAAGAAGCTTAAAGCCATTCTGCAAGCAGGTACACCAGTGACGGCCCAGTCCGCATCACGGAATCTGCGAAGAAAGGCATCCCCCGCCAAAGAGTCTGCCGCCGGCCCAGCATTCATCAGGGTAGGATAGTGCCGCAGTAGCTACCCCATCAAGAAATGATACGAAAGTTTGGTCCGGGCAAAGTTGGTTTTGTCGTCAGTAATCACCGTATTTCTAACAAAATATCGTAGACCCCGTTTAGTAGCACAGACCATTGCAGAAAGAAAGGCAAGTCGGTAACCGAATACCAGCTTCACAGTCAGAAGTATTATGCTCCGGCTCATCCTTTCAATAGTCCCTGAACCCCCAGGGACTATACAGTCACGGAGCCTGATCATCAAGAAAGCTGCCAGCACGACTTTCTCCGACAACGGATATTCAGCTTGACAGAAGTAGAGGCCGATCGAGAACTTCCTCTCAGGATCATCACTGTCCTTAGCATCCGCCGTATCATAATCTGCCATCTGGACTTCTATCTCAGACTTGGTCATAGGTTTTAAAATTAAAAAAGAGGCCGGATCCTCTCCTTCTCCTTGAACGAAGATGCAGCCCGTCCAAGCTCTTGTGTGGGGATTGGCCCCCTCGGTCGTTCCTTTCTTGTTGATCCTATTGCAGATGAGGAGGTAGCAGAATAACTCCTTGTATACATCCATCATCTCGGAGTTCTTATTCTCCAGGTCTCGGAGCTCCTCATCACAAGGCACGTACTCTTCATACGGCTCTGTGCCCCAAGGAAGCTTCGACACTTCCTGTATCTCGTGGAGAGCCAGTCCCATCTCCCCGTCCAGAGTAAAGAAAGTACAAGTGTGAAGGTTGTATAACTCCGCCAAAGAGACAAACATTGGCCAGTTGACCTTTATGCCATATTGGGTGGCCCTAATAGCATAAAAAAGGCCAGCAGTCTTAAGGGTAGCTTCATATGTGGAAAGCACCCAGTCAGTGAGGTTGCTCCAGAATAAAACTGGATACCTCCAACCTTCCATCCGCATCTTCTCTACGGGATACGACACATCCCCCAACATCATCAGATTGTAAAGCATGTCGGCAGCATAAGGGTGGGGGTCAGTCAGGATGTCGTTTATTATGGCACCAGGTTACTGTCCCCTCGTGGATTAAGATATAGAGCCCCTGACACACTTGAAAGTATCTTTCTTCTGATCTCCTAAGTCGAATTATACTTCCGGAGACGACCCCGGGGAGCTTAGCGGTTAGCTTCCATTTTATCTGTCACCGCGCGGCTAAGACAGTAAAAGGAGACAAAGGATACTGACGCTCCATCAACGGTAGCTATATCCTCTGATTGTTCAGCCTGACCACCAGTAGGCTTCTCAAGCGTATCGTCTCGGCATCTCCAAACCCTACATTGTCACCGAACATGAAGTATGGCTTCCTGAAATGACGTGTCCCTCCGAGCAAGAGCTTCTCATCGTTAATCATCTGCTTCAGGAAGGTATTGTCCTGTTCAAGTATGGCAATCGTCCGTTCGGTAGGCTGGTTATGACTGATCTTGGCCTGAACCTTTCTGACCATGTTGGTTATGAGGCTTGTGCCGAGAACTTGGCAAGCAGAGCTGAAAGGGATTCCACCAAGTTCCGGAACAAACATGTCAACTGCAAGGACATAAGAGAAAGTCAGACTCAGAATCTGGAGAAAAAAATAAGTGCTGGAGGAATCCTATACGCCCAAAGGGTTATGCGTCCAAACAACATGTGGACACATAAACATACAAACAGCATGTGAGCGCATAACATGCAGCAGCATGTGGGCAAATAACATACCACAGTGTGGATGCATGCTTTTGTGGGCGCATATGAATGCTCACAGAAACATGTTGCCTTGGGCACATGCGCCCAGGCAGAGAAAAAGTTTGAGTGTCACAAATTAACGCTCAAGACTTTGTTTTGAGGCGTAGCCTCACCCAGGATCGGGTCTTGGACTAGCGAGGACGCTGTCGCAGGAGGAGAGCCACTCGGTGTAGCCCCTTGCCCTTCGCAGATCTCTTGGCGGCCTTGGGAGACATGGTTCGTGCAGAGAAGAGACAAAAAGTCTTTTGAAATTTTTGAAGGAAAGAGTGTAATGAATCTTTTCTCTCTTCAAGGCCTATTTATAGGCATGGGCCAAACACTATGCGCCCACTACTCCTATGCGCCTATGCGTCCACTACGGCTTATGCGCTCACATGAAGACCCAGTCTTTTACATATTTTGCGGCTACCACTTGCTGACGTGGACAACGCATGAAGGATGGGCCTCTTCAAATTTCACTCCGATGAATCTGTCAGTTCAGATTTTCGAGGAAGATCTCAACATCCATCTCTCTGATAGTATGGGCAAACTCTATGCGCCCAAAGGGAGAGCTATGCTATGCACCCACTACATCACGAGAAGACGGTCCATGCTTCTTTCAAAGTATTTTGAACTTGTTCAAGTATCGAAAACTTCGAAGGGGGTCTTGTAGAAGCATGAAAATTTTAGCATTCTTGAAAACCATGCACCCAAGCCAGGGAGTCATAAGCGCCCCAGCCAGGGAGTAACATGTGCCCAAGCCAGGAAGCCAAATGTGCCCAAGCCAGGACAGCCTACATGAGCCCAAGTCACCAGGGCAAGCTATGCGCCCATACGTCCACTTTGGACTCCTCCAGAAGGGGCGTATAGCCCTGTTTCAGGCTATGCGCCCAAGTCAGGACAGCCCTCCGACTCGGTCAACACCCACGATCAATCGTGCACCGAAGCATACGGCCATGTCAGTCTCCACGAGCAGTCGTACACCGAAGCATGCAGCTATGTCAACCCCATGATCAACCCACGATCACATAATCTGTGTGCGCCTACACTCTATACGCCCAAAGTAGGACTATGCACCCATATAAAAATCAGTATATTTTCTCATATGGGCGTATAACATCATTCCAGCACAAAAATGACTATAAAAAGCCTCTTCAAAAGATAGAACGGAGAGCATTTCAAGAGCCAAATTGCTTCCCTTCTTGCCAATGATCCGAGAGTTAGCAATTTTCTTAGGTTTTCTCCCACTTTTGTAACCGGAGTGTCAACGGAGTAAAGGAGCAACTGTCGCTCGATCTCCCTCATCCCATTCCGCTGAATTCTTTTTGTACTCGAGGATCCTCAGCGCATGATCTCTCAGGCGTACTCGATTTGTGGTGCCATGTACCAATAAGAAAAGACAGCATTTTTTCTTATTTTTTGTGTGTGTCCACAATCTTCTGTTATGTTAAGAATACTTCCTTTGTTGGCTTGTGGTATCCTAAAACTACATCCTTTGACCTAACCAGTTATTCGAATGATGATTCTGTCGGATGTAAAGTGGACATAAAAAGTACTAGTAGCACGTATCATATCCTAGGCAAAGCTTTAGTCTCTTGGTTTAGCAAGAAGAAATTTTTTTGTCGCATTATCAACGATTGAGGTCGAGTATAACATCGCAGGACATTGTTGTGCACAAATTTTGTGGAGAAGCAAACTCTAGAAGACTACAACTTGTAATATTCACACATTTTTATATTTTGTGACAACGCTAGCATGATCAATTTGAGTAAGAATCTTATATGTCACTCACGCACCAAGCAAATTGAGATACGACATTACTTTCTTAGAGACCATCAATTAAATAGAGAAATTAATTTAGAATATATTGATATAGAACATCAACTAGTTGATATATTTACTAAACCTTTGATAGAAGATAGGTTCAACTATTTATGTCAAAAATTATGAATTTCAGATATGAATAATATTAATTAAATTTATTTATTGAATTAATTTCAATACGTAACGATTATTTTAGAGACAAGCTTATAAATGATCTGTCTGTCACCAAGGCGATAAGAGCTTAAGCAAAACGGAACTTAAGCATCCCCCCATGGATCTCCGCTAGCTGGAACAGTACTCCTACAGTTAATCTGAGATGGTCAATACGTAACAAAAATTAATTTATTAAATAATTTTAATAAAATTAATTATAATTAATAATTAATAATTTTTGAATTAAAAATTTGAAAGAAATCGATAAATTTGCAAAACTGAATATTGTTTTAGATGTAAACTAGCTAAAATAGAGTTCAACAGAGTCCAGACTGAACTCAGGCCGAACTCGGTTGGGCTACAATACAGCAGAACCAGTGGGCCCTACTTCTCCTATTTATCATCTTCCTTCATTTTTCTTTCCTATTTTACGAACAGTAGCAACGAAACCCACCAAACCCTAACCCTAACCCTCATTCTATTTTATCTCTCAATCTACTTGGAATTTCGACTCCAAACTTCGGATTCGGGACCTCGGGTTTGCTCTCCACAATATACTAAATTTTTGGAAGGTATCATCCATATTTTCTTTCCGTCCTATATTTCAATTTTTCATAGAAACTTTACTTTCAAAGGCTCCTAAGGTCTTCAGGAAGAAAAGAAAGAATAATAAAGGATCCTCATCCTCTCAACAGCCTTTCATTTTCTCTTCGGTCCAACCAGATGACAGTTCCATTTGTGGACTTGTTTTTGTGATGCTAGACTAATCCATAGAGTTGTTTAGTTATTTTCATACCCGCACCGTCTGTGCCGGAGCCCCTATTAATTTCAATATCTTTCCGGACCATTATGGAGCTTTTCAACATCTGCAACTTAATGACTTAATAGCAACATATTTTTCTGGCGCTCTTAATGCTATTAGGTTATTTTAATGCAACATGACTTTTGATTTTGGAGTTATCTCTTTCCGTGTCCGGGGAATAGATATTAAATTTGGCGTAGAAGACTTAACGGGGATCCTTCGATTTCCTAACGAAGGTGTCACGCCCCAGTCCTAAAATACACGGGACCGAGCCGTGTGGCATTGGCCAGCTATGTATTCAACCAGACTCTAGTCCGATTAGAATACGTATAAGTTGTTTGAAATAGTATTACTATTACTACATCAACTATGTATCTCAATCCAAGTAACAAAATCATAAGAAAGGGAAATATGAATACTAGTCTGTAATCCAATAATCATACTTGCCTGAATAGACTCGAAAAGATAATATGAGTCTATAAATACTAGGCTACTAAGAAGATACAAATAATAGTAAATGAAACATATAACTCTGAAAGATTTAACTCTAATAAAATGAATGCCTTCAATAATCCAGCAAGGCGCTCAATAAAACCTATATAGCCAACCTGCAAGGAAACCAGGTCCTCATAGGGACACAACAAGGTATATAATATACAGGCCAAGTATACGACAGTAATGAATGAATAAATAAAGTATAGTAAGACTGATAAAGTGAGTGAATCTAGCATAACCAAAGAATATGAAAATGTAATTTGAAAACATCACTCGAGCATACGGGCTATCACGGTGTACTTAGGAGACCTGATAGACACTCCAACAAACTATATGGTGTATGTTCTCCCCTCCCATGCGGGCTATCCCGAGGCTCTGGTAATGAGGCAACAACATACTCTGTGGAAAAGTAACCCAAGCATATGGTGTATGTTCTTCCCTCCCATGTGACTTCACGAATAGTATCCACGAGACGCTTGTCTAGATCCTCTAGCTAGGACATCGAGTCATATTAGTAAATAGAGTGTAAGAATCTCATGTCATCGTCCTAGTATCGACACGGGCTTCCATATAACAAGATGGAATCACGTACAGGAATCCGTCAGTATGTAGTATCACATAAACATGTCCTAGAGTCAGAGTGTACCATGCATCGATTTGTCACGATAGCACAAATGTGAATATCTGGTATCGATACACAATGGGGCTAACATCCATCGGCACCCAATGTGATTCGGATGTGAAGTACCGTACACGGCCCAAGGTGTTGCACCAGTATAATCAAGCAGGTATTTCAAAGCTAAATATTTTTAAATGAAGTACAAGATTGACAAAGTACACTTGTTTAGAGCTGTCAGAAAAGTGCTGAGAGTGCAGTACCAAAGTCTAAGCCACTATCCATGAGAACCATACTCCATGCAAATATCTATTAACATAAATCACAAACAAATATATATCATACTATAGTACACGTATGACTAATAACTCCCACCTATGGAGCCTGGGTTAATTCTAGTCACCTATTACATTTTTTATCTAGGACACTTGTTAATTATATCGTCTCACATCAGTTTCTATGATTATTATTGCTAATAATATGAGTGGTAGATTCAAAATATCAAATTTGTACCTCGTTATTCGTACAGAAAAACCTATGACTCATAAATCGAGACAAGATGATAAATCACAAGGTTAATAATCTTATCTTGATGATCCACATGGTCACCTTATCAATTTTAGCGATGTGAGATCACTGGAATCGACTGATCTCAGTTTTTGATGCACGAATTCCAAAATACGAACATAATAAGATTTTATTATAATTAAAGGTAATATATAAAGAAAAATATACAGACGTTGTCAGATGATGAAATAAATATCACCAACGTGTCTAAAATAGTCAAATTAGCTAGAATAGTCTATCCATAGTCCAATTTGGACACAGGGACAAAATAGTAATTTTGGGTCTAAATGATGTCCGCTGTTGGACCCACTTTGCACCAAAAAATGTGTCAAGATAAATGTCCTCTAATCCTAGAAAAATATATGTTCACGAGTCTAGAATAATGATACAAATTCAAAGGTATATCCAAAATTGGATTTCGATGAGTCGATCTCAAAATGACTATTGGCTCGAATAAAAGAACCCATTTTGCACCGAAATACATGTCGGGGCCACGTTGTCTCAAACTCAGCAAATTATATATAAATTTTAGCCATAATGACACTATGAGTCCACTGGTGGCGTAAGAAGAGGAGTCTGGGGTCCCGGGTCCAAAATTAGAATTTTACAAGTTGGAAATTATGGTTTCGAGAGGCCAATTTTGGCATCAATTTCAACCAACCAAACGATATCCTAAAAGCTAAAATTTTTAGGGAAAATGGGTGGTTATACCTGCTATACTGCATAGTTGGTAGTTCATCAATCGCAGCTTTGATGAGAGAGAAATGAACCCGAGAAGTAGGCTCTATGAAACTATCCAAAAATAATATAATTTAAATGGTTAACTTTTTGGCTAGTTTTGATCTATCAAACGATCGAATTAACGGTTAAAATTTTAGGTGACCGAAGGAGTATATACCGAGAATGAGACAGAAGAATCGGATCGACGATCCAATGGTTAAATTGTCTAAAAAATATGCCCGAAGTAGCCTCAACGAGGCATGATTCCTGAGTTCAAAACTCGCGCATCACGATGGGATATTGTGCGCACGAACAGCCACTGTTACACGACGGAGAGAAGCATGGTGGCTTGGAGGCGTTCGTCGAGAGTTCAGTGGTCATCTAGCGCCTGTGCGATGACGATTGGCGATGGTGTGCATCGTCACTGCTGCTACTGCAGCTATTGTCGGCCGACCTAACGCTGCTGCTGTCTACTGTGGCTATTGCCCGATGCCTTAGCGCATGCACGATAGGGCTACGTGTGGTAGCACACGGTATAGTGGTGGGTGGCGGTGGGTTGTCAGGAGGAGGGTGGAGGCCGTGGTGACTTGGTGAGGTGGCACAACACTGATGACCAATGATCAATCGGTTGGCATGGACTCGTCGACGAACGGAGGTGCCAGGTTGCCGGTGATGATACGAAGTTGATGACCAGGGAGGTATGGTCATGGAGGAGGAATTCATAGGTGGCCTTGGTTTTCGACTTTGGAGGTTTGGTGAGCAATATTTGTATACAAAGGAAGGAAGAGCGAAGGGAGTCATGGTCAGCTAGGGTCCTATCCAACGTATTCGCATGGTCTACACGCTCTGGTTGCTACAGCGTATGAAGGGGGAGAAGAAAGCTGTTCGCAGCTTTGAACGAGGGAATTTTTGGTTTGTTTATTGCGGGTTACGAATTCTGGCTCATTCGTCCTACCCGGATCCTCACGTTCAAGTTAAGGTGGTGGGCTTTAGTTAGGGTAGAACTGTTAGGCCAAAAAAAGGGTTTTTGGTTGATGGTTTGGAAGAATGAGAATGCATGATTTAACTAAGTGTGGGCTGGGTAGGATTTATGGAAAGAAGGGGAGTGTGTATTACACTTTAAACATATATACGTATATCTATAATATAGTTATAATATATATATATATATATATATATATATATATATATATATATATATATATATATATATATATATATATATATATATATATATATACACACACTCTAAATAATATACATGTATATCCATATACCATGGTAATTCTTTTATCATCTATACTAGTGGCAAGATAAATAGGCTAGGTCATATATGCATAGGTTTTTGAATTCTGACTTAATTAATAATATATTAATATAAATATTAGTAACAAGCAATAAAAGGAGGGGGTCATATGCACTTGGGTCGGATGGTTTGGATTAGATCAGTGTAGGTGCGATCATGACAACAAATTAGGTCATTTATGATCATTAATGAAATAATAGCATGCTGAAGCTCAATTGGATGGCATACAAGTGGCATGTGCGTAATAGACTCAAAATAGATCAAAATTATATATTGGGTCGATTAGGTTGGATCGATGTCGAGCACTGAATTTAAATTGGAAGGTAGGTCAAGTTTTTTTTCGGTCGAGTGGGACATAATATATCAAATTGAAGATAACCTTGTCTACTACAAAACTCATGAAAAAAGTTTTGAGAGATTGACATTCCTGCACTCCAAAAATCAATGTCACGGAAAAGTACATTTAATGATCAAAACTAATTATAATAAAATTATTTTTGGAAAATAATTCATTAAAAAAATTAAACGAACCCAAAAATTTAGGGGCTTACAAAAGAAGAAGCGCTAACCGACCTCACCAATTTTGATTTTCCTCCTGACATGTCTTTGAACATTTTCAAAGCCTCTATCTGCCATCCCAAACCTTGTCATATTAGCACACCCAAAGCTAAACACTTGAGTTTATATTTCTAAACCTCCATAGAATTATCTTTATGCTATCATTCCAAAGCAGACGTCCACAGATGATATCTAGAGTTGTCCGCCATCTACCATATTCACTTTGGGATTTCCTTTTCATTCTCAACGACTATGATCGAGATAATGGAACGTGCTCGCAAGAACAAGAGAAATCTTGTTTACGTGATGTACTTGCCACATGTCTTTTAGCACTTTGATATCGGCTTAGATGAGTGAAACATCTTTGCTGAACCTGCACATCTTAGTACGGCTAGGCTTTCTGAGACTCCTGTTATTCCTCTTCATGTTGCTCTATCTCCTGCTCCAGCACCTGTCGTCCTAGCCACTGATTATCTAAAAACTATTGAGGTCTCCACCATATGATAAGAGATCACATACAAATGACCCAAGATTAGCATTGGGCTACTCTTGATCGATTTATTGCCTTAGAGACTCGTTGGACTGAACGGTTAAGGAATTATGAATACCGTGATGTCATTCACACTCAAGCGATCTCTAACACACTTACTGACCTCTATTTTGCTAAGTTTCATCAGCCTGGCGGCCCTGAATTCTTTCCTAGATCCTACCTTTTTCGACTATCATGTTGAGGATCAGGAAGTACGATAATACTTCAATCCTGCTGGCAACCTTGATTGGTTCAGATCTTCTAGTGAGTCTGCTCAAACTTCTAGTGGTAATAACAATGTTGTTGATCAGGATATAGACGGAGATTGATGATATCTAGCTGTCACTATCTTTAGCTTAGATATCATATTTAGTAGATTTCTATCAATTGTCGTCATATCTTAGAAATGTCTTACATTCTGAGAATATGCAGTAGCTTTTTATGCATTTTATTTACTAGTTGCTTGTTTGGATTATAACTCTTTCAATTTTATATGTACTTAGTAAATATTTTTCATTATGAAAGCTAGTGGTTTTTATTCTCTCTTTGGGCAATATGCACATATTTCAGGCTTAGTAATTTAGCTTAGATACAGCTTCTTAAATATAATTGTTCTGTGAAATATTTGCTTTATTATTATATCTTTCTTCACGTTTGTCTTTTTGTACACATAATTTGTGGGAGAGCAATTTGGAAAATGACAACATGGAAGAAAATGCAACTCTTATCAGGAGGAGAGGGTACAACTTTGAAGGATTTTTTAGACCTGATATGATCAAGGTGTTATCAAAATGGGGGAGATTGTTGGCCATTGGTCATAGTCGAACCAATTTTGATAATCGTATAATCTCGGACACGATATAATGGCTACTAGAATGGACTTCGACAACTAGTGCTACCGTTCAAGATCTGCTCCATCGTCGTGTCTGTATTTTTTTCCATTCTGAAATATATTTACACAATTTTATTAAATCTAGAAAAAATATAAACCGCGTCGTACTGGCAAATAGGCTTGACCAAAAATATTTTCAAACTACCTAGTTTTATTTACAAATAAACTTGTTTTAAAACAGACCAAAACCTATGTTTGAAAAATAGCCCAGAAAGCCCATTAGCTTTAACAAAAGCCCATTCAAACCTGGATTCTGACCTAGAATAAAACTACCAGAGTTCGGACAGAGTTCAACCCAAACTCGGGTACCTGAACTAGTAAACCCTTTGATCTAATTCCTCATGCAGACTCGACTGCAGTGGTCAAATTTTATTTGAACGTTTGGCATATGAATTTGACCCGAACTCAATTTTAAAAAATCCTATAAATAGAGAAGAGATTCCCATTTCAATTCACTCATTCACTTTCTATCCTCCCTTCTCTAAGCTTTCTTGGCTATTCAAAGTTTCTATTTTAAAATTCTAAGCCAGTTTTACAACCTCTAGTCTACTTGCCAGTACGGTATGGTATAGAAATTTCAGAGAGTTGTAATCAGAGGCTTAATCAAGAAGTTCACACTTCACAATTGAAGTTAGTCAAGCACTTCGGATTAAAGCTCGATGTTGTAAGAATTTAACAAGCACTTCGGATAAAAGCTTGTGTTTCCAATAGTGTATTTCAACTTGGACCAAGTGTCCTTTGGCCTGGATTAGTCCTCACAAGAGGGAGACTAGGATATATCGTTGTGCTTGCGCTTGCTCTATGTCTCTCTTATTTACTGCTTTTACATAACTGTGACATAGCCACTGTAACATGATAGTAATATAGTAGTAATTTTGTTTTAATTGTTAATATTCTGCTGAACACTCCTCATCCCCTTCTAGAGTATTTATTGGTTAGTATATCGGTCCTATACACCTGAGACTAATCACGGTATACCTGAGGATGCAGGAGATACAGTTGCAGACTTACCACTAGAGGATGCCCAGATTTAGCTTAGCATTTTACTAACTTGTTGGTAGATTTATGTTGTCAAAACATTACTGACATGTAATCTATTTTGAGGATTCATCTATTTGACATTCTAGACTTGTTTTTCTATTTTATATCTACATGTTAGCACTTGTGATTGAGTTAGATTCCTGATATTGAGATTTACATTCTTATTGCTGGATTGATATAACTTGAGGACTAGACAGTGTACTACGACTGACTCTGTAGTATAGGTTGGATGTGTTTCCATGTACTCGTGCTCGAACTTTCAAGTGTGTCGTGACATATTTTTATGGTGACACATGCAGTCTGACTTCGCAAATTAATGTGATGTCATGGTGGTACTTAGGATTTGGGTATCACTATGAGCCTGCAACAAAGTGATCGGAATATGATACTCAATCACAAGATAGAAATTCCACTATAATTTAGATTTTGATTATTCTGATCCACTTTGAGTAATATCTATCTCAATTGTTGTCCTTCTTGATTAAAATCTTACCTATGCTATATATAATTTTATATATATATATATATATATATATATATATATATATATATATATATATATATATATATATATATATATATATATATATATATATGTATATATATAATTATATATATAATTATATATATATAGGATTTTTTTGTTAATTCTATCATATTTTCTAGAATGCCGCTGCCTAAGACCTGATCTCATAGCTTAGGAGCAGCTACAGTTTTTGAGCGATCGGCATCGTCACCCTCTCGATCTTCAAAGAAGAGAGCGGCTGAGACCCTTTCTCCACCTCCTACTTATCGTACATTTTACGAGGTGATGTCAGCTGCATCGGAGAGTATACCTTCACCTCTATCTCAACAAGGGACACTTATGTCATTATCCTCTGAGAGTATACCCACTGACGGTGCACAGATATCTAGTTTCATCTAAGAGATGATGGAGTCTTAGAGGATTCAAGCCGAGTCCCAGTGGATTTAGGCTGAATCTCAGCAGAGCAGGATGCTGCTATGCAAAAGAGTGTTGAAAAAGCACATCAGTTGGCTCTAGCTGCTCTTGAGAGAGATGCTCCTCCGCAACAGTCACAACAACAGCACCAGCAGTCTACTAACCCAAAATAAGGAGATATTCTAGACTTCAAGAAGATAGCTCCTTGAGCTTTCAAGGACATTGAGGGAATTCTATATGTTGATGAGTTGCTCGAGGATATCGAGAGTATCATCAGGGTTGCCAGGATTCCTAAGGATTTGAACATTGAGGCTGTTGGCCTACAGCTTCAGGATATTGCCCACACTTGGTTTAGTAATGAGCCTCGACTAGCGGTTCCAGATCTAACTTAGAACCAGTTCAAGGACCTCTTTAAGAAAAACTTCTATCCGGAGGCAGCAGAAGGAGTTCTGGAGATGAAGATCCAGAATTTGGTACAGTACAGACTATCTATTGATTAGTACACTGCAGAGTTAGATAGGACGAGCCGATTTAAAAAGTACATGGTTAAGGAGCTGAAGGACAGAGCAAGCAGATTCTGTCACGGTTTGGCCGAAAAGATCCGGGTCCACATTACCTTGAGCACTATGACTTTGGCTAGGATTTTAGCAGAGGCACAGAGGATTGAGGTTGACTTAGATCTTAGGTCTGTCATGACCCGCTCCCAAATAGTCGGATACGAGTCGGACACGCCCAGTATTCGTCGATGGACACGACGAAGTAAGCTGTACAATATTAAGGAAAACACCAAGGCACAATAATATAAATCATCCACAACAACTATAAACGTCCCAGAAATCACCATAACCATTAAGTCATTTGTACAATGTCATTCGGATACAAATCCGGTGAAATAAAATATAATTTAATGAAATCTCAGATACAATATCCATGTACAACCACTAAACAAGTCTATCTAAACAATAAATAATGAACTAAATCATGCAACTCCAACGATCTCACCATGCTCCATATGGCCTCAAGCCCATCTTCAACGTATCTTGTCAGGAAAAGAGCAAAGCACAACCCCGACAAAAAACAATCTACAATGTAATCTAAAATACAGGATAACAATATGGACTACAATATAAAACAAGGGTACAAGAACTGCAATATGAAACTGAAGTACAAGAACGAGCACAATGAATAAGACAATCAATGTGAACAAAAGAATAAATGCACATGTGAATTTGAAATATTAAACTAATGTGTGACCGGCTGGGGACCATAATTCACAATATCACAATACTACAAGGTTCGGCTTAATTGTACGTGAGATATATATACAATTAGGCTATCACTATACCTAGTTTGGTATGGTCATACACTAGTCAATATCTTCCCCAATTCTCGCAAGAAATGATGAGTCACAATACAATAAACAAGGCACAATACAATCGTATGAATCTCATGTCCGATATAAAAACATGAAAGTATGACAGAATAACAAAGTAAAAGCTCAAATCGGTGTAATTGCCTTGCTTTGGAAGAACGAGAGTAGTAAAGCATAAATCTGAATGTCCAACTGGTTTTTAGGTACAAGTTTGTTAGGGTTGAAGTAATAAGAATTAGCTAAACAGGCTAACTAGCTAAATCGTCTATAAGCTAATTATCCATAAACTAGCTAATGTTGTATACAAGCTAACAATATTTTTTTAGAAAAAATATATATATGTCATAGCTTTGATATAATAAATAATACTTAATTATGTTTTAACCAAATCATTCATTCATTAATATTAGAAAATACTTGAAAGCAAATTATTTTACAAAATATTGATATTAGAATTTATTCAAATATTAGCTACAAATAATACAAGCAATATAAAATACTTTACTACTATGGTTTACTAAAGGGTATGGATGATTTAATTGCAATAATAATTAACAATTATTAATATTAACTAAAGGCATTCTAAGCCTCAAATAACAGCCCCAAATATTTGGCCAAAGCCCACAGTCTAACCCACCTCTGAACAACATAACTAAAGTAAAGAAAAGCTAATGTCCAGCCTGACTCTTCATAGCCCAACCAGCAGGCCTACTCCAGAAGCCCTGGTTCTAGACTAAAGGGGACCAAAATAAATACAATCACAGCCCAACTACATACTGGCCCCAAACCCACCGACCTTGTCACTACCACTTTTCTAGCTTGAGGGTATTTTGGTCATTTTCAAAATTTTAGAATTTAATTTGAATTATTATTAATATTTATAATTAATGTGATTTTTTAGTGATTTTTAGAATAATTGTTTTTGGTGTTTAAGAGACTTTGACTTATGTTGACCTTGTAGACTAACCTAGTGGCTAACCTAGGTCTTGACTAAGTGATTAGGATTTGAGAACCTAGGTTGACTTAAGTTCATAAGGATTAACTCATTGGGATTAATTTGGTGAAATTAGGAACTAGTTTGATATAGAAATGGCTTGTGAAGTCACAAGTCATTTTATGACTAATAGGCTTAATGGCCTATAGCCCACACCCATTGAACCAAGCCCTAACCCTAGGAATTCTAAACAGCCCCTATGGTCAGCCCCTCCCCTATTTATATGCTCCTAAAACTAGGGTTGCCTCTTTAGGAAACTTTGCCATTTGGAAAAGGTGAGTCCCCATCCTTGTAAATCCCTAGAAAATCCACTTCTTCTCCAATTTTCTTCAAACAAATTGCATTAGGACCTAATGTTAGTTTTCTTGCTGTTATTAATGAGTATTTGCAGGAAGAACACAATTTGAGGAAGTTTGGTAGTTTGTGGAGCTCTTCCCATTTAGAGATTTTGACCCATTGTTCCCCTATAGGTATAATTCCTTCCATTGCTTCTAAATTCTGTAAAAATTCATTTCTAGGTTATCCTAACCCTAACCTAACAGTAGGATAGGCTAACCCTAGAATTTGGACCCATTTCGTGTCCGTATCGGCTAACCCTAAACTATTTAAATCATGACTTATGATTTTGGTGCATTGACTAGTGTAGCCTTAGAGACTGTTGACCTAGAGCCTAGCCATTGAGATTAGGTTGTTTGATTAGTACATTTTAGCCTAGAGGATATTTGGTCATTTTAGGATTTATTGGAATTTTTGAGAATTTTTAGATTTTATTTTGGAATTGTTTGATTGAAGGTTGACTAGGTTGACTTTGACTAGCTTTGACTTTGTGACCTAACCCTAGTTAAGTTGGACTTGACTAGATAAGAGATCCTAGGTTAAGTTAGGTCAACCATACTCTAGTTAGTGAAAATAATTAAGGATATTGAGTTTTGAATAGGAAGTTTTGACCACAAGCCATGACTTGTGACTTTTAAGTCATTTGTTTAATGACTAGGCCCAAAGCCCAAGACAAGTTTCAAAACCCTAAGCCCTAGGCTAAGTGGCCAGCCACCATATCCTCCTTGGGAACACCACCCTATAAATACTCTCTTAGTTTAGGGTTGCCTCTTTCTTAGGAAAGCTCAAGTCTAGAAGGAAAGGTTTGTTCATATTCAATAAATCCCTAAAATTCCATTCCTCTTCCTTTTCCATTCAAATCTTTTCTATTAGATCCTAATCTATCTATTTTTGTTGTCATTAATAATCCATTTCAGTTTGTGGTGATATTGGTGGATTGGGACATCAAGAGGAGAGCATTGAATAGGGGTTTTTATTTGAAAGTTCAATAATAGGTAAATTCCTCATCCCTCCATGAAAATTCATTTTGTCTTCATCATTAGGGAGCCCTAGGAGTCCCTTAAGCATCAGTATAGGTTTTGTGTCGGGTATCCTAAGTTTCGTGTCCATTTGGACACGTATCAGGGGTGCAGCCTAGGTGTTTGTCGAAATGCCCAAGAGGGGATTTCGATCTCATTTTTGGAAAGTTTTTGAATAGGAAATTTAGTTTCATGCTTGCTTATGCGTTTTTGATCTCCTGTGTTGGTTATCGTGTCGTTTGTGTCAGATTCGTTGTGGTGGACACGCGCTGCACACGACCGTGCGCACCGCTACAGTGCTCTCCTGCCTATCGGGGTCTGTAGCGGATACGATACGACACCATTGGAGATGATATTTTGGTGACACTTAGGACACGTGACTGACACGACTCTGACCAATTTTTAGCTCGTCTTATCGAGCAGTTTGGAAGAAATCCCAACCGTACTGATTTTTCCCTATCTGTGCACACGAGTTACTTGGGCTCTGATACGCGTGTCTAACTTGGACACGCGGACACGAGGACCCAGGACAGGAGGACCTAGACTTAACCCTAGTCTAGGGGTACCCAGGTGCACGAGCACGTGGCCTACCACGTGTTGTGTGGTGTGCACGACACTCGTGCACACGTGCACGAGACCTTGTTCACTGCACTGTGTCCAATTGCTGTTCTAGTTTTTATTCCAGTTTGGACACATTGTGTCCACTTGGGTGGACACAAATAGCTTGTGTGACACGTACACATTGTATACTTTAGTTACCAACCTCTGTTGTTGTAATTTAGATTGTTTTGAATTATGAATTCTCGATTTACCCATATTAACTGATACATGTTTTCTCCTGAGATTACCAATTCTGGAAATTGATTTTAGTAGTTGTTTTAGCCTATTTAGATACTATTTATTTCAGGTTTTACAACCTTATATAGTTCCTCTATATAATTCCCTAGTGTGTGTTCGAATTGGTGTGATTTGGAGGTTATTTGATATCAAATGGGCTTTAAATGAAAACTGGAAATCTGAGAATGTTTTAGACTGTTTTGTGAGTTCTAATTGAACTAGAAAATGTTTCCTATGTTGTATCAAATCTGGGAATGGATTTTTGACTGAAAAACTGAGATTTAAGTACATGAATTGATTCCTTTTCCTTGTTTTTCTGTCACTAGATGCACTGTTCTGAAAGGGTAATCTGAGTTTTTTTGGGTTAATCAGAAAACTGGTTTTGGGTTATGGTTATGTGAAACCAAGGAATTGGTTTCCCTTCCCTTGCTTCTAAATTCTGTAAAAATTCATTTCTAGGTTATCCTAACCCTAACCTAACAGTAGGATATGCTAACCCTAGAATTTGGACCCATTTCGTGTCCGTATCGGACACGTATCCATGTATCTAGGTTAGTGTTCGACGAAATGCCTCAAAGGGCATTTCGTTCGATTTTTGTGATTGTGTTTGAATGAAAAAATCCATTTTAGTATTGCTTATACATTTCTTGGACACTGAGCACATTTTCGTGTCGGGTTGGGCCGACATGAGCGCGTGGACACGCAGTCGTGCACACGCGCGCACGGGCAGTTTTTCTCCCCTGCTGCTCGTGTACGATTTCTCTGTGCACAGGGGGTTTTGATGCTTGAAACTCGACATAGGCGTTGTGTCAATGACTGACACGAGGCTCGTAAAGTTTCATGAGTCCTCGTGTCGTGTCGGACACGCATTTGCACGAGCACAGGGTGTGTACTGTACGTATCAGTGCACTGTGTGGGATTCTCTGTATTTAATTCATTTTTAATAGTTTAAATAGTGTTCTTATTTGCTAATTAGATCCTAATTATAATGTATAAACTATATTAGATTAGTTTACATGATTGGATTGGGTTTAATATGAAAATTTGGTTTCGAAATGGGGTTTTACTGCATGGTCACTGATATTCCCTGATACCTGAGTTCAGAATATTCCTAATTATTTTTAATCCCTGTTTAATTATGTTTCAACCTCTGTCAGTCTCTCCCACATGATTGTTGATTCATATTAATGAAGTTTTTACATTCGAATTTGGGCTTTTGGTGTGTTATTGAAATATGGACATGTGTGTTGATTTCAATTTCTGTTAACTGATACATGGGTTATCCTTCAACTTGAGTTTTCTGATTCTTATAAGTGAGATTATTCCAGTGGTATGTTGATAATTAGCACACTGATTGAATGACTGGGATTAGGTTGAATGGTATGTGAGTTAGAATAAAGTGTTTCCTATTTCCAGATTTTCATAACCTGAGATTCTCATTCCTATTTCCTGAATGATTTTTCTTGTTTTCCCTCTCTAAGCTAACTGAGATTTGAATGAATGTTAACATGTCAATTCCTGCATACTCTTGTTTCATTCACTTGTACACTTTACTGTTATGGACTGAATATTTATACTATTTGAGTGATAGTAGATTCATTTCCTTCATGATGTAAACTGTGAAATGATTTTCAATGTATAAACCTGAAATTGTATGTGTAACCTGGGTTTATCCCTGAGGTTGAGATCATTCTCAAACCTGAAATTGCATGTGAGTTGATTTCATTTCCTTTCCTTACTGTCTCCTATACACCCACATCCTTTTGCACACATATACACTGTCCTTATTTTGACTGAACTGTTAGAAGTTGTTCCCTGTTATCTGGGTAATTAGTGGTGGGACAGGACCTGGTAATTAGGTCCTAATTTCTGAAATTAGGGTTCCTGTTTTTAGGTTCTCCCTGTTTCACTAATCCACATTTTATTTGTATACACTGTTTTTCTGTTTTCCCTTCCATGCTTCCACTTTGTTCACTTGGCACCAATCACACACCACAGATTTTTTCACTATTTTCCTCTCACACCATCACACCCTAGTCACACACACGCATACACTTGAATATGTGATTCCTCTCTCTCTACACATGTATCCCACATTATATATATAGGGTTGTACACATATATTAGTCATATATAGGATTGAGTGAATGTATGTATATATATGATATTGTGTAATATATGTGTTATGATATATGGGTAATAGGGTATAGAGGCTATAGGTTATATACTCTATAATAGATTATAATCTATATACCAATGTGCGTATTGGTAGGATTGACATGGTATTGCCTAGATTAGCCTAGAAAGCCTAGAATAGTCTTGCTAGACCTAGATTAGACTAGTTTGACCTAGATTAGACTTGGTTGACCTAGTTTGACTTCTAGGGTTGACCATAGTTGACCAAGAGTTGACTTTGGTCTAGATTGACCTAGTTTCATGTAGAATGCATTAATTTGCATTGTATTATCATTCTGGACTTATTGTGACTCGTACTGTTCTAAATAGGAGCCAGACACCACTCCTCGGATAGTACTTTCATCTCGGACTTTCAGTTAGCAGGCGAGTACATTCTCTGATCTTTTCATACCTGTCTGGATATATTCATGCTCTAGATTACTCTACATCATGCTGACACATATCTTCACGGATTAGTACTATATGGATCCCTTCCTGAGATGTTATCCCTCTACGGGTGCATCGGGTATTTCATGTTCATGTACTTTATCATGTGCATCAGGTACTCCTTGTACTCGTACTAGTTCATGTTTTTACATGTTCTCATGTGCTTTCACGTGCCTCATGTACTACTCATTACATGAGTTCACGTATCTTAGTTGTATTCATGTGCTTATAACGTAACTTGAATGGATCCTTGTGTACTGATTGGGGCAGGGTGAGTAGAATTGGTTATATGAACACTATCCCAAGTAGCTGTATAAACGTACCTCCTTATTTGTATTCATGTGCCCCTAAGCCGTTTACATAACCATATTGTACTCTAAATCACGTAGTCACTTACAGTCCTTACTATCATGTATCTATTTCCAGTTACAAAATATCTCCTATTTTACTGGTACTTCCATTCAGCACTTCCTGTATTTTACTCTATTACAATGATTTATACTCCTAACCTGATATGAACTTTTGAGAGATATGTGCTCGTTCCCGTCCTGACTGGACCTGTTGAAATATTACAGAGGACGAGGCTGAGGCATTCTGCCCTACTTACTACGGTGCCACACTAGATAAGTGCCCAGATTTGGACCAGCAGCAGGATCCATTAGCTGTAGACGACACTCCATTAGTTTAGGATTGTCTTACTATTTTGGATTACTGTATTAGACTTTGTGATATTCTGAGATGTATTATTTTAGACACTTAGAATTCTGGATTGTATCTCTGTGATTCTCTGTTCTGGATATTTCATCTTTCTTTATCAATCTATCTTACATGTTCTACTTTAGCTGTGGTTGAGTTATATTTCTGTTATGTCACCCCCATTCGGGGATTATAACTGTTATTACCTTCAATTGTTAGATGTTGTGACCTAGGACAGCGTTCTACCGCCGATACTGCGACGTAGGCTGGACGTACCCACGTCTCGTGCCCTTACTCTAGGGTGCAGGTCGTGACACGTTTTTAGTGGTGGCCCATGTAGGTCCAGGATATAACTGTAGTGGTATTCGAACTAGAATATCGCTGCAGCCTGCAGTAGAAATTAGCATATGTTTGAAGGTACTCAATCATACTAGGAAAACTCATTATCAGATTCCGTATATCTATTTTGCTGCTTATTGTCTTCCTTAGAATTTTTAACTGTCCTCCTTTGATTATTTCGACTCATTCTCAGTAATTGCTTCTTGTTTGATCTGTGTCTCCAGGATGGTTAAGACACGATCGCATCGTCCCGTGATGGGAGAGGCTGGAAAGGGGTCTGCCATCTCTCGTGTCCAGCATCCAGTTCACGGTGCTACAGGGCCAGTGCAGCCCTCAGGAGTGTGAGTTTCTACTACTTTTGGAGGAGCACCTCCGGCTGTCAGAAGGCCGGTTGTGATTCCAGAGATCCTTCCCACGCAGCAGCCTCCGCCTGTGGGGATGGTAGATGCTGCCCATCTATTTTCCTTCGTGGAGAGGATTCTTGAGTCGTACCAGCAACAGCAGACAAGGCAGACTGCAAATTTTAGGCAGGGGATCGATGAGGCGCACCAGCTGGTTCGCACCACAGTCGAGATGATCACAGCTCAGGGGGCCCAGCAGCAGCCCCGTCGGAGGGAGAAGGATATACAGGACTTCCAGAAGATGCACCTTCGGGAGTTCTTCGGCACAGAGGGCATCCACGTTGCAGACAACTGGATAGAGCATATTGAGGAGATCTTTCGACTAGCAGAGATACCAGCTCGACTCCAGATCGAGGCAGCGGGCAGCCAGATGCAGGATTTGGCCCGAGCATGGTATCAGGCAGATCCCAGGGTAGGAGTTGAGGGCCAGACTTGGGCCCGGTTCAAGGAGCTGTTTAAGGAGCAGTTCTTTCTAGATGTTGCCTTGGGCGGTATCGAGGCACAGTTCGAGGCTCTGGTTCAGGGGAACCAGACGGTAGCTGAGTATGCCGGGGAGTTCTGCAGATTGGCCCGGTTCATTGATGACTTGACTGAGAAGACGATGGCGAAGGAGTTTCGCCGAGGTCTGATTAGAGAGATTCGGTCGCTAACTAAGAGCGACCGGAATGCCACTTTTGCTGAGATATTTTCTGGGGCCATGGCAGCGGAAGACGACCTAGGGCTGAAGCAGAAAAGGGGTCGTGACTTCCAAAGTGGCAGTAGCAGTCAGGGGCAGGCCAAGAGTGTAACACCCAGTTTTCTAAATGAGGGTAATTTTGAAATTTTGTATTTTAATTTATTTAATTATGATATTTATTTAATAATATGATTTTTGGTAATTTTTATTCATTTTTAAACTATTTAAATCATGACTTATGATTTTGGTGCATTGACTAGAGTGGCCTTAGAGACTATTGACCTAGAGCCTAGTCATTGAGATTAGGATGTTTGATTAGTACATTTTAGCCTAGAAGATATTTGGTCATTTTAGGATTTATTGGAATTTTTGGGAATTTTTAGATTTTATTTTGGAATTGTTTGATTGAAGGTTGACTATGTTGACTTTGACTAGCTTTGACTTTGTGACCTAACCCTAGTTAAGTTGGACTTGACTAGATAAGAGATCCTAGGTTAAGTTAGGTCAACCATACTCTAGTTAGTGAAAACAATTAAGGATATTGAGTTTTGAATAGGAAGTTTTGACCACAAGCCATGACTTGTGACTTTTAAGTCATTTGTTTAATGACTAGGCCCAAAGCCCAAGACAAGTTTCAAAACCCTAAGCCCTAGGCTAAGTGGCCAGCCACCATATCCTCCTTGGGAACAACACCCTATAAATACTCTCTTAGTTTAGGGTTGCCTCTTTCTTAGGAAAGCTCAAGTCTATAAGGAAAGGTTTATTCCTATTCAATAAATCCCTAAAATTCCATTCCTCTTCCTTTTCTATTCAAATCTTTTCTATTAGATCCTAATCTATCTATTTTTGCTGTCATTAATAATCCATTTCAGTTTGTGGTGATATTGGTGGATTGGGACATTAAGAGGAGAGCATTGAATAGGGTTTTTATTTGAAAGTTCAACAATAGGTAAATTCCTCATCCCTCCATGAAAATTTGTTTTGTCTTCATCATTAGGGAGCCCTAGGAGTCCCCTAAGCATTAGTATAGGTTTTGTGTCGGGTATCCTAAGTTTCGTGTCCATTTGGACATGTATCAGGGGTGCAGCCTACGTGTTTGTCGAAATGCCCAAGAGGGGATTTCGATCTCATTTTTGGAAAGTTTTTGAATAGGAAATTTAGTTTCATGCTTGCTTATGCGTTTTTGATCTCCTGTGTTGGTTATCGTGTCGTTTGTGTCAGATTCATTGTGGTGGACACGCGCTGCACACGACCGTGCGCACCGCTACAGTGCTCCCCTGCCTATCGGGGTCTGTAGCGGACACGACACGACACCATTGGGGATGATATTTTGGTGACACTTAGGACACGTGACTGACACGACTCTGACCAATTTTTAGCTCGTTTATCGAGCAGTTTGGGAGAAATCCCAACCGCACTGATTTTTTCCTATCTATGCACACGAGTTACTTGGGCTCTGATACGCGTGTCTAACTTGGACACACGGACACGAGGACCCAGGACAGGAGGACCTAGACTTAACCCTAGTCTAGGGGTACCTAGGTGCACGAGCACGTGTCCTACCACGTGTTGTGTGGTGTGCACGACACTCGTGCACACGTGCACGAGACCTTGTTCACTGCACTGTGTCCAATTGCTGTTCTGGTTTTTATTCCAGTTTGGACACATTGTGTCCACTTGGGTGGACACAAATAGCTTGTGTGACACGTACACATTGTATACTTTAGTTACCAACCTCTGTTGTTGTAATTTAGATTGTTTTGAATTATGAATTCTCGATTTACCCATATTAACTGATACATGTTTTCTCCTGAGATTACCAGTTCTGGAAATTGATTTTAGTAGCTGTTTTAGCCTATTTAGATACTGTTTATTTCAGGTTTTACAACCTTATATAGTTCCCCTATATAATTCCCTAGTGTGTGTTCGAATTGGTGTGATTTGGAGGTTATTTGATATCAAATGGGCTTTAAATGAAAACTGGAAATCTGAGAATGTTTTAGACTGATTTATGAGTTCTAATTGAACTGGAAAATGTTTTCTATGTTGTATCAAATCTGGGAATGGATTTTTGACTGAAAAACTGAGATTTAAGTACATGAATTGATTCCTTTTCCTTGTTTTTCTGTCACTAGATGCATTGTTCTGAAAGGGTAATCTGAGTTTTTTTGGGTTAATCAGAAAACTGGTTTTGGGTTATGGTTATGTGAAACCAAGGAATTGGTTTCCCTTCCCTTTTTCCTTCGATTGAGTTCCAGTATTAGCTTAACCTGGAAATAGGAAAGGGGGGGGAAACAGTCCTTGATTTCTGAATAGATTTCCTTGTTTTTCCTTTTTCCTGATTTCCAGTGAACACAAAATGTTATACACACACCACACCCTTCCACACATCGTATCCTTGCACACACTTCTTCTTCACTGTTATATATTGCTTTCACTGCTATTGTTTCCTGCACACATTTTCTTATTGCTTTCCTGCACACTGTTCTTTGTATGCCATACACACACACACACACAGTCTTCTTTCACTGTTATGTTCTTGCTTTCACACACACACTTCTCTTTAAATCAGCCACACATATCTGCCTAGTACCCACACACACATGTAAACTATGAACACAAGCTTCTGCTCACTGTCATGCTCACACGTAGCCTTCTCTTTCCTGATTTAGCATTCCTGCACTTGGACACAGTTCACACACATAATTCTCTCTATCTTTCTCTCCTTATGCCTAGTCCTTACATGTGTAGACTATATGTCTAGTATGTAGACATATATGATAATGTATGTATATATATAGTGTAATGTAAGTATGGTTTAATATATAAGTTATGATAATTTTGGGTTGTAGATAGTGAGAATCAAATGATGTATGGTTATCATAGGCATGTATTATATATATATGCTCTATGTATATGGTATAGGTGTAAGCCTTACTCATGTATACATGAAGCTCATGATAAATAGCTAGTGTGAGGTAATTAATGTGTGTTGTGTGTTGGTTTGTATAGCTTAGGATTGGTGTGTGTAGTCTAGTATAGTCTTGTTAGAGCCTAGCATGACTTGTTAGACCTAATTAGTTGAGTTTAGCCTAGTTTAGACTTGGTTGACCTAGTTTGACTTCTAGGGTTGACCAAAGTTAACCAAGAGTTGACTTTGGCCTAGATTGACCTAGATTCATGTAGAATGTATTGTAATACTTCATATTACCATTCTGGACTTGTCGTGACTTGTACTGTTCTATAGGAGACAGATACCACTCCTCGGACAGTATATTCTCTTCAGACACTCAGGCTATCAGGCGAGTACATTCTCTGACCGTTTCGTACTTGTCTGGATTTACATTCTTGCTCTAGATTACTGTACTTGATGCTGACACGATTGTTATCACGGATTGGTACTATATGGATCTCCTTTTGGGATGTTATCCCCTTGTATTCACTAGATACATATTGTGATATGCGTTTCACTTTCATATTGTATTTATTAAATACCCATATCCTTGTATACTCATTGTGCATATTGTACTCTCATTATCACATGATCCCCAGGGATAGACCATTGTACACTATTGTATAACATTGTACATCCATTGTATAACATTGTACACTATTGTATAAGATAACGTAACTGGAGTAGATCCTTGTGTATTGATTGGGGAGGGGGAGTAGAATTGGTTATGTACTCAAATCCTATTGTACAACATTGTATAACTATTGTATATGTCTATTGTACACCCACATACAATGGAGTTACCATTGCATTTTTCTAGCCCGTTTACATAACCAGATTGTACTCTAAAATCACATGTTCCTTACAGTTCTTACTTATCATATTTAGATATTTCCTGTTATCAATCTCTACTGTTTTTCATATATCTTCTTCTTTCAGCGTTTTATGTACTTTACTCTATTGCATGCTTTATATTTCCTAACTCGATATGAACTGCGTGAGATGTTTTGTGCTCGCTCCCGTCCTGACTGGACCTGTTGAAAATATTACAGAGGATGAGGAGGAGGCCTGCATAGACACCTACTATGGGACAGCTGTAGATGACATGTGTGACCCAGATTTTCAGCCTGATCCACTAGCTTAGAGACTGAGGCTCCCTAGTCTAGGTTTTACTATTTCTGTCTTCTGAGATCTGAATGTAGATATTCTTTCATTTTTAGTATTAGAGACTTGTATTTGAGTTAGATGTTCTGTTTGTATGGCAGCAGACACTTAGTCTCTCTCTCTCTCTGGTTGTATTCTGTGGATCTTTTATTCCAGTATCTATCTATCCTTTTATTTTCATCATTTTACCTTAAATGTGATTGAGACTGTATATCGTTATGTCACCTCCATTCGGAGTGTATATACTGTACATGTACCTTTATATTGTTAGATGATTGACCTAGGACAGTATTCTACCGCCGGCACTGCGGCGTAGGCTGGGCGTTGTTACGTTCTCATACCCTCACAGTGGGTGCCGGTCGTGACACGTTTTTAGTGGTGGCCCATGCAGGTCGAGATTATGTAGTGGTATTCGAACTAGAGTATCACTATAGCCTGCAATAGGATTAGGATATTTTAAAAGGTACTCAATCACACTAGGAAAAAAACTCATATCAAATTCATGCCATCTCAGTTCTTGCTGATATTGTTCTCCTTGAATACAATTGTCCCCATTTGCTATTTCGACTCATTCTCAGCAATTGTTTATTTGATCTGTCTTCAGGATGGTGGAGACGCGATTACAGCGTGCCATTCATGGAGATACTGTAGAGGGGACTGCTACCTCTCAGCCAGTTCAGCAGGGTCGGAAGGCTACAGCTCCTGCCACCTCTGCTCATATTAGGACTTTAGCAGCAGCAGTAGCTGAGGGTATGCCTTCACTAGTTCGGAGGCAGGAACCAGTCATTCCAAAGGATCCTTTCCAGCCGCCACCGCCTCCAGGACATGAGGACGTAGCTCAGATGTTCGCGTATTTCCAGCAGTTCATGGACCGACAGCAGGCTCGGCAGGACAGAGGCATGGAGTTGGCCGTCACGACAGCCGCAGCTCGACCAGTGGTTCAGCACCCGAAGACACCGGGGATCGAGTAATTTCAGAAGATGAGCCCCAGAGACTTTTTGGGGACAGAGGGGATCCTGTTTGCTGACGAGTGGATCGAGCATATGTAGGAGATCTTTCGCTTGGCCAGGATTCTAGCAGACCTTCAGATCGAGGTAGCAGCTAGCCGGATGCGAGATCTTGCTCGCACCTGGTATCAGTCGGACCCCAGTGTGGGAGTACCAGAGCAGACTTGGGAGCAGTTCAGGGGCTTCTTCAAGAAGAAGTTCTTCCCAGATTTAGCAGTCAGAGCCTTGGAGACGCAGTTTGAGAGCTTGGTCCAGGGGAGCCTCTCAGTAGAGGAGTATGCGGGAGAGTTTGGCCGTCTTGACAGGTTTGTTGAGGGGTTGAGTGAGACGGCGAAGGCCCAGAGGTTCCGGAAGGGTCTGGTCAAGGAGGTCAAGTCCCTGACCAAGGGGAACAGAGATGCTACTTTTGAGAAGATTTTGACGGGAGCCTTATTGGCGGAGGATGATCTTGAGCTTAGGCTCAAGAGGGGGCGAGACCCTGTTGGGGGCAGCAACAGTGGAGGACCGGCCAAGAGGCCACACGTTCAGCATGAGTTTCAGCAGCCGATGGCCCATTTCCAGCAGCAGCAGCAGAGGCCTGTTCAGTATCAGGGACAGAGACAGGTGCAGTATCAGCAGGCACCCAGGCAGCAGCAGAACACTGTATGCAACTTCTGCAAGAAGCAAGTCCATGGGTGGGACGACTGCAGGAAGAGGCTGGGTATGTGTTTACTTTGCGGATCAGTGGAGCATCAGTGTAGAGAGTGTCCCAAGAACCCGACACCATTGGCTCAGGTGGCACCAGGAGCTAGAGCTCCAACAGGGCAGCAGAGGGGACCACCATTGCAGGCTCAGCAGCAGAGGTTCGTCCAGCATCGGCAACAGGCCAGGGGAGGCCAGCTAGGGCGAGCTTTCGCCATGACAGCCGAGAATGCTCAGGCCATTGAAGATATAGTCGCAGGTTCCGTTCTTTTGACTCAATTCTGAAATTCCTATCTTCAAATTCAGTTTCATCTATTCCTATCTGTTTCTTCACTGTTGATAAGTTTGATCTGGTGTTTCAGTATGATTAAATTTTCTTCTGAGATAAGTCGTATGGGCTAGGTGGCCTCGATTATAAGATTTTAGAATCCTCTAGGGTCATGCTAGCAGGCATAGTGAGGACATATAGTCGGACTATGGATGTATTTCTCGGGTGTGGGAATTTAAGGTTTTCGCTGCCAAGCGCGCGGCAATGCAAAAATTTTAAATACCACAATTCTAGAGGTATGTACCATAGTTGAGGACTCTGTGATTATCGTAGCCTTGCTCACTGGCATGACAGAGATTCTGAGTATCACGATTTTGGACAGACGCATATGATTATCTGACGGTATGTTTGAGACTCTGATTGTGGGGTGTTTGACCTAGAAGGACTACTACCATTTTAATTTCGAGGACGAAATTTTTCTAAGGTGGGTAGACTTGTAACACCCAGTTTTCTAAATGAGGATAATTTTAAAATTTTATATTTTAATTTATTTAATTATGATATTTATTTAATAATATAATTTTTGGTAATTTTTAATCATTTTTAAACTATTTAAATCATGACTTATGATTTTGGTGCATTGACTAGTGTAGCCTTAGAGACTGTTGACCTAGAGCCTAGTCATTGAGATTAGGATGTTTGATTAGTACATTTTAGCCTAGAGGATATTTGGTCATTTTAGGATTTATTGGAATTTTTGGGAATTTTTAGATTTTATTTTGGAATTGTTTGATTGAAGGTTGACTAGGTTGACTTTGACTAGCTTTGACTTTGTGACCTAACCCTAGTTAAGTTGGACTTGACTAGATAAGAGATCCTAGGTTAAGTTAGGTCAACCATACTCTAGTTAGTGAAAACAATTAAGGATATTGAGTTTTGAATAGGAAGTTTTGACCGCAAGCCATGACTTGTGACTTTTAAGTCATTTGTTTAATGACTAGGCCCAAAGCCCAAGACAAGTTTCAAAACCCTAAGCCCTAGGCTAAGTGGCTAGCCACCATATCCTCCTTGGGAACACCACCCTATAAATACTCTCTTAGTTTAGGGTTGCCTCTTTCTTAGGAAAGCTCAAGTCTATAAGGAAAGGTTTGTTCCTATTCAATAAATCCCTAAAATTCCATTCCTCTTCCTTTTCCTTTCAAATCTTTTCTATTAGATCCTAATCTATCTATTTTTGCTGTCATTAATAATCCATTTCAGTTTGTGGTGATATTGGTGGATTGGGACATCAAGAGGAGAGCATTGAATAGGGGTTTTTATTTGAAAGTTCAACAATAAGTAAATTCCTCATCCCTCCATGAAAATTCGTTTTGTCTTCATCATTAGGGAGCCCTAGGAGTCCCCTAAGCATCAGTATAGGTTTTGTGTCGGGTATCCTAAGTTTCGTGTCCATTTGGACACGTATCAGGGGTGCAGCCTAGGTGTTTGTCGAAATGCCCAAAAGGGGATTTCGATCTCATTTTTGGAAAGTTTTTGAATAGAAATTTAGTTTCATGCTTGCTTATGCGTTTTTGATCTTCTGTGTTGGTTAACGTGTCATTTGTGTCGGATTCGTTGTGGTGGACACGCGCTGCACACGACCGCGCGCACCGCTACAGTGCTCCCCTGCCTATCGGGGTCTGTAGCGGACACGACACGAAACCATTGGGGATGATATTTTGGTGACACTTAGGACACGTGACTGACACGACTCTGACCAATTTTTAGCTCGTCTTATCGAGCAGTTTGGGAGAAATCCCAACCATACTAATTTTTCCCTGTCTGTGCACACGAGTTACTTGGGCTCTGATACGCGTGTCTAACTTGGACACGCGGACACGAGGACCGAGGACAGGAGGACCTAGACTTAACCCTAGTCTAGGGGTACCCAGGTGCACGAGCACGTGGCCTACCACGTGCTGTGTCGTGTGCACGACACTCGTGCACACGTGCACGAGACCTTGTTCACTGCACTGTGTCCAATTGTTGTTCTGGTTTTTATTCCAGTTTGGACACATTGCGTCCACTTTGGTGGACAAAAATAGCTTGTGTGACACGTACACATTGTATACTTTAGTTACCAACCTCTGTTGTTGTAATTTAGATTGTTTTGAATTATGAATTCTTGATTTACCCATATTAACTGATACATGTTTTCTCTTGAGATTACCAGTTCTGAAAATTGATTTTAGTAGCTGTTTTAGCCTATTTAGATACTATTTATTTCAGGTTTTACAACCTTATATTGTTCCCCTATATAATTCCCTAGTGTATGTTCGAATTGGTGTGATTTGGAGGTTATTTGATATCAAATGGGCTTTAAATGAAAACTGGAAATCTGAGAATGTTTTAGACTGATTTGTGAGTTCTAATTGAACTAGAAAATGTTTTCTATGTTGTATCAAATCTGGGAATGGATTTTTGACTAAAAACTGAGATTGAAGTACATGAATTGATTCCTTTTCCTTGTTTTCCTGTCACTAGATACACTGTTCTGAAAGGGTAATCTGAGTTTTTTTGGGTTAGTCAGAAAACTGGCTTTGGGTTATGGTTATGTGAAACCAAGGAATTGGTTTCCCTTTCCTTCTTCCTTCGATTGAGTTCCAGTATTAGCTTAACCTGGAAATAGGAAAGGGGGGAAACAGTCCTTGATTTCTGAATAGATTTCCTTGTTTTCCCTTTTTCCTGATTTCCAGTGAACACACAATGTTATACACACACCACACCCTTCCACACATCGTATCCTTACACACACTTCTTCTTCACTGTTATATATTGCTTTCACTGCTATTGTTTCCTGCACATATTTTCTCATTGCTTTCCTGCACACTGTTCTTTGTATGCCATACACACACACACACACAGTCTTCTTTCACTGTTATGTTCTTGCTTTCACACACATACTTCTCTTTAAATCAGCCACACATATCTGCCTAGTACCCACACACACATGTAAACTATGAACACAAGCTCCTGCTCACTGTCATGCTCACACATAGCCTTCTCTTTCCTGATTTAGCATTCCTGCACTTGGACACAGTTCACACACATAATTCTCTCTATCTTTCTCTCCTTATGCCTAGTCCTTACATGTGTAGACTATATGTCTAGTATGTAGACATATATGATAATGTATGTATATATATAGTGTAATGTAAGTATGGTTTAATATATAAGTTATGATAATTGTGGGTTGTAGATAGTGAGAATCAAATGATGTATGGTTATCATAGGCATGTATTATATATCTATGCTCTATGTATATGGTATAGGTGTAAGCCTTACTCATGTATACATGAAGCTCATGATAAATAGCTAGTGTGAGGTAATTAATGTGTGTTGTGCGTTGGTTTGTATAGCTTAGGATTGGTGTGTGTAGTCTAGTATAGCCTTGTTAGAGCCTAGCATGACTTGTTAGACCTAATTAGTTGAGTCTAGCCTAGTTTAGACTTGGTTGACCTAGTTTGACTTCTAGGGTTGACCAAAGTTAACCAAGAGTTGACTTTGGCCTAGATTGACCTAGATTCATGTAGAATATATTGTAAAACTTCATATTACCATTCTGGACTTGTCGTGACTTGTACTGTTCTATAGGAGACAGACACCACTCCTCGGACAGTATATTCTCTTCAGACACTCAGGCTATCAGGCGAGTACATTCTCTGACCGTTTCATACTTGTCTGGATTTACATTCTTGCTCTAGATTACTGTACTTGATGCTGACACGATTGTTATCACGGATTGGTACTATATGGATCTCCTTTTGGGATGTTATCCCCTTGTATTCACTAGATACATATTGTGATATGCGTTTCACTTCCATAGTGTATTTATTGAATACCCATATCCTTGTATACTCATTGTGCATATTGTACTCTCATTATCACATGAGCCCCAGGGATAGACCATTGTACACTATTGTATAACATTGTACATCTATTGGATAACATTGTACACTATTGTATAAGATAACATAACTGGAGTAGATCCTTGTGTATTGATTGGGGAGGGGGAGTAGAATTGGTTTTGTACTCAAATCCTATTGTACAATATTGTATAACTATTGTATATGTCTATTGTACACCCACGTACAATGGAGTTACCATTGGATTTTCCTAGCCCATTTACATAACCAGATTGTACTCTAAAATCACATGTTCCTTACAGTTCTTACTTATCATATTTAGATATTTCCTGTTATCAATCTCTACTGTTTTTCATATATCTTTTTCTTTCAGCGTTTCATGTACATTACTCTATTGTATGCTTTATATTTCCTAACTCGATATGAACTGCGTGAGATATTTTGTGCTCGCTCCCGTCCTGACTGGACCTGTTGAAAATTTCACAGGGGATGAGGAAGAGGCCTGCATAGACACCTACGATGGGACAGCTGTAGATGACATATGTGACCCAGATTTCCAGCCTGATCCACTAACTTAGAGACTGAGGCTCCCTAGTCTAGGTTTTACTATTTCTGTCTTCTGAGATCTGAATGTAGATATTCTTTCATTTTTAGTATTAGAGACTTGTATTTGAGTTAGATGTTCTGTTTGTATGGCAGCAGACACTTAGTCTCTCTCTTTCTGGTTGTATTCTGTGGATCTTTTATTCCAGTATCTATCTATCCTTTTATTTTCATCATTTTGCCTTAAATGTGATTGAGACTGTATATCGTTATGTCACCTCCATTCGGAGTGTATATACTGTACAGGTACCTTTATATTGTTAGATGATTGACCTAGGACAGCGTTCTATCGCCGACACTGCGGCGTAGGCTGGGCGTTGTTACGTTCTCGTACCCTCACAGTGGGTACGGGTCATGACAAAGAGGCCTCACTTCTAGCAGCAGCAGCAGCAGAGGCAAGTATAGCAGTATCAGCAGCATCAGCAGCAGAGGCCAGTGCAGCAGCACCAGCAGCAGAGAGGGCAGCAGACACCTCGCCCGGTAGTCATTTGTGCCTTCTGTAAGAAGCCAGGGTACATGATCCATGAGTGCAGGAAGAAGCTAGGCAAGTGCCTACTTTATGGTGCTGGAGATCACCAGTTGAGGGACTGCCCAGGGAATTTTGGGCGAGGACAGCAGAGAGGTGGAGCCAAGGCTCCAGCAGGCCAACAGAGGGGACCAGTCCTGCCAACCCAGCAGCAGAGGTTCCAGCAGTACCAGCAGCAGGCACGAGGTGGAGAGCAGGGGCGAGCTTTCGCCATGGTAGCTGAGGATGTTGAGGTTATCGGAGAGCTGATAGCAGGTTCGGTTCTTCTCAACTCCCTTCCAGCATTTGCACTCTTTGATTCCGGGGCTTCCCACAGCTTTGTGTCTGTATCGTATACTATTAGATATATTTTGATTTCGGAACCATTGCCTAGGACCTGCAAGATCACGACCAGGGGTTGGGTCATCCTCGTGAGTGATGTTTGCAGAGGGCGGAGTGTCATTTTGGGAGGCCGAGAGTTGGGGGTGAGTCTACTAGTCATGCCATTACCGAACTACGACATTGTATTAGGTATGGACTGGCTGAGTAGACACCACGCCCGTATTGATTGTCGTGGGGGTAGAGTTTTGTTCGGGGCGCCAGGAGAGCCAGAGTTTGAGTACACCCGACGGCAGGCAAAGCAGGACGGCGGAGTCTTCTGTGGAGCATCAGTCGAGGAGCAGGTGGCTCCACATCCCTTCATCGCAGAGTTTATGCACGTGTTTCCAGAGGAGTTGCCAGGGCTTCCACCGGACATAGATGTAGAGTTCTCGATAGACTTGGTTCCCGGCGCGGAATCGATCTCCCAGCATGTCTATCGAATGAAAAACAGCGAGTTAGTGGAGCTGAAGAAGCAGGTGGATGAGCTGCAGGACAAGGGCTTCATTCGCTCGAGTTCTTCACCTTGGGGTGCACCGGTACTTTTCATACCCAAGAAGGATGGGTCGGTACGTATATGTATCGAATACAGGGCACTTAACAACCTGACAATCAAGAGCAGATACCCACTGCCGCGGATCGATGATCTGTTTGATCAGTTGAGCGGAGCTCGGGTGTTCTACAAGAATGATTTGAGGTCGGGTTATCACCAGGTGAAGGTGAAGAGGGAGTATATCCCCAAGACCGCTTTCAGGACGCGGTACGGACAGTTTGAGTTTTTGGTTATGCCGTTTCGGCTAACCAATGCACCAGCAGTGTTTATGAATCTAACGAACAAGGTGTTCCACCAGTACTTGGACAAGTTCGTGGTGGTGTTCATTGATGATATATTGATATATTCAAAGACTGAGGAGGAGCACGAGGAGCATCTACGGATAGTGCTAGAGACTCTCAGGCGGGAGCAGCTTTATGGAAAACTCTCCAAGTGCGAGTTTTTCTTGGACCGGGTGGACTTCTTGGGGCATGTGGTGACTAGACATGGTATCTTAGTTGACCCCAAGAAGATTATAGCAGTTGAGACTTGGACAGCGCCGACTTCAGTGGCAGAGATCAGGAGTTTCCTGGGGCTGACAGGATGTTACCGGAGATTTGTACAGGATTTCTTCCGGGTTGCAAAGCCGTTGACACGGTTGACCCGGAAGGATACTGAGTTTGTTTGGTCAGAGGAGTGTCAGACAGCTTTTGATGAGTTGAAAAAGCGGCTTACGATAGCTCCGATTCTGACATTGCCTTCAGGATCAGGTGGATTCACTATTTATAGTGATGCTTCAGGGAAGGGGCTGGGTTGCGTCTTGCAGCAGCATGGGAAGGTGATTGCCTATGCTTCCAGGCAATTATGTCCCCATGAGAAGAACTACCCTACATATGACCTGGAGCTGGCGGCGGTGATTTTTGCTTTGAATTTAAGGAAGCACTATCTGTATGGCGAGAGGGTGGAGATTTTCACAGATCACAAGAGCTTGAAGTATGTGTTTACACAGAAGGAGCTCAACATGAGGCAGCGCAGGTGGCTTGAGTTGATAAAGGACTTCGACATCGCACTTCAGTATCACCCGGAGAAGGCCAACATGGTTACCGATGCCTTGAGTAGGTATCCGACAGCCATGTGTTTGACTATGGATCGGCACCTGCTTGCAGATTTGGAGAGCCTTGGGATTGAGGTGATTGTGCCAGGGGTGCAGATGTAGTTATGGGGCCTCCAGATACAGTCGGACTTGATGGACAGGATCAAGGCGACACAGTTTGATGATGTGGCTCTGCGGTGTATACGAGAGCAGATCAGTGAAGGAGTGGAGGATGTTGAGTTCTCACTTGCAGAGGATGGTGTTGGCCCATTGGTCATATGGTCAACCTGATTTTAATAATTGATCAAAACTCTGTCTGGATATACGAAGCTTGTTGGGACATCTCAGCTTCTTGGACATAAGCAAGATTGGATATTCACTCCGTTCAAGACTGAAGATCTGTTTGCCTACTTGAGTCTGTATTTTCTATGCAATATAATTTTCACTTTATTTGAGTCTAGGAATACGTTGTATATCGAGTCGTACTGGCAAATAGGCTATCCCCAAAATAGTTCAAAATGTTTTTAAAATGACCTATCAAAATGTTTACAAAAAGGTTTTCAAAAAGGTTTTCAAAAAATCACCAAAAACCTATTTTAAAACCCTAACCTAACCCTGACAGAACTCGGCCAGAGTTCGGCCAGAGTTCGGTTGGTGGCCGTTTGATTTTTGAATTCTCTGGAACTTGGTCCTCCTGCAGTTGCGGATTTGACCGAGATTTGCTCATAGAGTTCTGCCCGAATTCTGCCCGAATTCTGACAGAGTTCTCCCTTTGGAATTCCTATAAATAGAGAAGTATTTCGATCATTTCAATACACTCATTCACTTTCAATCTTCTCTCTATCTAAAAAGCTTTCTGCCTTCCAAAGAGTTTTTCTAGAGCTTTCATTTTCAGATCCCAAGCCAGTTACAATCCTCTAGTCGATTTGCCAGTACGGTACGGTCTAGAAGTTTCTGAGAGATTGTAATCAGAAGGCTTAATTGGAGAATACCTCTTCACATTTGAAGTTGGACGAGTTCTTCGTATCAAAGCTCGCGTTGTAGAAGTTGTAAGGACTTCGTAAGAAAACTTGCAGTTTTTCCTATAGTGGATTCAACTGGTAGCAAGAGTTCTACCGACTGGATTAGTCCTCAACAGAGAGATACCAGTATACATCGCTGTCTTTGCGTTTGCTTTCTGAACTCTGCCTTTACATTATTTTTACTGTGATTATATACTGTGATTGTGTAGCTAACATTTTTTAATTAGCATTATTCCGCTGCCAACTCTATTCACCCCCCTCTAGAGTATTACGCTTTACTATATCGTTCCTATAATTGGTATCAGAGCAGGTGTTACAGGTAAAGCGAGGTAACAGTGCTATTATTTATTCATTATTTATTAGATCACAGCACATCACATGGCTACTATAAAATTCACAAGTGAAGGTCAGGCCACAAATAGACCCCATCTGTTTGATGGTACTAACTACACTTATTGGAAAACACAGATGAGTTTCTTCTTGAAATCTCTTGATTTTGACTTATGGGCTATTGTTCTTGATGGCTATCAGAAGCCACCTCGTATAAATGTCGAGGGAGTTTTGGTTGAAAAACCCCAAAGCAGTTATACAGAGAAGGAAAAAAAAAAGGCCAGTCTTGACGCACGTGCCATTAATGCTCTTTTTTATGCCTTAGACAGAACAGAATTTAACAGGGTATCTACATGCACAACTGCAAATGGTGTGTGGAAGCTTCTCGAAGTTACACATGAAGGCACGACTCAAATCAAGGAGTCAAAAGTCAGCAGACTTACTCAAGAGTACGAGGCGTTCAAAATGAAGCCAAATGAAACAGTCACACAAATGTTCGAGAGGTTCTTGGATATTGTAAACCCTTTGTCCTCCTTAGGCAAAGATTACAGTAACCACGAAAAGATTCGCAAACTCTTGCGAGCTCTCACCAAGAACTGGATTCCGAAGGCTACAGCTATCATTGAAGGAAACGACCTTACCACAATGTCACTTGAAGTACTCATGGGTAAGCTACTCACTCATGAACTGGATCTACAAGATTTTGAAGAGCCTGCACCAGAGGAGAAGATTATCGCCCTCAAGGCTCAGCACAGAAAAGCTGCTGAAGATGACTCAGACAGCAGTAGATCTGACGCTGAAGATCAAGCTCTCCTAGCAAGGAAGTTCAAAAGATTCATGAGACATGAGAAGAGAGTCAAAGAGAACAACAGCAACAACTGGTACCAAGAAGATGTTGTCTGCTATGGCTGCAAGAAAAAGGGACATATGAAGAAGGACTGTCCCATCAACTCATCATCGAGCAAGAAGAACAACAGATATGAAAAAGGCAACCTGAAAAGATCAACGTCTCGGAAATATGCCAACACCAGCATATGGCATGAGAGTGAAGCTAGCGACTCAGAAGATGAACATTCAGAGGACGCTGCAAACATCTGCTTCATGGCAATCGATCAGGTACCTACTGAACATGTAGAAACATATGATGACTTTACCTTTGAGCAATTAGGAGATGCCTTCAGTGACCTGATGCTTGACTACAGGAAACTGCATAGTAAATATCAGACCGCTAAGAAGGTACTCAAAGAGTACAAAGGAGAAATATGAAGACTTACCGACCTACTAGCTGAGGTTAGAGCTAATGTTAGTGAGTCTGGTGAGCTTTCCACTATAAAGCTCTTATTACACGAGACTAAACAGTCATCTGAAGAGAAAGACAAGATTATAGACCAATTGAGAGAAGATCTTTCTAAAGAAAAGAAAAGTCTTCAATCTGCACAAATCAGAATGGAATCACTCACTTCTGATTATACTAAGTTATATGAAACTTCCAAAAGGTTGGAAATTAGGTTAGGAAAACAGTCTGAGCCTGCTGCCTCCTATCCTAACACGTGTCACTTACCGAAAAATCGGAACATTCCCAAGCCAAACACTGTCAGACCAAACCATATAAAACCTTTACCCCAAAAGGTTAAGCCCAAACATGATCATAGGTATGCATTCTTCTATAATAGAAAACCCAATCCTACCAACCATGCACACCACTCAGCTTTCAACACTCGACATGCACAATGTCATTATTGTGGCCTCATTGGTCATATATCATCTGCATGTAGAATGAGAAAGCTTGTAGATTTAAATGTTTATGCTTGGATACCTAAAGCTAACAATTCAGGACCCTACAGGAAATGGGTACCAAAGGTTTCATCTGCAAACTGTTTGTAGGTGGAACACCCTTCACATGCTAGAAGCAAAAGGATCCTCGACAGCGGTTGCTCACGGCATATGACCGGTGACGCTACCCTATTTGCAACACTGTCGAAGAAGAAGAAGGAAGGTTATGTTTCCTTCGATAATAATTTAAAAGGGTATATTATTGGTATCGGTGATGTTGGTAGATGCTTAATGGCCAAAAGTGATGAGAGTCATCTATGGCACATGAGACTCGGTCATGCAAACATGGATACAATTTCAAGATTATCCACAAAGAAGACAGTACGCGGTTTACCAGACATAACATTCAAGAAGGATTCGGTATGCAGCCAATGTGAAAAGAACAAGGCTACCAGATCCACATTCAAGTCTGTAAACGCAGTATGTACTACTAGACCTCTACAATTGCTACACATGGATTTATTCGGTCCTAGCAAAGTTGCTAGCCTCGGAGGTAAATTATATGCATTTGTAATTGTAGATGATTTCTCTAGATACACGTGGATATATTTCTTGACACGCAAGAATGACGCATTATCCGAATTTGTCGCCTTTTGCAAGAAAGTACAAAATGAAAAAGGTTACATGATCACTCGTATTAGAAGCGATCATGGTGGCGAATTCGAGAATGTTGATTTCGAGCAATTTTGTGACTCATACGGTTTCATACACGAGTTCTCCTGCCCTAGAACTCCACAACAAATTGGAGTTGTGGAACGTAAGAACAGAACTCTAACCGAAATGGCCAGAGTGATGTTAAATCAATTTAGCCTACCCAAATACTTCTGGGCTGAAGCTGTCAATACAGCTTGCTTTGTGCTCAATAGAGTTCTAATTCGACCCAAATCGAAGAAGACTCCATTTGAGTTATGGTTTGATAGAATTCCTTCAGTTTCATACTTTAAGATTTTTGGCTGTAAGTGCTTTATTCTTAATACTAAAGACAACTTGGGAAAGTTTGACGAAAAGGCCGATGAAGGTATATTTCTAGGTTATGCGGCCAAGAGCAAAGGGTACAGAGTCTTCAACAAACGTACCATGATTATCGAAGAATCAATCAACGTCACTTTTGATGAAATGAACCAAATGACTCTCGATGACAGTGATGAAGATCTGCCTACATCAAGCTCAACATCAGCTGAACCAGAACCAAGCTCTGCACTAGCTGAACCCCCTAGAGTAGATCCAGGATCCAGCTACCTACAGAGTCTACCTAAGAGGTTAAAATTCACAGCTGATCATCCACAAGATTTGGTAATTGGTGACATTACCAAAGGAGTAAGTACTCGATCATCCAGTAGAGATATTGTTTCTAGTGTTGCATTTATTTCACAGCTAGAACCTAAATCTATTGATGAAGCATGTAGTGATAGTTTCTGGATAGATGCCATGCAAGAGGAATTGAACCAATTCGAACGGAATCAAGTTTGGGAACTTGTTCATGTCACGACCCGCACCCGCTTTTTCGGATACGAGACGTGTCCAAGCCAGCCTACGCCGCAGAGTCGGCGGTAGAACGCTGTCAAGCCCGCAAGAAATAAATGCTCAAAATAAACATTTGCTGCTCATTCACATTTCTAATTTATTACAACATTTACAAGAATTATATTTAAAGAAAATACAAAACTTTACAATTAAAGAAATTGATACAATTGCTTTCTATTTCTAGGTTGTCTTCAGCATACCCAAGTCTTCCCCAGTGCTAAGAGTGATAGCGGCTAAAACCTAAAAAATGTTGGTTATCCAGTCAGGATTGGAACAAGTACACAAACCGACGGCAATGCAAAACACAATAGAATTAACAAGACATGAAAATAGCATATGAGATATGAAAGCTGTAAGAAAACTGATGACATAGCACGAGAGAGAAATAAACAAGGAAAAACTATTAAAAGACATCTATCTAGGTGGTGTGAAATATCCGTTTCAACATGTGGACGGCTAGGGGGTAAAATCCGGCATACTGCACGTGTCGTGTGCAGCAGCTATCGTTCAAGAATAGACTCATGGGATATTTCTGGGTAGTCCACATGTATACTAAGATATTTCTCCTCCCGACTACTCCGTGTGATGAGCGTGTCAACAAGCAGCAAGATATATGTAAAGACATGAAATGAAAAGACTACTATAAATCGGAAAGCAATCAGAAAGTGCACTTGCCTGAGGTCCTTAGCTGAAGAAACCAACAATTCCATTAGGTCCAGTATAGCCCGATTATCTAGGGTTGATAAGTATGAATACAATTAGCTATGATCAATGATAATCTAATGATCCAAGAGATTTTCTAACGTAATCATTTAATTAGAAAAATATTTTTTTAGATAAGTATACTTATAAATTATTCATTTGGAAAAATATATTTAAACTTATTTTGAGAATATATAATATCTTGAGATTTACTCAAGAAGATACTTATGATATGAGAAACTATATTTTTTTACTAATATATAAGGTACGCAAAATCTAGAGTACATTTAGGACAAGATCTACTTTTAGTCAAACATAATTTATAGGTCGAATTAGCATTTATTTAAGATATCAAAATTTATAACAATTTATTTAGGCTTCGAGGCCTGTTTGAAATTACAAGCAAAAATCCAAAAGCTATATTTATACTTAGCCAAAATACTTTTTAGATAATTTTCTAGGAAATCCTTTAGGAAAAGTAACCTAAAACTATTTAGAAATTATCTACTATATTTAGAAACTCTATTATTTCTTTCTTTGTTATTAGTCAAAATATTACAATTAATCATTTGAAAATCCTAGAAAGTCATTTTAGGTCAAATACCCAATTTTTTTAAAGTAATTGTAGGACCAAGGTCCCACACAAAGTAACTCAATAACCCATAAAAATATTTAGCATAACAATATTTTATATAAAAACCCAAGTTTATATTTAAATATACTTTCGCTTTTTGTAGAAGAACTATTTCATTTATATATATAGGCCTTAAGACATTTTATTATATGAAAATCCAAAACACGAATAAACTCCCTTAAGAGTAAAATATAGGTCTCGAAAATATGGACCAAACTACCAATTTAAAACTGAATCTAGAAGAACCCAAATTTAACAAGTTTATAATCAAATAGTAATTTATAATAAAATCTATATCGATTTAAATTTACTTATAGGGCTTAAGTCCGAATTAACCCATAAAATATCCATACTGTTATTCCTATAGTTTAACAATAAAAATTATTATATCAATGGTACCAATATTTTACTAAAAATAATACATATATACAGCTATGCATAGATACTGCCATTAGTATTTTAATAATAATAATATAACTCAACCCGATTTCTCCTCAAATGCTGTTCCCAACCCAACACCCCAACCTCTCTTTCTTTCCATTAAAATAAAGGGAAAGGACAGTGCCTTCACTGCTGTCTGCTCCTCTTCTTAAGGGAAAATAAAGAAGGGGTGAGAGAATAGCTTTGGGGAAGGAGGAGTTAAAACGTGAGCGAGAGAGAGAGAGAAGTGGGTTTGAGAGCTCTCACCGAGGTTTCGATCGGCGTCTCTGGCCGGGATTGGTGCGGCGCTGCGCTGCTCCGAGCTCCGCGCACGACGTCAACAACCGGCACAGAGAGGAGAGTAGGAGCCCCACCAGCGTTGGAGGAAGGAGGTGCTGGATATGCTCCCAGCGGAGGGGAAGCGGCGCTCGGCGTTGTCATCGCAGGCGACGGGGAAGTCAAACCCGCGACAGGCGCGCGCCAGGCGGATCAGTGCCGACAGGGCGGTGTGTCGGCGAACCTTGATCGGGCGGCGGCGTCCGTCAGGTTTTCTTCCTCTCTCTCTAGATGGTGTTTTGGGGTGACGAGATGGACGGAAATGGGTGATCATTAGAAAGTGATAGAATTATAAACAGAAAACCCCTTACAAAAATCAGTTATTTTACAAAACCCTTCCTGTTTCTCTTAACAAATATTATTATTTATATATTAACATTTTAAACATTTAAATTCACATTAAAAGGATAACATTGTTTCAAGGGTTACATTAATCTAATCGCAATCTATTAGGGATAGCAATAGTAGCGTTTTAAAGCGATATATTATTTCATCAAGCGTATACATTCAAATCTAAATCAAGTAGTTGATCACTTCAATCATTTAAGTAATAACTAATTTTTATGAAATAATGCTCCCAAAATAAAATTTATAAATCCAAATCATAATATGAATGATAACCGTAACTCAAATAATCCTCAAATCTAAAAAGTTCTAATTTGAGCCAAATTAATCTATAATGATCAGAAATACTACTACACGCCATTAATAATTTCTAAAACACTAACCAAACTAGATTTCTTACCCTGTGACTATAAATAATATTTGTAACATAGTTGCAATAATAAATGATCAAATAATTCTAGAAGTCTCCTTGTAAAATCCCTTCTTAAAATTAAATTGATAACTCACTTCAAAATATCGATAAATAGAAATTAAACAATATTGTTGAAACTACAACTAAAATAAATAAAATTTAGAAAAACTCGAAAAGTGGGCTTACAAATCTACCCACCTTAGAAATAAATTCGTCCTCGAATTTAAATTGAATGAGCAAGAAAATAATAGGAAACATTGTAACAAAGGTAATAAAGTATAATTAGAATCATTAGCCATCCTTTTGATTCGAATATAAGGATATCATCAAGTTGCTTTCAAATACATATATACTTCAAAATCTTATTTAAACATTTAATGGAAATCCTTTACCATTATTTAGAAATCAATGTTGAGCAAGAAGACCACTCTTTCTCCACTTTCAAATTAGTGCTTTTTTATTTCAATGGCACCTAGATTTAATCCGTCTAAGAGGAAGAAGACCACTCCTAGTGAGGAAGGGCCCTCTTCGAATCCTCATACGGATTCTTTGTTTTCGCCGGTCCAAAAGAGCGACGGTGCTTTCGATGGGTTCTTCTTTCAAACCCTCGATCAAGCTTTATTATGGTACGGTGACTTTTCCACCCGATCCATATGCAGCGGCGCTCCGGTTAAATGGACGGTATTCCCTGATCATCGTCACTTATTTGAGGCATTAGGGTTACACTTACTTGTTAAACTGTGCTTCCCAATTGCTACTAATGCCATTAGATTGTTCTATTGCAATCTCGTAGTTAACACTTTTGATGTGAGCACACGTGTTGGAGACATAGACATTGAGTTCAATGATGTCCTCCTAGCGAAGATTCTTGGGATTCCCAATGAAGGTGAACCGCTAGTTGACATCACGGAATTCGAGTTTCCCGAAGGCACTACACTCACGAGTTTCAAAATAGAACTTTGTGCACCTGACAAAGTACGTTCTGGAAAGTTCAAGGCTAACAACCTGAACTTATTTAACTACGAATTGCATCGCATCATCTACTCTACTCTACTTCCAAAATCCACTTCCAAGGATGATGTGTCTTCGCTTGAGCTGTCCGCTATGTATCATCTTATCAAGGGGATTCCTTTTTCCGTCCCCAAGACTATTATTCAGATGATGGGACGTTGTCGTACAAGAGATCAAAATCTCTCTTACGCGATGATTCTCCCTCGTATCTTTCAGCGCTTTGACATCGATCTATCGACTTGTACTCAGGACTCTGAGCCCAAGTTACTCCAGCTATCTCGTCGCAGCCGGACTGCTTCAGCTCCACCTCCTGCTCCTCCTACTGCACCATCTCCACCACATCAGCCGTATGCCATGACTTTTGAGGGCATACATCAGCACTTATCTGCTTTGCACGTCTCGATGACGGACATGGCTCGCGAGCGTAAGTTCCGCGATGTCACCCGTTACCAGGCGATGGCAAACTCCTTGGCTGATCTTCGGTTCGCTCAGACTGGTTATTCAGCCGCTTCCATCCCTCGAGATCCAGCTTTTTCGGGTTACCGCTGTGAGGATGAGGCTGTCCATGCCTACTTCCAGCCAGGTAACTCCTATGATTGGTATCGTGCTCCTCGAGATTTCATTGGCGAGTTTTATGCTGGCGCCCCTACTCATCCTACTGGCGCTGGTACTTCTGGTGCTGGTACTTCCGGTCATGCTGGCCGTGCTGCTGATGATATTGATGAGGATAGTGATGATGAGATCTGATCTGATTATTAGTGATATTCTATTGTATACTTGGAAATGCTCCGACATTCCAAGTTTTTATCATTTATTTTTTTTTATCAGTACTTTGTAGTTTGCTATCAGTACTTTTTATCTTCATGGACATGTTTCTGATGTTTTATTTATGACATCTCAGTTTATTTCAGCATTTTGTTTAGCTCTATTACTGCTTCTTCATTTTAAAACTGCCTGTGAAATAGTATGCCTGAGATTTCTTTATTTATGTTTTTGAAACAATACATGCCTGCGATGATAATTTGTAGAAATATTACATGCCTATGATGCTATCTCTCTAATTTTTATACTATATTTCTTTTATTTGTTTTTTTCGCTATTTGTTACTTACGCATTGATTGCGGGGGAGTCTTCTGCATTTATTGCGGAGGAGCCTTCTCTTGTGCAATTATTTTGCTAAGTGACAAAGGAGGAGAAAATTTAAAAGGATCTAACATTTTTTTTGAGTTAAATACAGGTTATGAACAATTTCTACTGTTTGATATTTTTCGAACTAGGTTAATGTTATATCATTCATAGTTTGTCAATTATCAAAATGGGGGAGATTGTTGGCCCATTGGTCATATGGTCAACCTGATTTTAATAATTGATCAAAACTCTGTCTGGATATACGAAGCTTGTTGGGACATCTCAGCTTCTTGGACATAAGCAAGATTGGATATTCACTCCGTTCAAGGCTGAAGATCTGTTTGCCTACTTGAGTCTGTATTTCCTATGCAATGTAATTTTCACTTTATTTGAGTCTAGGAATACGTTGTATACCGAGTCGTACTGGCAAATAGGCTATCCCCAAAATAGTTTAAAATGTTTTTAAAATGACCTATCAAAATGTTTACAAAAAGGTTTTCAAAAAGGTTTTCAAAAAATCACCAAAAACCTATTTTAAAACCCTAACCTAACCCTGACAGAACTCGGCCAGAGTTCGGCCACAGTACGGCCAGAGTTCGGTTGGTGGCCGTTTGATTTTTGAATTCTCTGGAACTTGGTCCTCCTGTAGTTGCGGATTTGACCGAGATTTTCTCATAGAGTTCTGCCCGAATTCTGCCCGAATTCTGACAGAGTTCTCCCTTTGGAATTCCTATAAATAGAGAAGTATTTCGATCATTTCAATACACTCATTCACTTTCAATCTTCTCTCTATCTAAAAAGCTTTCTGCCTTCCAAAGAGTTTTTCTAGAGCTTTCATTTTCAGATCCCAAGCCAGTTATAATCCTCTAGTCGATTTGCCAGTGCGGTACGGTCTAGAAGTTTCTGAAAGATTGTAATCAGAAGGCTTGATTGAAGAATACCTCTTCACATTTGAAGTTGGATGAGTTCTTCATATCAAAGCTCGCGTTGTAGAAGTTGCAAGGACTTCGTAAGAAAACTTGCGATTTTTCCTATAGTGGATTCAACTGGTAGCAAGAGTTCTACCGACTGGATTAGTCCTCAACAGAGGGATACCAGTATACATCGCTGTCTTTGCGTTTGCTTTCTGAACTCTGCCTTTACATTATTTTTACTGTGATTATATACTGTGATTGTGTTGCAAACATTTTTTAATTAGAATTATTCCGCTGCCAACTCTATTCACCCTCCCTCTAGAGTATTACGCTTTACTATATCGTTCCTACAGATGGTGCCCTGAGGCACGGTTCCTGGTTATGTGTGCCCAGCGGGAAGCTCAGAGAGCAGATTATGCAGGAGGCTCACAGATCGTAGTAATCTATACATCCTGGTGCCAACAAGATGTACAGGGATCTGCGAGTGCATGTCTGGTAGTACGGGATGAAGAGGGAGGTGTCCAACTTTGTAGCCAGATGCTTGATCTGTCAGCAGGTCAAGGCAAAAAGGCAGAGACCCGGAGGATTGTTGCAGTCGTTGCCTATTTCAGAGTGGAAGTGGGAACATATTACCATGGATTTTGTATCAGGGTTGCCGCGTACACCAGGAGGAAAAGACGCGATTTGGGTCATCGTTGACAGGTTGACCAAATCGGCCCACTTCTTACCATTCAAGGTGGGTACGTCTACAGAGAGGCTGGCGGAGCTGTATATGAGACAGATAGTCAGGATTCACGGAGTTTCCGTCAGCATAGTCTCAGATCGGGATAGCCGCTTTACTTTCCATTTCTGGAGGAGTCTTCAGACTAGCTTGGGCACTCAGCTCAAGTTTAGTACCGCATACCACCCCAGACGGACGGACAGTCAGAGAGGACTATTCAGACCCTTGAGGATATGCTGCGGACGTGCGTCCTGGATTTTGGAGGTTCCTGGGAGGATCACCTGCATTTGGTAGAGTTTGCTTATAACAACAGTTATCAGACCAGCATTGAGATGTCACCGTTTGAGGCTCTGTACGGGATTAGGTGTCGTACACCCTTATCTTGGGATGATGTTGGAGAGCGAGCTTTACTGGGACCAGAGATGGTTGTTGACGCAGCCGAGAAGGTGAAGCTCATCAGGGACAGACTTCGCATGGCGCAGGACAGACATCGGCACTGGACCGATAGCCACCGGAGGCCGCTAGAGTTTGAGGTACAGTTTTAGAGATAGGATTAGAAGTAGGTTGTATTTTGTTTTATTTGATTGATTATGTTTGATTTTTAGTAACTTGAGACCTTGCTTGTGATTAGGTTGGAGACATGGTTTTTCTGCGGATATCTCTGACTCGTGGTACGATACGTTTTGGTGGAGGTGGGAAGCTTAGCCCGCGCTTCATCGGCCCTTTCGTTATCAGCGGGAGAGTCGGTGACGTGGCACACAGGCTAGACTTGCCACCTGCACTAGTGGGAGTTCATAACGTATTTTACGTATCACAGCTGAGACGGTACGTGGCTGACCCTAGCCATGTGCTCGATCACTCGGAGATAGAGGTTGGACCTACTATCAATTATCCAGAGCAGCCTGTGGAGATTCTGGATCGCCAAGAGAAGGTATTGAGGAACCAGGTGATACCCTTGGTACGCGTCGCATGGAGGCATAATTCTCCAGGAGAGTCTACCTGGGAGCGGGAGGATGAGATGCGCGAGCGGTACCCCTATCTTTTTGGGCCTTGAGGTATACTTTTCTATCCTTCTTGGCAGTTAGTTTCGCCTTTAAATTTCGAGGACGAAATTATTTTAAGGGGGGTAGATTTGTCATTACCACTTTTCTAGCTTGAGGGTATTTTGGCCATTTTCAAAATTTTAGAATTTAATTTGAATTATTATTATTATTTATAATTAATGTGATTTTTGAGTGATTTTTAGAATAATTGTTTTTGGTGTTTTAGAGACTTTGACTTATGTTGACCTTGTAGACTAACCTAGTGGCTAACCTAGGTCTTGACTAAGTGATTAGGATTTGAGAACCTAGGTTGACTTCAGTTCATGAGGATTAACTCATTGGGATTAATTTGGTGAAATTAGGAACTAGTTTGATATAGAAATGGCTTGTGAAGTCACAAGTCATTTTATGACTAATAGGCTCAATGGCCCATAGCCCACACCCATTGAACCAAGCCCTAACTCTAGGAATTCTGAACAGCCCTTATGGTCAGCCCCTCCCCTATTTATATGCTCCTAAAACTAGGGTTGCCTCTTTTGGAAACTTTGCCATTTGGAAGGGGTGAGTCCCCATCCTTGTAAATCCCTAGAAAATCCATTTTTTTCTCCAATTTTCTTCAAACAAATTGCATTAGGACCTAATGTTAGTTTTCTTGCTGTTATTAATGAGTATTTGCAGGAAGAACACAATTTGAGGAAGTTTGGTGGTTTGTGGAGCTCTTCCCATTTGGGGATTTTGACCCATTGTTCCCCTATAGGTATAATTCCTTCCATTGCTTCTAAATTCTGTAAAAATTCATTTCTAGGTTGTCCTAACCCTAACCTAACAGTAGGATAGGCTAACCCTAGAATTTGGACCCATTTCGTGTCCGTATCGGACACGTATCCATGTGTCTAGGTTAGTGTTCGACGAAATGCCTCAAAGGGCATTTCGTTCGATTTTTGTGATTGTGTTTGAATGGAAAAATCCATTTTAGTCTCGCTTATACATTTCTTGGACACTGAGCACATTTTTGTGTCGGGTTGGGCCGACACGAGCGCGTGGACACGCGGTCGTGCATACGCGCGCGGGCAGTTTTTCTCCCCTGCTGCTCGTGCACGATTTCTCTGTGCACAGGGGGTTTCGATGCTTGAAACTCGACATAGGCATTGTGTCAATGACTGACATGAGGCTCGTAAAGTTTTATGAGTCCTCGTGTCGTGTCGGATACGATTTGTGCGAGCACAGGGTATGTACTGTGCGTATCAGTGCACTGTGTGGGATTCTCTGTGTTTAATTCATTTTTAATAGTTTAAATAGTGTTCTTATTTGCTAATTAGATCCTAATTATAATGTATAAACTATATTAGATTAGTTTACATGATTGGATTGGGTTTAATATGGAAATTTGGTTTCAAAATGGGATTTCACTGCAAGGTCACTGATATTCCCTGATACCTGAGTTCAGAATATTCCTAATTATTTTTAATCCCTGTTTAATTATGTTTCAACCTCTGTCAATCACTCCCACATGACTGTTGATTCATATTAATAAATTTTTTACATTCAAATTTGGGCTTTTGGTGTGTTATTGAAATATGGACATGTGAGTTGATTTCAATTTCTGTTAACTGATACATGGGTTATCCTTCAACCGGAGTTTTCTGATTCTTATAAGTGAGATTATTCTAGTGGTATGTTGATAATTAGCACACTAATTGAATGATTGGGATTAGGTTGAATGGTATGTGAGTTAGAATAAAGTGTTTCCTATTTCCAGATTTTTCATAACCTGAGATTCTCATTCCTATTTCCTGAATGATTTTTCTTGTTTTCCCTCTCTAGGATAACTGAGATTTGAATGAATGTTAACATGTCAATTCCTGCATACTCTTGTTTCATTCACTTGTACACTTCACTTTTATGGACTGAATATTTACGCTGTTTGAGTGATAGTAGATTCATTTCCTTCGTGATGTAAACTGTGAAATGATTTTCAATGTATAAACCTGAAATTGTATGTGTAACCTGGGTTTATCCCTGAGGTTGAGATCATTCTCAAACCTGAGAATGACTTAACCCATATTGTTACATGTCAATTGATTTCCTTTTCTTTAATTCAATGGTTGTTCATCCTTAAACCTGAAATTGGTTGTGGTTTGTTCCCAGTTTATTTTGGAGAAACCGAGAATAGGATGTTAACTAATGTTGTGTGGTTACATTACATGAGTTATGGATTTGTTAGCTGATATGAAAAACTGAGATTAGTTCCCAGTTTTCATTTAACCTGAGCATATGTGGATATGAGTTACATTATATTGTTTCAATGTTCTTCTTTTTAACTGTTATGAGGAAACTGAGATTAAGTTCTAGAAACCTGAAATTCATATGTATTAAACTGAGTTTAAGGAGGCTTTGGTTGGTTAGTAAACTGATTTCATTTACTTTCCTTACTGTCTCCTATACACCCACATCCTTTTGCACACATATACACTGTCCTTCTTTTGACTGAACTGTTAGAAGTTGTTCCCTGTTATCTGGGTAATTGGTGGTGGGACATGTGAGCACCCTGAATTTCGGGTTGATTTTTTTTTTTTTTTATTTTATTTTCTGATTTATTAGTTTCATTAAATAACTTATTGAATTATTTTTCCTTAAGTGTACTTTTCCGTGCCATTGATATTTGGAGTATCAGGGATGTTCAATTCTGGAAATCCTCTTCACAAGTTTTGGAGTGGACACGATTACCTTCATGACGGTATATAGTGTCCCATCCAAACTTGTTCTCTTGTGCTCTTTCTGCTTCGCTGAACTTCGAGTCGGTTTAGACCATTTGATTGATATTTATTTTCCCACTTTTTTCCTTGATCATTTTCAGCGCGTTACCATGACATTTAAATTGGGAGCGCCAGACCAGTCATTTCCTTGAAACCAACTCCTCATTGATGATCTACTCGAGACGCTCATCACCCATGACATTTATTTCCAACTCATTCATGTCATTTTTGGCTCCATTTGATTCGCACAACTTTCCCGACGCGTGACCCGATTTTATTTCACGCCACGGCGTCACATTCATTTTCCAACTTGATTTGTGGGTCCCCTGTCGACCAAAACCTGTCAGCCCCAACTATGGACATGGCCCACTTTGAGCCTACTATCTGTCCGCCACTTGTGTCCTATTTATTGGAATCCCCATGTGCAACTTATTTACACATGATCATCAACGTCTAATTTTAATTCTATTTTTGCTCGATGTCCAATTTTTATCCAATCCGGCTCCACCGAGCCCAGTCCAGCTCCATGATTTTCTCCATCGGAACACCCTCATATTTATTGTCCAAAAATATCAATTTCTTATTTTATCTATTTTTATTATTAATGGAAAATTTCTGTTGATTTTAAATCTATTGGAATTACCTCTTTTTCCCTATGTGAAATCTAACCATTAAATTCTCCATGTAATCCCAACCATCCATTTTTCCAACCGTCCCTAGCAGCCATTGTGCCGGCCCTAAAAACTATGTGGGGAAAACTCTCTCTCTCTTTAACATTATTTCCTTATCCACGTCATTCTCTCTCTTCCTTTTTTATTTGTTCCCACACATTCAAAACATAAACAACAACAGCACCTACAACACCCACTCCAACCCGACCACCCCTTCATTAACAGCCAACTCCTCCTCCTTGGCTGGCCGGAGCTCCGACCCCTCCAGGCCGACGACCCCGACCAACTCCTCCTCCAACTTCTCCTCCTCCACATCATTATCACCACCACCTCCATAGCCTAACCATCACCACCATCAACTCACCACCGACCGGCCACCATTCCAGCCACAACCACCCTCGTCAACCCGAGCGCGCCACCACCACTGCAACCATGCGGTGCCATCCCGCCGCCCTCGCCACCGCAGTGGCAGCACGCAGCCCGCGCTCACAGCAGCTGCAGCAGTGGCGAAGAGCCGGCCGCGCGCGCGCACTGTGGCAGCGCTGCCGCGCCGCCGCCGCGCCGTCGTCGGCGACGTGGTCGGCATGGCCGACCCCCTGTTGGCCGGGCGCACCCCCGGGGCAGGCCCTGTGGCCATTGGTTCTCTCCCCGGCGCGTATCGGAGGCGATCCGTGCGTTTGGCACGGGTTCCCGTCGTGACGAGCTCGGAAACGACGCTGAAATCGCACCCCGTCGCAGCGACTTCACATCGATTTTCTGGAGAATCCGACTGTTGGATCGGCAATTTCTTCGCTCCGTCGCAATCTCGGTATATCCACCTTTATCCCTGTCAAATTTCGTCCGTTAATTTTATCGTTTGATACGTGAAAACCGGCCACCAAGTTGACCGTTTAAATTGTATTAAATTTGGACAGTTTCGCGGGTCCAACTTCGTCTGCTTGTATCTCCTCCACCGCAACTCCGTTTGGCGTGCTACCAGTTCTGGTGCGAAGCTGGTATAACCCTCTTCCTTCCCCCTTTAGATTTCATTTCAATTTGAGCTTGTTTGATTGGTTGAATTCGACGCCAAAGTTGGTCGTCCGAATTCGTAATTTCCAACTTGTAAAATTCCATTTTTGAATAGGGACTCCAGATTTCATTTTTGACACCACCATTAAACTTGTGGCGTCGTTCTGGCATGTTTTCATATTAAATTTGTTAGATTTGGAGAACGTGGGCCCGGGCACGCATTTCGGTGCAAAGCGGGTCCCACTTTCTGGGTCAACGGGACTTTTTGACGCCGGCTCATCTGAATCCAATTCCGGATATACCGTTGAGTTCGTATCGTCATTCTGGACTCATTGACATATAATTTGCTAGGTTTTGGTGGACATTGGGTCTGGCACGCATTTCGGTGCAAGTTGGATACCAATGTCCGGGCCAACGGGTCATTTTGAGATCGGCTCATCGGAATCCAATTCCGGAAATACCGTTGAGCTCGTATCGTCATTCTGGACTCGTTGACATATAATTTGCTAGGTTTTGGTGGACATTGGGTCTGGCACGCATTTCGGTACAAGTTGGATACCAATGTCCGGGCCAACGGATCATTTTGAGATCGGCTCATCGGAATCCAATTCCGAAAATACCGTTGAGCTCGTATCGTCATTCTGGACTCGTTGACAGGTAGTTTGCTGAGTTTTGAGGACTTTGGCTCCGGCACGCATTTCCGTGCAAACCGGAATCCCAAGTTCTGGTCAATGGGCCAAATTGAGATCGGGTCAACGGAATCCAATTCTGGAGATACCGTTGGGTTCGTATCGTCATTCTGGTTTCGTGGACATATAATTTGTTATATTTTATTGACTTGTTTTCTTGCACGTTTTTCGGTGCAAAACAGCTCCGACACGGACACCGTTTTGACCCGAAATTACCTTTTTGCCCTTGTGTCCAAATTGGACCGTTGGGTAGGCTATCCTATCTAATTTGACCATTCTGGACACGTTGGCGATGTTCATTTCATCGTCCGACAATGTTTGTTGATAGTTTCTCTGATTTTAACCTTTCTAATAATTAATTAATAATTAATTCTTATAATGTTCGTATTTCGAGATTAGTACAACGAAACTGAGCTCAGTCAATTCCAGTGATCTCACATCGCTGAAATTGACAAGATGGGCACGTGGATCACTGTAATAAGATTATCAACCTTACCATTGATGTTCTTATCTCGATTTACGTGTCGTAAGTTTCGACGTACGAATAACGAAGTACACTTTATATTTTCAATAATTAGACTAGGTTGACCCTGTTTGACCAAAGTTGACCAGTTGACCCAAAGTCAACTGTGAGTCAACGCTTGACCTAGTTTGACTAGATTATTGACCGGAGTTGACCTAGAGTTAATTGGACTTAGAAGAACCTAGAATAATATAGATTGCTTGTAGAGACTCTTTTAATATAACTTGAACGCTTTGTAACCTGTGTTGCTTTAAATAGGACTCTGTGGCTTCAGTTGGACCCTCTATACTTATCAGCTCAGGACCACAGGCGAGTACATTCACTGATAGTTTTCATTGTCTTGATATCTACTATATCCGATTCAGTCGTAGTGTTATACTTGATTCCTGACACGACAGTTCACGGACTAGTATACGTCGGATCCTGGCATGAGATGTTATTCCTGGACTTTCTTGGTATATGGGTATGAGATATTTCCGTGTTCATGTACTTATATAGACACATATTGGGAGTAGGCTGATCACCTGCTCTCGAATCCCTGTGTCATGACATGCCATGTCCGGATCCGTGATACTATTCGGGGGATATATTGGGGGAATTATTAGGGGTTATGTGATCAAGCCTTATTGTAACTATACATTGCTAGCGTCACCCTCACCCCACGTAGGGTGTCGCAGATACCTCACTCCCGGTTATCCAGGTTGGCCGGCATGACCCTTTCCAGATTTTCATGTGATTGTCGGGCCAAGTGGATAACTTGGCCATACTCTCCCTTTAGCCGATCACATATCACTCTAATAATTCAAAACACCTTTTACTTTATTTGTCATGTCTTACATTCCAGTTTCAGCTTTACTTACTGTACTTTCACCATGCTACGATTCATTCTCATATGCTCTATCTGTCTCTTATACTGTACCTTGGTTATGGGACTAGGTTCTGTTAGGAAGAAGGGTTACAACCCCGGTCCTTGTTTGGTTTAAGGGTTGTAGCTCGGCTTTCGAATGGTTCCCAAGTCGCCTTTACTCTTTATCTTGTATTTCATTATTACTGTCTCTTATAGTATTTCTCAATTCACATGGAACTACTGTTGGTGTTTTGTACTTGCTCATTTTCCTGACAGGATACGTTGACAAATTTTACAGATAGCTCGGGATTGCCTGCTAGCCTAGAGGAGACCATTAGAGGTTGTTTAGTTAGCTATTCTTAGTTGTCTGGAGTTGTATTATGTTATGGATTACTGTATTTGAGTTTTGAGATGTATTCTGAGTTTGTATCTTAGACACTTAGATTTCTCTCTGTTGTACCTCTTTTGGATTTCATGTTTTATCTATCTTCCTTTATGCTCTACCCTAGATGTGATTGAGTATGTATCTGCTATGTCACCCCCATTTGGGGAGTATAAACTGTCAGTCTTATACTATTAGATGCATTGAGACCTAGGACAGCGTTCTACCGCCGACACTGCGGCGTAGGCTGGGCGTTGCTACGTTCTCGTGCCCTAATTCTAGGGTGCGGGTCGTGACACGTTTTAGTGGTGGCCCATGCAGGTCGAGACTAAAGTGTAGTGGTATTCGAACTAGAGTACCACTACAGCCTGCAGTAGGATTTAGATATATTTTGAAGGTACTCAATCACAGTTAGGACCCTTGAGAGATTCCCGGGACGACCCTTGAGAATCTTACTTAACTTCGATTTGAAAACTCTTTTTACTTGATTGATTTATCTTTACTTTCTGCTATTGAATTTGATTTTGATGGATTACTATTGAATTTGAGTTTGTATTTATTGATTTTGAAGGATGATTATTGAATTTTAAATTTTAATGATAGCTGTTGCATCCGAGTTTGTATTTTCGTAGATTTTTGTTCATTTTGGATTTTGATGTTCGTTGATAAATTGAATTGATTTTTGAGTATTCATTGTTGATTTAAATTAATTTTTGTCAAGATGAAATTATATGGGCTAGGTCATCTAAGTTGTGGAGTCTAGTCTTCTACAGTCATATTAGCCAGCATGGTGAGGACATATAGTCTGACTTGGATCTATTTCTCGGGTGTAGGAATTTAAGATTTTCGCAGCCAAGCGCGCGGCATCACAAAAATGTTAAATACCATGATTCTAGAGGTATGTGCCAAAGTCGAGGACTCTGTGATTATCGTAGCCTTGCTTACTAGTATGACGAGGATTAGGGTACCATGACGCATATGATTATCAGTCCTTCAAAAAAAAATTTTAATTATTAATTATTTTGTTTGTTTCCTTCTCATTATTTAACTTAAGAGTAGGTTTGCCTATTTTTATAAACTTTTGTGTAACTTCTTGCTATGAGTTTCTTCTTAATACAATGAATCATGATTTTGCCAGACTTTATCTTGGATTTGAAAATTTAGCTCTGGATTTCAAAAAAAAAATGGTTCTTCTTTAAATAGATAAGCAAAACAGATTTTTATCGTTATTTCTTTCTTGCTATTATTCTTACAAAAAAAAATTGACTTTTATTCCTTAACTAGTGATTTTGATTTTTCCTTGGATAGTACCCTTTTTCAGATAATTGGTAGTTACCTTCATTCTATTTTTTGATGAGTACCAGTTTTCATATAGGATGTTAGACTGCCTTACAGTTTTGATGGTTTGTTGGCTCTGTAACCTTTTGTTTAGCACCCTGGATTGCTTGTGTGTTTGATACCCTATAACCGTTTTGATTAGCATGACTAGTATACCTAGATGAGACTTACTACCACCGTATGCCATGACCCTGTATGTCGTCCTTTTGATCACATGATTTGTTTTAATCTGGGACTTTGATTTTGGGGGTTTGACCTAGAGGGAGTATGGACATTTTAATTTCGATGACGAAATTTTTATAAGGTATGTAGGATGTGAGCACCCTGAATTTCGGGTTGATTTTTTTATTTATTTTATTTTATTTTCTGATTTATTGGTTTCATTAAATAACTTATTGAATTATTTTTCCTTAAGTGTACTTTTCCGTGCCATTGATATTTGGAGTATCAGGGATATTCAATTCTGGAAATCCTCTTCACGAGTTTTGGAGTGGACACGATTACCTTTATAATGGTATATAGTGTCCCATCCAAACTTGTTCTCTTGTGCTCTTTCTGCTTCGCTGAACTTCGGGTCGGTTTAGACCATTTGATTGATATTTATTTTCCCACTTTTTTCCTTGATCATTTTCAGCACGTTACCATGACAATTAAATTGGGAGCGTCAGACCAGTCATTTCCTTGAAACCAACTCCTCATTGATGATCTACTCGAGACGCTCGTCACCCATGACCTTTGTTTCCCACTCATTCATGTCATTTTGGGCTCCATTTGATTCGCACAACTTTCCCGACGCGTGATACGATTTTATTTCACGTCACGGCGTCACATTCATTTTCCAACTTGATTTGTGGGTCCCCTGTCGACCAAAACCTGTCAGCCCCAACTATGGACATGGCCCACTTTGAGCCTACTATCTGTCCGCCACTTGTGTCCCATTTATTGGAATCCCTATGTGCAACTTATTTACACATGATCATCAACGTCTAATTTTAATTCTATTTTTGCTCGATGTCCAATTTTTATCCAATCCGGCTCCACCGAGCCCAGTCCAGCTCCATGATTTTCTCCATCGGGACACCCTCATATTTATTGTCCAAAAATATCAATTTCTTATTTTATCTATTTTTATTATTAATGAAAAATTTCCGTTGATTTTAAATCTATTGGAATTACCTCTTTTTCCCTATGTGAAATCTAAACATTAAATTCTCCATGTAATCCCAACCATCCATTTTTCCAACCCCCCCTAGCAGCCATTGTACCGGCCCTAAAAACTATGTGAGGAAAACTCTCTCTCTCTCTCTCTCTTTAACATTATTTCCTTATCCACATCATTCTCTCTCTTCCTTTTTTATTTGTTCCCACACATTCAAAACATAAACAACAACAGCACCTACAACACCCACTCCAACCCGACCACCCCTTCATTAACAGCCAACTCCTCCTCCTTGGCTGGCCGGAGCTCCGACCCCTCCAGGCCGACGACCCCGACCAACTCCTCCTCCAACTTCTCCTCCTCCACATCATTATCACCACCACCTCCATAGCCTAACCATCACCACCATCAACTCACCACCGACCGGCCACCATTCCAGCCACAACCGCCCTCGTCAACCCGAGCGCGCCACCACCACTGCAGCCATGCGGCACCATCCCGCCGCCCTCGCCACCGCAGCAGCAGCGCGCAGCCCGCGCTCACAGCAGCTGCAGCAGCGGCGAAGAGCCGGCCGCGCGCGCGCACTGTGGCAGCGCTGCCGCGCCGTCGCCGGCGACGTGGTCGGCATGGCCGACCCCCTGTTGGCCGGGCGCACCCCCGGGGCAGGCCCTGTGGCCATTGGTTCTCTCCCCGGCGCGTATCGGAGGCGATCCGTGCGTTTGGCACGGGTTCCCGTCGTGACGAGCTCGGAAACGACGCTGAAATCGTGCCCCGTCGCAGCGACTTCGCATCGATTTTCTGGAGAATCCGACCGTTGGATCGGCGATTTCTTCGCTCCGTCGCAATCTCGGTATATCCACCTTTATCCCTGTCAAATTTCGTCCGTTAATTTTATCGTTTGATACATGAAAACCGGCCACCAAGTTGACCGTTTAAATTGTATTAAATTTGGACAGTTTCGCGGGGCCAATTTCGTCAGCTTTTATCTCCTCCACCGCAACTCCGTTTGGCGTGCTACCAGTTCCGGTGCGAAGCTGGTATAACCCTCTTCCTTCCCCCTTTAGATTTCATTTCAGTTTGAGCTTGTTTGATTGGTTGAATTCGACGCCAAAGTTGGCCGTCCGAATTCGTAATTTCCAACTTGTAAAATTCTATTTTTGAACACGGGACTCCAGATTTCATTTCTGACACCACCATTAGACTTGTGGCGTCGTTCTGGCATGTTTTCATATAAAATTTGTAAGATTTGGAGAACGTGGGCCCGGGCACGCATTTCGGTACAAAGCGGGTCTCACTTTCTGGGTCAACGGAACTTTTTGACGCCGGCTCATCGGAATCCAATTCCGGATATACCGTTGAGTTCGTATCATCATTCTAGACTCGTTGACATATAATTTGCTAGGTTTTGGTGGACATTGGGTCTGGCACGCATTTCGGTGCAAGTTGGATACCAATGTCCGGGCCAACGGGTTATTTTGAGATCGGCTCATCGAAAACCAATTCCGGAAACACCGTTGAGCTCGTATCGTCATTCTGGACTCGTTGACATATAATTTGCTAGGTTTTGGTCGACATTGGGTCTGGCACGCATTTCGGTGCAAGTTGGATACCAATGTCCGGGCCAACGGGTCATTTTGAGATCGGCTCATCGGAATCCAATTCCGGAAATACCGTTGAGCTCGTATCGTCATTCTGGACTCGTTGACAGGTAGTTTGCTGAGTTTTGAGGACTTTGGCTCCGGCACGCATTTCCGTGTAAACCGGAATCCTAAGTTCTGGTCAACGGGCCAAATTAAGATTGGGTCAACGGAATCCAATTCTGGAGATATCGTTGGGTTCGTATCGTCATTCTGGTTTCGTGGACATATAATTTGTTATATTTTATTGACTTGTTTTCTTGCACATTTTTCGGTGCAAAACGGCTCCGACACGGACACCGTTTTGACCCGAAATTACCTTTTTGCCCTTGTGTCCAAATTGGACCGTTGGGTTGGCTATCCTAGCTAATTTGACCATTCTGGACACGTTGGCGATGTTCATTTCATCGTCCGACAATGTTTGTTGATAGTTTCTCTGAGTTTAACCTTTCTAATAATTAATTAATAATTAATTCTTATAATGTTCGTATTTCGAGATTAGTACAACGAAACTGAGCTCAGTCAATTCCAGTGATCTCACATCGCTGAAATTGACAAAATGGGCACGTGGATCACTGTAATAAGATTATCAACCTTACCATTGATGTTCTTATCTCGATTTACGTGTCGTAAGTTTCGACGTACGAATAACAAAGTACACTTTATATTTTCAATAATTAGACTAGGTTGACCCTGTTTGACCAAAGTTGACCAGTTGACCCAAAGTCAACTGTGAGTCAACGCTTGACCTAGTTTGACTAGATTATTGACCGGAGTTGACCTAGAGTTAATTGGACTTAGAAGAACCTAGAATAATATAGATTGCTTGTAGAGACTCTTTTAATATAACTTGAACGCTTTGTAACCTGTGTTGCTTTAAATAGGACTCTGTGGCTTCAGTTGGACCCTCTATACTTATCAGCTCAGGACCACAGGCGAGTACATTCACTGATAGTTTTCATTGTCTTGATATCTACTATATCCGATTCAGTCGTAGTGTTATACTTGATTCCTGACACGACAGTTCACGGACTAGTATACGTCGAATCCTGGCATGAGATGTTATTCCTGGACTTTCTTGGTATATGGGTATGAGATATTTCTGTGTTCATGTACTTATATAGACACATATTGGGAGTAGGCTGATCACCTGCTCTCGAATCCCCGTGTCATGACATGCCATGTCCGGATCCGTGATACTATTCGGGGGATTGGGGGAATTATTAGGGGTTATGTGATCAAGCCTTATTGTAACTATACATTGCTAGCGTCACCCTCACCCCACGTAGGGTGTCGCAGATACCTCACTCCCGGTTATCCAGGTTGGCCGGCATGACCCTTTCCAGATTTTCATGTGATTGTCGAGCCAAGTGGATAACTTGGCCATACTCTCCCTTTAGCCGATCACATATCACTCTAATAATTCAAAACACCTTTTACTTTATTTGTCATGTCTTACATTCCAGTTTCAGCTTTACTTACTGTACTTTCACCATGCTACGATTCATTCTCATATGCTCTATCTGTCTCTTATACTGTACCTTGGTTATGGGACTAGGTTCAGTTCGGAAGAAGGGTTACAACCCCGGTCCTTGTTTGGTTTAAGGGTTGTAACTCGGCTTTCGAATGGTTCCCAAGTCGCCTTTACTCTTTGTCTTGTATTTCATTATTACTGTCTCTTATAGTATTTCACAATTCACATGGAACTGTTGTTGGTGTTTTGTACTTGCTCATTTTCCTGACAGGATACGTTGACAAATTTTACAGATAGCTCGGGATTGCCTGCTAGCCTAGAGGAGACCATTAGAGGTTGTTTAGTTAGCTATTCTTAGTTGTCTGGAGTTGTATTATTTTACGGATTACTGTATTTGAGTTTTGAGATGTATTCTGAGTTTGTATCTTAGACACTTAGATTTCTCTCTGTTGTACCTCTTTTGGATTTCATGTTTTATCTATCTTCCTTTATGCTCTACCCTAGATGTGATTGAGTATGTATCTGCTATGTCACCCCCATTTGGGGAGTATAAACTGTCAGTCTTATACTATTAGATGCATTGAGACCTAGGACAGCGTTCTACCGCCGACACTGCGGCGTAGGCTTGGCGTTGCTACGTTCTCGTGCCCTAATTCTAGGTTGCGGGTCGTGACAGGACAGGACCTGGTAATTAGGTCCTGTTTTCTGAAATTGGGGTTCCTGTTTTCAGGTTCTCCCTGTTTCACTAATCCACATTTCATTTGTATACACTGTTTTTCTGTTTTCTCTTCCATGCTTCCACTTTGTTCACTTGGCACCAATCACACACCACAGATTTTTTCACTGTTTTCCTCTCACACCATCACACCCTAGTCACACACACACACATACACTTGAATATGTGATTCCTCTCTCTCTACACATGTATCCCAAATTACATATATAGGGTTGTACACATATATTAGTCATATATAGGATTGTGTGAATGTATGTATATATATTATATTGTGTAATATATGTGTTATGATATATGGGTAATATGGTATAGAGGCTATAGGTTATATACTCTATAATAGATTATAATCTATATACCAATGTGTGTAATGGTAGGATTGACATGGTATTGCCTAGATTAGCCTATAAAGCCTAGAATAGTCTTGCTAGACCTAGATTAGACTAGTTTAACCTAGATTAGACTTCGTTGACCTAGTTTGACTTCTAGGGTTGACCATAGTTGACCAAGAGTTGACTTTGGTCTAGATTGACCTAGTTTCATGTAGAATACATTAATTTGTATTGTATTATCATTCTGGACTTGTTGTGACTCGTACTGTTCTAAATAGGAGCCAGACACCACTCCTCGGACAGTACTTTCATCTCGGACTTTCAGTTAGCAGGTGAGTACATTCTCTGATCTTTTCATACCTGTCTGGATATATTCATGCTCTAGATTACTCTACATGATGCTGACACGTATCTTCATGGATTAGTACTATATGGATCCCTTCATGAGATGTTATCCCTCTACGGGTGCATCGGGTATTTCATGTTCATGTACTTTATCATGTGCATCAGGTACTCCTTGTACTCGTACTAGTTCATGTTTTTATATGTTCTCATGTGCTTTCACGTGCCTCATGTACTACTCATTACATGAGTTCACGTATCTTAGTTGTATTCATGTGCTTAAAACGTAACTTGAATGGATCCTTGTGTACTGATTGGGGTGGGGTGAGTAGAATTGGTTATGTGAACACTATCCCAAGTAGGTGTATAAATGTGCCTCCTTATTTGTATTCATGTGCCCCTAAGCCGTTTACATAACCATATTGTACTCTAAATCACGTAGTCATTTACAGTCCTTACTATCATGTATCTATTCCTAGTTACAAAATATCTTCTATTTTACTGGTACTTCCATTCAGCACTTCCTGTATTTTACTCTATTGTAATGATTTATACTCCTAACCTGATATGAACTGTTGAGAGATATGTGCTCGTTCCCGTCCTAACTGGACCTGTTGAAATATTACAGAGGACGAGGCTGAGGCATTCTGCCCTACTTACTATGGTGCCACACTAGATGAGTGCCCAGATTTGGACCAGCAGCAGGATCCATTAGCTGTAGACGACACTCCATTAGTTTAGTATTGTCTTAATATTTTGGATTACTGTATTAGACTTTGTGATATTCTGAGATGTATTATTTTAGACACTTAGAATTCTGGATTGTATCTCTGTGATTCTCTGTTCTGGATATTTCATCTTTCTTTATCAATCTATCTTACCTGTTCTACCTTAGCTGTGGTTGAGTTATATTTCTGTTTTGTCACCCCCATTCAGAAAGTATAACTTTTATTACCTTCAATTGTTAGATGTTGTGACCTAGGACAGCGTTCTACCGCCGACACTGCGGCGTAGGCTGGACGTACCCACGTCTCGTGCCCTTACTCTAGGATGCGGGTCGTGACAGACCTAGCCCAAGCCTACAACTTACTTCTACTATTGCTGCTGCTAATATATATTGTGCCCACTGCTGCTGTTTTAATTCCTGGAAAAATTAATCCCAAGCCCACTACTGCTAAGCCTATTTCCTTTTAACAGCCGAAAACATAAACCATAACCTGACCCAGCCAAAAGCTCTAACCCGACCCAAGATTCAACATCAAAACCCTAACTCAAAGCCTAACTTCTCTCTCCTCTCAATTCATTCATTCCTTTTCTTCAGCTGCCCCTTTCCTACTGAAGAAACCCTAACCATCAGTCTCCTTCTTCCTCCTGCTACCGTTCCAAACCCTAACTCTAATGTATACCAGTGCCTACACCCTAAATCCAAGCTTGTCTTCATCTCATCTCATCTTCTTCATCCATAATGAACAACAACCACCACTTATACTTTTCTTTCCTTCCTAACCCGGTTGAAAACCTAATCCAAGAAATAACCCTCATCTCCTCACAGAAACCCTAGATCATCACCTTCTTCTTCCTCATGGCTATAGAGAACCCTAAGATCCTTCTTCTTTCACCATACGAAGTACAAACTCTAACCCTAAATCCCTAAATTGAAACCCTAGAAAACAAGAGAGAAGGGGGTTTGAGAGGATCGATGCGAGGCTTACCGGCGGCCCAAGCTTCGAGATCTGGCGACGAAGCTCCCGAATGTAGTCGTTCAACGGCCGAATCTGGATACTAGCGGCCGAAGACGACGGGGTCCGGTGACTCGACAGTGGCAGATGCCTCAGGTGGCTCGGCTCGAGCTGCAAGGACACCGGCGTTCGATCTTCGATGGTCGACACTAGAATCGAGGCGGTGACGAAAGTCTCAAGGAAAGTGACTTAGAGTCGAGGTCGACGGATGGCAGAGTAAACTTGTCCTTCCTGCCAAGGGTGATGAGGACGATGTGAGGTGGAGTTTAACTTTCCAGTGAAGTCGAGGCAGCATCAGCAAACTCCGACAGTGAAGGAAGCTCTTGATGACGTAGGTCATCGTCGAGTCGAGGTTGTGACGACTTTATGGAAGGATATGTCGTCATCCCCAGGTTCTCTAGGGATGGATCTGAGCTCTGGTGGTGCTTTCATTAGAATGGTGAGGAGAAAGATGACGACACAGTGGAGCTCCTGTCATGGTGGCCTCCGACTTCAACGAGAGCGACGGTCGTACACCGACATGATGTAACGACGAGGTGGTGGCTCGAGGCCTCCGGAGTGGCGGTGGCAGATCCCGACGAGGTCGCAGTGGTCGGTGCGGTGGTGCTCGGCGGAGCAACGGCTAAGAACAGTAAAACTGAAATTAGAACTGTGGACTTTGAAAAAATGTGTACTGACAATGTTAGTGATGTCAAAATAATAAATTATTTATAATAAAATAGTAGGGTGTTACCCAAGCAAGGAGAGTGGCAACTGTGGTAATTAAAAGTAGATCTGGGGTATAACATTAAACTTGTAACTAATTGTAACCACCTGTAACTAATTAACAACCAAATCTTAACAAACTAACTAATTACATGAATTAGTTACTAATTCTTCTAACTGCCAACTCTCTAAATAATAAATAATTACAAAAATAGTTTAATCAAAACTAATCCCTCATTAGAAATCTTACTAAGAAACAAAAAGTGGTAACCTACTGATAAAAGTAACAGTATATATAATTAGTAAAACAGTATAGAATCAAAATTAGTTAATAAATAATAATCAACGTTGTGATTTAAGCATTAAACAGGAAGCTAAATTTAATTATAGTAATAAAGTAGAATTAATCTTTATTGCTGATAGTCAATTGATGGTAATGAAAATAGTAATCTTAAAATACACCTCAAAGCAAAATTAGTTATTAATAAAACAATTTTATGTAGAAAAACTAGTCTCATATAAGGAAAAGTAACTAAAATTTTAGGAAAAATATAAAACTCACGAAAATGGGTTTAGGGAGTTACAAGGTCTAAAAGGACTGAAACACTTTTAGGGGTAATAACAACCCTAGGTTAGTGAAGCGTCGTCAGTTTCAGCAAAAAAATTTTTTATCCCCAGCAGCTGGCTAGAGTTTCTATGCAGCAACAGCCTCAAAAGCAGAATCATCTGGCATAACCCTGTGGCTTCTACAAGAAGGCCAGACATATTTAGAAGAATTAAAGAATTAGGTTGGGATTATGCTTATACTGTGGATCAGGCACCCATCAGCTGAAAGGGTGTCCATTACCTCGCTCCGCTCCTGGGAATGTTCCTTCTTATATCAAGCCAGTTAGGCCACTTGTATCACATCAGCAGAGAGGACCTCTTTCCACTCAGTAGCTGCGCTTTGTCCAACATCAGTAGAGGCGACTGCCTCAGAAGGGCAAGGTCTTCTCCATGACTATTGTTAAGGAGACCGAAGGTCCTAATAATATGATTGTGGGTTCTATCCTTCATGATTCATTTTCAGCCATTATATTATTTGATTCTGGAGCCACACATAGCTTTATATTTATAGCTTATGCGTTCAAACATAGTATAGTAGCAACACCTTTAGATAGAAACTAGAAGTTCATGACTAGCGGAGGTATTCTCCTAGTTAAATATATTTGTGTCCAGCGTCGCATAACCTTGGGAGGAAAGGAATTGCGCACTGATCTACTCGTAATGCCACTTTCGAGTTTCGACATCGTTCCCGGGATAGATTGGTTGATTACCAATTATGCTTCCATAGATTGCCATAGAGGATGTATAGTATTCAGTCCTCCGGAGGAGCATGTTCAAATTTGCCAGGGGAGCAACAGAGGAGAATCATGAGATTTTATGTTGAGCTATGATAGAAGACAAGGAGTTACCCCATCCTATTATTGTAAAATTTCTTAACATATTTCTAGAAGAATTACCAGGATTACCGTATGATACAGAGGTTAAATTCTTTATAGACTTAGTTCCGAGAGCTGAACCGGTGGCAAAAAATATTTATAAAGTTAACAGCAATGAGATGGTGGAGCTAAAGAAGCAAGTTGATGAATTGCTAGAGAAGGGGTTCATTATGCAACACCCTGGTTCTGTAGAAACGATCCTCCTCGCTAAGACGTGATGCCATGTGATCCTAGGTTATGCTTGTGAAAGACGGGTTCCATAACAGCCGATTACAACAGCTTGCGACGAGGTCGTCACACAGAAGTCCTGAAGCAGGAACATTGAATAGTAAGTCTCCAGTGAAAAGTTGAAACAAAACACAAGTCATACAAATAAATCTTTATTAATTTTGAAATAAAGATTACAAGGTGGCACGCGGCCAAGATTACAACACTCAGTCTCACTCTTCCTCGCAATACAAGCCATTATGTTCTCTTTCTTATCTCTCAATATAATAAAATAGAGGTGCCCCTTCGGTTTGCAACTTGAAGGTGCTTCAGATAGGCGATGTCCATTCATTATGTCCCGTATAGTTGAATACTCCAATACGACCGCATGCCTTGAAACGTCAAAGAACTCCATGCTTCAGCGCGTCCAAGCGAGCTCTGTTCCAAGCGTGCTGATATCTGAACCTGCACATGAATACTGGTAGGATATCAGTACATAACCATACTGGTGAGTGAGCTCCTCGCCTATCCATACAAAATCAATATGTTCATTAGTGAGTGCAAACTATTCTTTTGATTGTCTTTCTAATCTTGCCTTAGGATCAGTTTCAAGACATAAACTCTAAGCCATATTCCATATTGTAACCAACGAGATCGTGCTCCAAATCCATGAGGTTGTGCTACTAAATCCATTCATACTAACATCGTGGTCATGCCATAAGATCAATATGTGTAATAACATCGAGGTCGTGTTTCGCCGCACAGTGTAACCCATTCATATTACCTTACATACTTTTCCGTCAACATACAACCAACTCAGTAAATACCTTGAGACTTCATGTCAAACTTTCTTGAGACCAATGCTACAAATCGTACCCAAGCACACAACTCTATTGAGGCCATATCTTAGGCTCAATGATTTTGATGCATACCATACACAATTTTGACTCATTTGTACCGTGTATACATTTTTTGACTCACTTCTAAGGCATACACGTGGATTGTCGCTATTATGCCGGCTCAAACTATATGAAAGGTCACTAGCATGATAAGCTATACTTTGACCCAATTTGGATAAGATGGTACGTTCATAAAAATGAGGTACGGTCTTGCTGAATTTCCTGCAATACCCGCTATACGGCGCACTCCTTGGGTCAGGTCGCACACCATCCAAGGGTTCATAAGTTCCTCCTAAGCCAGATCGACCGTATGGCCCCAGGTTACCGTCCGAGGAACATCGCCCTTGTGCACAAGTTGTCCAATGACCATGTAATACTCGAACTCAACTTTTCATATTTCAAGACCATTTCTCATCTTTACTTTCTTTCTATATCCATGCATCTGCCAAAACCAGAGACTGCCTCGATGACCCACGGTCACGAGCATTTTCCATGTTACCATATCATTTGACTCAACTCATGAATGACTATTTGATAGCCCTCCTGTCAAACTTTACTCATCCGTACTCCATGATGTGCCTCCAACCAACTATACTCTATGTCACAAGCCTTGAATTCGTGGGACCGTATGGCTATAATAAGCCATGGAACCGTGAGATCGTACCTGCTATGACATCAAATTGATAGCTCATGGCATAACTTTTCACTCAATACGTGAGGTCAAAAGGCCGAGTGCCAACTTTGGAAACCCAACATGAAGTGCAATCTAAGCATCAAGTTGACTACTTTCACGTTCTACACAATTTGACTCAGAGTGGGATTATTTTCTTTAGCTATGTGGCTTCATCTCTTTTATTAGCAAACATGTTCAGTGCAATTAAAAATATCCAATTATTAATGTGAAGGCCAAGATGTGACAATTTCACCGAAATCACCCACCTGAGCGAGGAATTACCTCGACCGTACGGGACTTCGAGCAAGCCGATGCATGGCTAAGTCCAATGTTGTTGCATTTCGATTCATCCGGTTAAACTGAGAGGGATAGGATATTACATAATACACTACTAAGAAAAAGTTTCATCATCAAAACTTACTAAGTACACACTCATCGATTTATCACTTGATTCAACATTCAATGATTCTCGCACACACTCCTCCTATGCATTTCTTCAATCCGAGCCACGCTCGTGCCTTAGTTATTTTTTATATTAAAAAACAATGTTTCCAACATGGGGTAACTTATAGTCGGCGCACAAATGGACAACTTAGTTCTAGGGAAACTACCCAATCGGTATCCGAAACAAATTTCTGAATCAAAATTTTATCAAGTCATTCATTCATCGTCTCCTAGTCGAAACTCAGTGTTACCCCTCCCTAACCAATCTCTGAAACCTGACTTGTATCAATACCTTAATCAATATTCACACGTATTTATATTCAAGTATTTTGCCTACCGATTTTACTATCTTCCGAATTCATTAATTTCAATTTGCTACAATCAATACACAATGGTTCTTTCGTTCACTCTCGAATGATATCGACATACTCATCCCGAGTATCCAGCCCAACCAAATTTAACTTATTTACCTCAAACCCGATCAATCAACATTCAAGTTTATTTCAAATCCAATGATCACACTACCATCAATATTTTTTTTGAAATCCATGATTTCAAAACGCTTGATACCATTCTGTTCTTTTAGTCTTACTTGAATTACTTGAATTCAACGTAACACTTAGTTGGTTCGTGCACATATTTAAGGCGTTCCTAAAATATATATATTTTAGCCAAGCCTCGTAATAAAGAATCTGCCATTACCACTCGAGTCAGATCGTACAAATATTTAAGGCATCCCTGAAATATATGCATTTCAGCCAAGCCTCATGGGTGGTGTCTCCACATAATTGAATTATTCTATCCACTAATAACAATATCCACACCTATCAATCCTCAAGCTTTTTCTAGAATACTTTCAACTAGCTACCCCAGCTTTGTAATCTACCAAGGTGACTCTCATTAAGGTCGATCGTAACAAGTCTATATCTCCGATAGGAATATCTGCATAACTGCTAGGCTATATTTACTAGGCTAAAGTCAAAGTCGATGTTGGGATCACCATTTCCAAACAACAATATCAAATTACTCACCTCTCAATTCTAAGGTCAAACCATAGTCGATAGTATAGGGTCTTCCGACCCAAGCTCATATCGCTTTGATTTCGAAACTTTGAGCATAGATTTCTCCTATTCGTATTCGTACCATTTAGTCCAAGGGGTCGAGTCATTCAACAAAGCCATTTCTAAGGTAAATTATTTTATGATCATCCTCGATCATGACATGGTTCAACGACGTAACTCACAACTCTTAATTCGTAATATTCAATTCGTTCAATAGACCTATCAATCCAAATTTGAATAAGTCGATTACAAAATCACAAGTCATAATCCACCGATCACAAGTCATAATATGTATTCCAAATGTCAAGTCATAACATCTTAATCAAAAAAATTATCGATCATAACTTTTCTCAAATTGATATCTTATTAATCCTCAGTCTCATGTATCTATCTCATTGCAATGTTGCAAGATTGTCTGCTATAATTTTCCTGAGTCATAACAATTCTTGATCATTCAATCTGTCAAAAAATTTATTTTGCATAGTCTGCCTAACATACGTTCACGTATATTTTGAGTTCATCTAATCAAGTCATCCAAATGTTTGTTACTATTAATGTATTCGTCAATCTCCACAATTATAGAATCCATACAAATGATAATATTTGACACGATCATCATTCCTCGAATTAAAGTACCCCTAAGTTATCGTACATCAATTTTTGATATACCGCAATACCATCAATGATATATATATATATATATATATATATATATATATATATATATATATATATATATATATATTTTTTTTTTTTTTTTTTTTTAAGGAAACACTAAATTTTATTGATATCTCAAGTGAGTGCCAACTCAGGTTACAAACAAAAGTTCAGTTTGAAGATACAATAACCAGAGCCATTACCCATTTTGCAAAAGCGGATGATCAGGGTTCACATGTTTGCATCTTTGAAGAGCTTTCAAAGTTTGTCTCCGAATTTCTGCAACCAACTGAACCCCCGAATACTTGTAAGACTCATATCTCCATTTGTTCATGTTTTTCCATATTACCCAACAAGCAGCAGCAACTACAATTTCCCGAAGATGAATGAAAGGCCTGCACCACCAACGCTTCAATCTATTTCTAAAATCACCTGTACCCCGAATACGAAAGTGTTGTTGTAATTGGAGCCAAACCTCCTTTGCAAGATCACCATCATGAAATAAATGCTGAACGGATTCTTGGTGAGGTTGAACACAACAATGGCATTGAGAGGCGAGGTGATAACCCAGTTTTTGAACAGAATCATCAGTCGGAAGTCGATCTTGCAAAATTCTCCATGCCAGTACAGACCACTTGATAGGAATACACGAATTCCAAATATGGCCGAAGTTCGTATCACGGGGATAAGGAACTCTCGTATGACGCCAAGCCGAGGCCAAGGAGAACTCCCCCGAATGAGAAGGGGACCACAACCATTGTTGTTGGTTCATAGGATTCGAAATAATCAGGTGATTAGAGATATCTCTCCCATGAAGGATCCTTTTCCAGATTTGAGAAGCATTAGAATTAATTTGAACCTCGTCAATGTCAGTGAACTTACAGTAATGAGTCTTGATAAAAGAAGACCAAAGCCCATCTTGAGTCTTTATCTTCCACCAGAGTTTAGTAGAAAAAGAGTCGATAATCTCCTCAATACTGCGAAGTCCAAGCCCCTTTTCGTCTGTAGGTCTAGCCATCGAAGACCAACTTAACCATGAATGTTTATAAATTCCCTCCTTCGAGCCCCAGAAAAACTTAGAGAACATGATTTCAAGTTGTGTAATAACCGCCTTAGGGGGACTGCAGGCCGAAAGAATATACAGCGGAATCGAAGTTAAGACTGATTTGAGGAGAACCAGCTTGCCTCCATAGGAAAGAATACGCTGCTGCCTGCCATCAATACGAGCTCGAATTTTAGCAATTAACTCTTCGAACATACCCGCATTCTTCCTACCTGACATGAGAGGACAGCCAAGGTAGGTGAAAGGAGGATTCGATGATCGGAAGCCCGTAATCTCCTTTAGTTCCTCCTCGCGATCCACAGGGAAAGAAGGATGAACATAAATGGAAGATTTCCTTCTGTTGATGAGTTGGCCAGAAACTGCTTCATATCTGGTGAGGACAGAACGCAGAGCCCGAACAGAGGAGACATCTCCAGCTGAAAATATCAAAACATCATCTGCGTAGGCAAGATGAGTCACCGCCGGACAGCCACTAGGAGCATAGAAATGATGAAAAGCAGGCATATCAACTAATTTTTGAAGGTTGCGTGATAGAGCATCTGCGGCTATGATGAAAAGAGCAGGGGATATGGGATCACCTTGTCGAACACCGCGAAAACCATGGAAAAAACCCGATGATTCTCCATTAATGATGGTAGAATACCAAACATTACTGATCAGGCGATATATTTGATTGATCCATACTTCATTGAACCCAAATTTACGCATAACCTTCATCAGGAAACTCCATTCCACTCTGTCGTAGGCCTTGGCCATATCTAATTTAATAGCCACATTACCTCCTCTATTTTTGATTCTCATCAAGCTCATCATGTCCTGTGCAAGGACAACATTGTCAATGATTTCCCTGCCTCTCACAAACCCAGATTGTTCCGGAGATATAATTTTAGGAAGGAGAATTGCCAACCTAGAAGCCAAGAGCTTAGAAATAATTTTATTCATGACAGTGCAAAGGCTAATTGGCCTATAATCTGACCAAGATGAAGGGTTCTTGACCTTCGGAATAAGCACAAGAGAAGTACTCGAGATAGCTCTGGGAAGAGAGAACCCGTCCATGAAAAGTTGACAAGCTTCAAGAATATCATCTTCGATAATAGGCCAAGCAGACTTAAAGAATTTTGCATTAAAACCATCGGGACCACCCGCACTACCAGAGTCGATACTCTTAATAACTGAAGAAACTTCCTCTTTAGTAGGACGAGAAGTTAAGGCCTGATTTTCCTCCTCAGTAATAAGCATTGGAATAGAATCAAGAAAATTATCATCATCTACAGTAGTTGTGCTTTTAAATTGCTCTTCAAAATAGTCATTAGCCGAGGCCTGAATGTCTTTGAGTTCAGTGAGAAGACCACCATCGCCCTTTATAGAATGAATGCGAAGTCTTCTCTGCTTACTGTTAACACATTCATGGAAATAGGATGTATTACGATCTCCATCTAAGTCCCATCGAAGTCTAGCCTTCTGCTTCCAATAGGAATCTTCATAGGAGAGCCGTTGTTTTAACAGAGCACGAGCCTTAAAAAGAGCTGATCTTGTGTTGTCAGAGTGATGTAACTCGTGTTCTATCTCAGCGGCCAGAACTGCGTCTTCAGCAACCTTCACCTGTTGAAAAATATCCCCATAAGTAGCTCGACTCCAAGTAGATAAGGCTTTGCGACATGCAGTCAAGCGCTCTGACACTCTGACAAGAGCATTGGGGTGTTGAATAGAGTTCCATGCAGTTTGTACAACCTGAGTAAATTCCTTATGGGATGTCCAGAAGTCCAAGAAACGAAATGGTTTACGAACTCGAGCATTAGCTGATTTAAAAGTGATAAGTAATGGCGAGTGATCGGATTCATTTCTGTTTAAGTGATCTTCGATAGATAAAGGAAGCAGGGAAAACCAATCTTTATCAAGTAGCATACGGTCAAGCCGAGAACCCTGTTTATCCCCCTCAGATTTCATCCAGGTGAACATACTACCAGTGTAAGGGAGTTCAGTTAACCCTGTGGTCATCATAAAATTGTTAAAATCATTCATAGCTTGGGAGTTGGGAAGAAGCCCCCCAGTTTTTTCTTTCCTAGTCCTAACAACATTAAAGTCTCCTCCAACTGCCCAGGGGAGGTTGAACTGGGTTTGGAGTTGTTGAAGCCGCTCCCACAAATTAGTGCGACCCTCCTTCGTGTTATCACCATGAACGATCGAAAGAAGGGCTTCTGAAGGTAAATATTCAATAGAGAATCGAATCGACACAGCTTGCTCAAAAGAATCCACCAAATGCATAGAAGACCCTCCTCTAGTGAAAATCCAGATGTTCCCTTTCTCGTTCGAAATGCCTTGAGAACAACCTAACTTAAGTTGGAATGAAATCAGTTGAGAAGGAGAGACTTTGGGTTCGATGATAGCAATGAGATGAACTTTATTAATCCTGGCAAGATTCTTGATACGTTTAAGAGTCATCTTGTTAGCAATGCCCCTAACGTTCCAAATCAAAAACTTAAACATTAAGATTTTGGCTGGAAGAGGAGCTTGCGATACCGGACCGGAGAACTCTGTCCGACGGTGGAGGAGGAGGTTTTTTCTTACGGACGGAGACTGGAGGATTAATTTTCGCTTCTTTTTCCTGCCCATGATGCTCTGCCAAAGAACGTTCGTCTTCCTCTTCGGCTATATCCGCCCAAGGACAACCACGAATCTCCCCTTCTTCTAAGATCTCTGTACCATCATCCTGCTGAAGTGGTACGTCTTCACGTTGAGAATGTTCTTCCCCTGGTTCAACAGTCCCCGGCGTACGTAGGAGAATTGCCTCATTAATGTGTAAGGGTTTGGGACTTAATGATGTGTTATTGATGGGATCGTTTTCTGCATGGGGCGAAGTAATCTCCTTTTGACGGTTTGCTGCATTGATGGGTTCAGCTAATAAATGCTGCTGAGTTGGCAGATCATGGTTGGCCTGAGGATTTTCCATTTGAAGAGCATTGGGTGATGGCTCACCCTGAGTAGAAATATTCTCAGTAGAACTGGTAGAAGGCTCACCTCGAGTGGAAATATTCTTTTGAGGAATATGCTCTCCTCGTTGTTTGTCTGTCTCTCCTCTCGCAAGGATCTTGGTCACCGAAGGCTGATGCTCCTTCTCCGTATTGATAGCCTTTCCCTTTTCCTGTGCTTTGGACTTGCATGAGTCTGCGGTGTGGCCCTGATGACGGCATGCATTACAGTAGGACGGAATAGTTTCATATTCAATGAGTTGCCAAAAACTCCTATTCCGAGGCAAATTTATCCTTATCTTATGTTGAAGAGATTTAGAGGCATCAACCTCAATGAATACTCGGGCAAGGCTCGGGCGAGAGAGATCTGCTGTTGCTTTGTCGATTTTTAGGGGATTACCAATGGCTCCAGTGATGGCAAAAAGAGCGTCCTTTGCATAAAAATGATGAGGGAGATTTGGGAGATTAATCCATACCGGAATGATAGATGATTCATGAGAAGGAGAAAAGTCTGGGTCCCATTTGAAGATCCTCATCGGAGCATGCGCAATGTACCATGTGTCCTTCGAACGCAGACGCAGGAAATCTGATTCGCATGATGGGCGAATGAGTATGTGTTTGGAGTCAATGAGACCCACGTTGATAGATCCATCAAAAACAAATTCCGCAAGAGCCTTACGGATTTTGTCGATGGACGGACGATAATGTGAGAACTTCCCCACCAAAGCGTACCGTAGTGGGGAGGCTAGAGCTTCCTCCTCCTCCACAGAGAAGGAGATAGATGGAGCCCCCTTAAACGTGGATATCTGTCTGGGGGGGATGAGAGGCGCGGACGGGGTTGTCTTGCCTCCCACCACTTCTGCGAAGGACCTAGCGGCCATAGCTTCCGAAGGGCACTGGTCAAGCGGAGGGGCGGTGTTGCCACCCAAGTGGTGTGGCAACCCCAGGAGGGGTACCGGCACGGCCAGAAGGCCACACCGGGATTCGTGGAAGAAGGAGGCGCCCTAGGGTTTCCGGAGGTAGTCGATCTGTATATATATATATATATATATATATATATATATATATATATATATATATATATTCAATGATATATATATATATATATATCATTGAATATATATATATATATATATTCAAAAAAAAATTAATATATATATATATATTCAATGATATATATATATATATATATATATATATATATATATATATATATATATATATATATAATATATATATATATCCTTACGATCTTTTTTTGCAATAAACTTTGAGTCGTGCAACTAATGCTATCATCCGAACTGGATATGCAATCCGCTCTTACAAATTCAAGATCAATTTCGTTATAATTATCTTTTGAACTAGTTACCTGATCAGTTCATTCAAATTCAAAATCACGTTCGTTACTGTATATCTTAGTCATCGTGCAACATAATTCCTTAAATAGTATTATTCTATCATGTCTCAAGTCATCGAGCATTTTTATTTAAATCCTCAGAGTCATTTTGTATTTTTATATCATTTCTATGCACACTAATTTCTAATCGTGCTAACTTTTCATATATGATTCATATCGATTCCTCGACTAAGTCATTCGTTCGTTACACCTTAACTTTTTTTTGATTCAATCTATCTACTTTCCATCAATATTTCATAACTGACGTAATCCCAAACCGCTAGACGTCGCCTTTTTTGTTCGTTTAACTCAAATCTTGCATGAGATATCTATAATCATGACTAACTCTATCATACTCGTTTCTAAAGATCTATGCTACTCGTGTCGCTTGCTGATGTACCCATCGGCACCCCAATCCTCAATCCCATACACCACTCAGGCATAAAGTTACTTGATAAATCCTTGCAATGATTATTCGAATCACAATCGATCACTTTAAATCTCCGTTCGAACCATTCCTCAAATTTCAAGCATCTGTCCATATCGCATCGACGATATCGTCTTTTCGAGAGTACCTCAATCGATAGTTATACCACATACTCAAATCGAGTCTAAATTATTCTCATTTGTAAATATTTGGTCCCACACACAACTTATTATTATTGACACGATTCTTCGTGTATATGCCCAGTCTGACTTAGCCAATTGTGCCTTATGTGAAATCATATTTATTTAACCAAATTTCTTTCATACGATTTTACAAAATATATAAACTTATTGTGGGAACATCCCGCGAAACATTGAGAGAGCGCACTAATAACATCAAGAACCAAGTCATCATTAGAGTTAAAAAATTTAATCGAAAGTCCAAGGATATAAAGCCGTGCTGTGATACCACTATGTTACACCATGGTTCCGTAGAACCAATCGGCCTCGCTAAGGCATGATGTCACACGAGCCTAAGTTGTGCTCGCACAAGGCGGATTTCATAACGGTTGATCACAATAGCTTGCAATGGGATCGTCGCACAGAAGTTCCGAAGCAGGAACATTAAATAATCAGTAAGTTGCCAACGAAAAGTTGAAACAAAATACAAGTCATATAAATAGCTCTTTATTGATTTTGAAACAAAGATTATAAGGTGGCACGAGGCCAAGATTATAATACTCAGTCTCACTCTTCCTCACAATACGAGCCACTTTGCTCTCTCTCTCTCTCTCTCTCTCATCTCTCAATACAAAAAATAGAGGTTCCCACTCAACTTGCAACTTGAAGGTATTTCAGATAGGCGATGTTCATACATTATTTCCTATATAGGTGAATACTCCAATGCGATCGTACGCCTCCAAATGCCAAGGAACTATATGCCTCAGCGCGTACAAGCGAGCACCGCCCCGAGCGTGCTGATACTGAACCTGCACATAAAGATTGGTGGGGCATGAGTAGACAACTGTACTGGTGAGTGAGCTCCTACCCCACCCTTACAAAACAAACACGTTTATTTAGTGAGTGCAAACTATTCTTTTGATTGTTTTTCTAATCTTGCCTTAGGATCAGTTTCAAGACATAGACTCTAAGCCATATTCCATGTTACAGCCAACGTGATCTCCAAATCCATAAGGATGTGCTACAAAACCCGTTCATACTAGCATCGTGGTTATACCATAAGATCCATATGTGTAACAACATCGAGGTCATGCCTCGCCACACAATGTAACCTATTCATACTTGCCCTACAGACTTTATCGTTAATATACAATCGACTCAGTGAATACCTTGAGACTTAGTGTCAAACTTCCTTGAGACCAACGCTACAAATCGTGCCCAAGCACGCGACTCTATTGAGGACAGATCTTAGGCTCAATGATTTTGATGCAAACATGCACACAATCTTTGACTCATTTGTACCGTTTATACATTTCTTGACTCACTTCTAAGACATGCCCACGGATTGCCTCTATTATGCCGACTCAAACTATATGAAAAATCACTAGCATGACAATCTATACTTGGACCCAATTTCGATAAGACGGTACGTTCATCAAAACGAGGTACGATCTCGTCGAATTTCCCGTAATACCCGCTATACGGATCACCCCTCGGGTCAGGTCGCACACCATCTTAAGGTTCCGTAGCACGTTCCTCCTAGGCCAGATTGGCCCTGTGGCCCCAGGTTACCGTTCGAGGAATATCGCCCTTATGCACAAGTTGTCCAATAACCATGCAAGACTCGAACTCAACTTTTTATATTTCAGGACCATTTCTCATATTTACTTTCTTTTTATATCCATACAGTTCCCAAAACTAGAGACTGCCTCGACGACTCACGGTCGTGAGCATTTTCCATGTTACCATATCATTTGAATCAACACTGGAATGGCTATTTGATAGCTCTCCTGCCAAACTTGACTCATCTGTGTTTCGTGCCGTGCCTCCAGCCAACTATACTATATGTTACAGGCCTTGAATTTGTAGGAACGTATGGCTATAATAAGCCATGGGACCATAAGACTGTGCCTGCTATGACATCAAGTCGATAGACTATGGCATAACTTTTCATTCAACGTGTGAGGTCAAAAGATCGAGCGCCAACTTTAAGAAAACGTAAAGTGCAATCTAAGCATCAACTGGGCTAGTTTTATGTTCTACACAATTTGACTCAGAGCAGGATTATTACCTTTAACTATGTGGGTTCATCTCTTTTATTAGCAAACCTACTCAGTATAATTGAAAATATTAGATTATTAATATGAAGGCCAAGCTGAGTCAAGTTCACCGAAATCATCCAATTGAGCGAGGAATTTGTAAAACCCCTAAATTTCTACTATTTTATTATTATTAAATTTGATACCGATTTAAAATTTTGTATTGTACGTCGCATAGTCGTATTTTACGTCGCGCACGAAAATTTATTTTTCGTAGTTGCTCATCGAGTGCGAATATGTGCGAGCGTACATATTTTAGAAAAACATTTTTCTCTATTTTAATATATACTTTCAAAATATTATATAAATATTCTTGCTATAAAAAAACCTTTGTTTCTAAAAGTTATTAATAATAAATAATATTTTTCTATACTAGAAAAGCCTAATTATGTAAAGAATATTTTCGCATACATATATATTGGTAATTATTTATTAGTTTGTTTTAAATAATGTAATTTTCAAAATTAATTATTATAGTATTTTTGGAAAACAAATTTTTGTAATATTTGTGACAATTTAAAATTTGATTTGATTCCATGGATACATTTAAATATATTAAGTTAATATATATTATTGGAATTTGATTTATTGATTTAATTTTAAACTAAGGGAATTTAAATAGATTTAATTGGATTTGGATTAGATTTGTATTGGATTTGGATTTGATTCGTTATTTTAAATTAATACATGAATTATCTATTTTGGGTTTAAATATTCCTAATCTTTATCCTAATGGGAATTCCCACATCCTATAAATAGGCAGGTACTCCTCTATTATTTTTCCACAAGACAATTCTCCACCAAATTCCACAAACAAATTGTGCGTGCCTCGTGTCCGTGTTCCACCATCAAATTCTTATTCCACCCTTTTACAAGTACGTTTTTTTCCATCTTCGTGTCGGACACAACCCGACACCATTTTCCCAAATAATCCTAAGCTCTAATCCTAGACCGGTGCCTCGACCTCATCCTATCCTCTACCTCTCCTCCTGGCCACAGGACAACACCTTCACCACTGTCACTGCCGTCCCTCCTTCGTCGACCCATCACCCCGTCGACTCTACGGCAACCACCGAAACCCTTCTCCCCTTGTCGACAATACCGACCACCAGCCTCCACCCGAACCTGCCACCACCCAAACCACCCAGACCCGACACAAACTAGCCAAACCACGGCCACCCGCTGTGCCCCGACGAACACCAGAAACCCCCTGGCCATCCACGCTCCTCCTTCCACCGGAAGCCAGACCGGAACATCACCCATCATTCCTGTCAGCCAGACACACGACCGACACCATCGCCGACCACTCCTCCTCGACACCCTGTCGCACAACACAACTACCACCACCACAAGAATTAAGAAAAAAATTGTAAACCTAACTTACCTGACCGCCACGACGCCACGTCGAGCCGGCGAGCGGCCACAGCGGACCGCCTCGCCGCGTCTCTGTCGTTCTCCGCCGCGCCAGCCATGTCCGACTGGTCGGGCCGCACGTGCATCCACTCCCTGCTTCTTCCTCTCCCAGTGACGACTTTCTCCGTCGCCGGCCGACCCAGCCACAGGCGTCGATCGCCAATCGCGTCCCCTCCGGTGAGCGGAGCTCCTCCGCTGCATCAACCGCCGACCGACGAATCCCCTCCACCGTTTTCCCCTCTTCCTCGCCTCGCCGGACCTTCTCCCGAGCCCCGACCGAAACCCTCCGCCGACCGTGGCCTCGCCGTCCTCCTCCGACCGCAGCACCGTCGTCGACATCGCGCTGGAGGCGCGTACACCCCTCTACGCCGCCTCCTACGGCACAGCGCCCACCGCGCGAAGCCGGAAACCTCGCCGGTGCCCAACTCCTCGCGCCCGCTCCCTTACTGCCCTCTTCTTTCGCCCGCCGCGACCCCAAAACCTCGGCGCTCCGCCCCCTTCCTCTACTCCCCCGCTATTCCGCCTCTTCCCGAGTCCCCCTCCGCCGGCCGGAAAGCCAGATCGCCGCCTCCCTCGCTCAGCTCTCATCCCCGTCACCTTTTGTGTCTTTTTTTATTATTATTTTTTTTTTCCTTTTCTATCGATTTCCTTCTCGCAGAAGGAAGGGAGCTTAGTTAATTTAATTATTACTATTATTATTATTATTATTATTATTATTATTATTATTATTATTATTGTTATTATTATTTTTTTGATTAACTATTATTACTATATACTGAATTTATCATTATAGTTATTTTAATTATCATTATTATTAATATTATTGTTATTATTATTATTTTGTCTTATTAAATTATATATAGTAGTATTTCTAAATTAATGGTTACAAAGTATAATATTGGGCTTTGTAACTCATTAGGGCTTTTATATTACCTTGACAAATATATATATATATATATATATATATATATATATATATATATATATATATATATATATATATATATATATATAAAATTTAAATTTATGTTATTTTAAGAAAATAGTTTTGGTCTAGAACTTGTATTTTTACAAATTAGATCTAGCCTAAAAGATATTTATAAATTCTTTTCACATATTTATTTACAATATTTTGAGTAGCCAAAACTTAATTTCAAGGATATTTTTCAAATAGTTTTTATTTACTAATTCTGCCAAATTTTCTCGAATATCCAATCTTGTCCCTTGCTAGCCATAATCCTATCTTCTTCCAAATCTCAAACTTATTTATATCATCCCTAACTAATTGGACCGTCCCGGACCCATTGGAACTGTCCGTGCCACTATCTGAGGTCCCCTTGTACATTTGTTGCACCAAAGTCGCAGTTTGCGCCACCTTGATCATCGCAGCACACCAGGCGTACTACCAGGTAAGACACCTTGCCATTAGCTGTTTAATTATTTTAGCTCATATTTTATGCATTATTTATTTTTTTATGCAAAATAAACTGTGATACATGGCATAACTGTTAGAACTTACTGTTCATTTATATTTCCTACTGTGTATTATTTTTCTTACAAATTAAACCTAGATTTAAGGGACCACCTTGTGTGTTGCATTCATTGGCCTTGACACGTTGTAAACACGAAGTTGTGTGTCACATGTAGAACACAGAAGTGCGTGATTGGCTGACCACCAGTACGTACAAGCCGTGCGATAGGAATAACCGCTAATAGAGGTTGCATGCTAGTTTGACTTAGCGGTTATAGTGGTTTGTGTTGTGGATACAACATAGTAGGCATTGGGCGGGGAGGACAATTCCTTAGCGTATGGACTTCGATGCACTTCCCTTGTGACCCGGACTCTCCGCTGGAGATACGGGGTTGATGACCCAAGATTACTGACGGCCACTGACGATTCTGCGGAACGTCATGCTCTTCCTGATGGGGCCTCTGGTGCCCAAAGGGGGACTACGCTGATCCTATTTAGCCAGGGTCCATGCGTAGGAAGGATTGTTCTTAACTATATTTTTCTTAGAACGGTAAGCTACCATATCCGTTAGGTACGAGTACTTTTGGTTTGGGTACTTGTATCTGACCGTGGCTTGGAACAATAACTTGTCGCGGATTAGTTCGTCACATCTTGTCCTCGTTTGGTTGTAGGTGTGACTTACTACTTCGATGAGAAGGTATTGAACCTTATTGGGATCCGGATACCATATCGGATTCATAGCATAGAAAGATACGTTACCGTGAATTAGTTTACCATCTCTTGTCCTTGTTTGGTTGGGGGGATGGTACGCTCGTTCAGTAGGTGCGTATTGGAACATGTTATAATTCGATTTACTTATTTATTTGAGCAATATTTATTCAATTTATATGGCATGCTATTATGTGTCTTGTTACGTCCCTCTGAGGACCTGGTTGTCTTGCCAGGTGTGTGCTATTGTCTTTCACAGGTGTTCTAGCTCTAGCCGTGATCTTTGCTATTTCTTCGAAGATGATTACATTTGGATCGTCTTCGCTTTGATCGCCACTCATTTCATTTTTCTATGTACTTTTCTTTATTTTTTTGGTAGTGGATTTGTCTCCGCCCAACATATTATATCAAGACAAATTTATTATCTTTATATGATGTCTTTTGTTCATTTATTTGCGTGGATGAGATTAGTTATGGTTCTACTGCATTTTACAGCTTATGTATTCATACGAGGTTTCCATATATTGGAGTATACTTCGTATGAATACAGCTGGCATGTCTACGTTCCTAGTTCTACGTATTTTAGGACTGGAGCGTTACAGAATTGCCTCACCCATGTGGGACTTTGAGCAAGCCATTGTATGGCCAAGTCCAAACGTTGTTGTATTTCGATTCATCCGGTTGAACTAAGCAGGGTGGGGCTTTACACATTAGATTGATTTCATCACCCTGGGATGCTCCGATATTATTTTTACCGAAGAAGGATGGGTCAGTGCATATGTGCATTGACTACAGGTTTTAAACAACATCACTATCAAGAACAAATACTCGTTGTCAAGGATCGATGATTTATTTGATCAGTTGAGCGTTCTGAGGTGTTCTCAAAGATAGATTTAAGGTATGGCTATCATCAAGTGAAAGTGAAGGATAAAGAAATTTCGAAGACTACTTTTCGGATAAGATATGGCCAGTACGAGTTGTTGGTGATGCCATTTGGGTTGACTAATGCCCTTGTAGTTTTTATCAACTCAATGAATAAGTTATTCCATTAATATTAAACAAGTTTGTAGTATTCATTAACAATATCCTTATATACTCGAAGACCCAGAGGAACATGAAGAGCATTTGATGATAGTGTTAGAGACTCTCCGGAGGGAACACCTTTATGGAAAACTCTCAAAATATGAGTTTTTTTTTGGACAAAGTAAAGTTTTTCGTACATGTAATAACTGGTGATGGTATTCCAGTGGATCCGAAGAAGATTGTTGCCGTCGAGACTTGGACTACTCCAGTTTAGTAGAAGAAATTCGAAGTTTCTTAGGATTAGATGGATATTTCATATAGTTTATGAAGGATTTCTCCCAGATCACAGAGTCGATAACTAGGCTTACGCAGAAGAATGTGGAGTTTGTATGGACAAAGGAGTGCCAGGATGCATTTGAGGAACTGAAGAAGAGATTAACAACATCACATATTTAAGCTTTGTCATCGAGGTTTTACTATCTATAGTGATGCCTCAGGAAAGAGGTTAGGTTGTGTCCTGGAGTAGAACAAAAAAGTTATTGCTTATGCTTCAAGACAACTATTACCCCATGAGAAGAATTATCTCACTCATGACTTAGAGCTAGCAGTAGTGATCTAAAGTTGTAGAAGCACCACCTCTAGAGTGAGAGGGTAAAAATATTTACAGACCACAAAAGTCTGAAATAGGTCTTCACCCAAAAGGAGTTGAACATGATGCAACGTAGATGACTGGAGTTGATGAAAGATTTTGATATCTTATTACAGTACCATCCTGGAAAAACCAATGTGGTAGAGGATGCACTTAGACGTTATCCTACAGCTATGTTCTTAACCAGAGATCGGTATTTATTTGAGGACCTAGGGAGCTTGGGTATTGAGGTTGTGATTTATGGGATCGAGATGCAGATGATAGGCATGCAGATTCAGTCACAACTGGTAGACAAAATCAAAATCAGGATGGGGGATTGAGGAGTCTTCGAGCTTAGGTACAGGCCGGTTTGCTTGATATTTTTTCTATTGCTGAAGTTGGTTCTCTGAAGCTCGAGACTAGGTTGTGTGTGCCGAGTGGAGAGTTGCAAGAAGAAGTGATGCATGGAGCACATCGCTTGAGAGATCATGTGTGGGGGTATGGTATGAAGAAGGAAGTGGCATGCTTCTGTTCTAAATGCTTAGTGTGTCAGTATGTCAATGCCGAAAGACAGAGACCATGTGGTTTGCTTCAGCCATTACCAATTTTGAAGTGAAAGTGGGAATATATCACTATGAAATTTTCTTTTCAGACTTTCGCATACTCCAAGAGAAAAGGATGCGATTTGGGTCATCATTGATAGGTTGACCAAATCGGCCCACTTTATACCATTCAAAGTGGGATTTTCCACTGAGAAGCTTACAGAACTGTATGTGAGAGATTGTCCGATTGCATAGGCTACCTGTGAATATAGTATCTGATTGGGATACCAGATTCACTTCTCACTTTTGAAAGAGCTTACAGACTAATTTGGGCACTCAACTCGAATTTAGTATCGCTTATCATCCTCTGAATGATGGACAGTCGGAAAGGACTATTTTGACTATCAAGGACATGCTTCCAACTTGCGTACTAGATTTTGGCAACTCATGGGAGGATTATTTTTATTTGGTGGAGTTTCCAAACTATAACTGTAACTCCACCTTCTCTAAATAAAGAATTAGTCATCATTTCCCTATCATTATTATTTATGTTTAAACTATGTTTAACTATTATATTTATCTATTACATAATTTACCCATCTATTATATCTTTCTAATTATATATATATATATATATATATATATATATATATATATATATATATATATATATATATATATATATATATATATTTGTAATATCCATCTATTTGTGTTCAGGTCTGGCCCAATACCTTGATCCTCCATTTAAATCTAGCTTTTCATTGACGCCCCAGTCTTAAAGCCAACCTCTATTAAAGCCCAAAACCAAGCCAACTCATTTAGTCGGCCAACAATTAGGCTAGCAGTAAACCAATAAATAGTTTCTATTTAAAAACTTTATTCCTTAAAGCCCATCAAACCCAATTGTTATTTAGCTATCAGCTTTAGGTCAACTGAACTGTTGAGTCAAATACTTCTTCTTTCACTTAGGGATCGTTCGGTCTGGGCAACGGAGCTCGTCCATGCGATCGACCAATGTCGAAGGTGGCGCCATCGTCAACATGAAGCTTAACTGCAGTCTAGAGCCTTCCCGAAGCTTCCCCTACTGACTTAGTTGTTGCCATCCTCATTGTCCCTTTTTCAATCGACATAACCACGATGATCGTCACCGTCCATTAGTAATGATCGACCTCCTCACCATCTCTATAAATAGGACCATCATTCCCTCTTTACTTTATCCTTCTCCACGTCGGCGAAGCCGTGTCAAATTGCTCACTGATTCTTCCCCTTCCTCCTTGTCGATCGAGCTTGCGGCCATAATAGTCATTGTCACCCCCAGTTTTCACAAACAGGGGTATTTTGGTAATTTTCCACTTTAAAATTTTTTTTGAAATTATTTATTTATTATTTGTATTATTTTGGGGTTATTTGAATCGGGTTCGAATTTCAATTCATTTCGACTTGTTTTGACTTGTTTCGGGGACCCGGGGTATTTTGACCTTAGCGGGCCCACACACTAGCTAACCATGGCCCACATGTTAGATATTTTGGTTAGAGACTAGACCATTATTTTAGTTAATAATTAGTTAGAGATTAGTGGTTTCGGTTTGACTAAACTACCCCCGGTTTAACCATTTCCCATTTATTAGCCATTTAAATGATAGGAGGGCAAACTTGTAAATATCAAATAGGACAAAACCAAGGGGGGTGGCCGGCCACATCAAGGGGATAGGGTGGAGAGAGAAAACCACTTTATTATTTCATTCCAATCCATTTTCTTCTTCTTCCCCAAAGGCTCCATTTGCTTTTTGAAGCTCCATTGATTTTCCTTCTCCAACCAAGGTGATTTCTTCCCCAAAACTCCTTCTTTTCTCATGTAGATCATGTAGGAACCCTCCATGATGATTCTCATGGTGGTGCCATCATTAAAAACCATTTTTGTGTCCTTTGGACATTTTTAGGAGTGTCCACTTGTAGGTTTGTGTCCTATTAGGAAAAGGCCCCCTTTTTGACCCATGGATGATGTTTAAATATTGTTTTTGTGTGGTTCTTAATTTAATCTCAGATTTTTCATGTTGTATAGAGGATTCATGTGAGTATCTTAATGTATCATATTACTTCTATGTGTATTGGTATATATATAGTTATATATATATCATTCTATATATATATATATATATATATATATATATATATATATATATATATATATATATATATATATATATATATATGGTGACTTTTATGTGTTGTTGTGATGTTGTTCATTGGCATGGGAGGGCTGTCTAATTTCGGCCTGGTGGTTGGGGGAAGTTTTGGTTAGGTTGCAAGCTTAATTGTTATGTATATCTAGTTATATACCTATATATATATATATATATATATATATATATATATATATATATATATATATATATATATATATATATATATATATATATGGTTATATAAGGGGTATATATATGTATTATATTGTGTTGTGGTGATGTTTGAGGGGGGGGGGAGAGAGTGCTTCCAGGTTTTGGCCTGATTTTGGAGGGGGGGTTTTGGTTGTGAGTGTTGGGAGTTCATTGCCTATTAGTTATATGTATCTAGTATTATATATGTTGATATATATATGTTGATATATATATATATATATATATATATATATATATATATATATATATATATATATATATATATATATATATATATGTGAGGTTTATATGGGAGATATATGTATATATATTGGGGGAGGTTGTGTGATGATTGTGAAGGGGATAGGGGCTGTCCAATTTCAGTCCTTTATTGCCATTCAAAACAGTCCACAATTAGTTGTGTGTGTGTGTGTGTGTGTGTGTGTGTGTAGTTGTGAGGAGTATTAGAGGGTTGTGTGAGTGTGTAAGGTAGCCTATGTGCAAAACTAGTAGGAAACCTATTAGAAAACTTATAGAGAGGTCTATGTGAGGGTGAGGTGTCTTGTGAGTGTTGTGTATGAGTGGTGGGATGAGTGTGGTAGATAGAAGGGTAAATTCATGACGTAGAAATAGGTAATAGGGTAAACCTATACCCCGTATCCTAACATGACCTAGATACTTAGGATACCCAATTTTCTTGGTAGGTAAACCTTAGATAGGTTGATATCTAGCTACCCTAAGGAGCCTAGGTTAGTTTCATGGGTATTTGCAAGGTTTCATTGGTTTTAGGCAAGGTATCGGGATTTACCTTGGAAGGGTAAATCCTAGTTTTGCCTAGAAATAGGATACTTGTGTTAGAAGCCTAAGATAGTATTAGAACTTGATCCCCGTGGTTGGTAATGATCAAATATGGTACTCTAAGACTAGTTTTGACGTCGGTTGACCGTTTTGACCAAAAGTCAACAAAAGTCAACCGAATGTCAAACTTAGCCTTAAAGCGACCCGATTTGACCGAAACCAACCTAGAGTTGACCAGTTGACTGAAAGTCAACAGTTGGTCAACATTAGACCAGTTTGACCTAGGGTTGACCTAGAGTTGACCAGACTTGACCTAGAGTTGACCAGACTTGACCAGAGTTGACCAGGGTTGACCAGAGTTGACTTTTTGACCAAAAGTCAACTGTAAGTCAACCGTTTATCCCGATTGACCTAGTTTGACTTGGAATGACTTCCAGTGACCTAGTATGACCTAGTATGAACCAGTAAGGCCTAGTATGACTCAGTTAGACCTAGATTGACCTAGTTTTGACTTAGACTTGCATTCAAGGCTTGTATTAGTTTCCTTTTTCAGTATTTAGTCCTGTTTGACTCATAATATCTTGTCTTAGGTCTGTGATCGCTCTGAGCGTCTGTTCACTCTATCAGCTCAGGACCACAGGTGAGTACATTCACTGATAGTTTTCATTGTCTTGATATCTACTATATCCGATTCAGTCGTAGTGTCTTACTTGATTCTCGACACGATAGTTCACGGACTAGTATTATCGGATTCTGGTCATGAGATGTCATTCCTGGATCTCTTGGAATATTGGTACTTGTTGGTCTTGATTCTTGTACTTGTATTGACGCCGATTCCTGAAGAGGACTTGCTCCCCTCTTAGGGAATCTCGCGTCATGACGTGCCATGACCGGATCCATTTATACTATTCGGGGAAATGGGGGAATTATTAGGGGTTATGTGATCAAGCCTTATTGTAACTATACATTGCTAGTGTCACCCTCACTCCACGTAGGGTGTCGCAGATACCTCACTCCCGGTTATCCAGGTTGGCCGGCATGACCCTTTCCAGATTTTCATGTGATTGTCGGGCCAAGTGCATAACTTGGCCATACTCTCCCTTTAGCCGATCACATATCCCTCTAATAATTCAAAACACCTTTTACTTTATTTGTCATGTCTTATATTTCCAGTTTCAGCTTTACTTACTGTACTTTCACCCTGCTATGATTTATTTCTCATATGCTCTACCTGCCTTTTATACTGTACCTTGGTTATGGGACTAGGTTCTGTTCGAAAGAAGGGTTATAACCCTGGTCCTTGTTTGGTTTAAGGGTTGTAACTCGGCTTTCGAATGGTTCCCAAGTCGCCTTTACTCTTTGTCTTGTATTTCATTATTACTGTCTCTTATAGTATTTCTCAATTCACATGGAACTGCTGTTGGTGCTTGTACTTGCTCATTTTTCTGACAGGATACGTTGACAAATTTTACAGATGACTTAGAGGATGTTTGCCCGACTTATCACGGGATAGAGTCTGAGGAGCTTGACCTAGATAGGGGCTTAGTGGTAGAGCCTCTTGACTTCGTCCACCCGGAGTAGCCTAGTATTAGTTAGGTTTGCCTGGCCTGCGAGCCAGCAGTTTATTTCAGTTGTAGTATCTTATACTTATATTTTATTTCTGAGACTTTGGATTTGTGTTAGATGTGACTTGTGGATACTTCCTGGACTCGTTTCCTGTTTATTTCTATCATATCTCTTTTCCATGCTTTCTACCTTAGTTTTGATTATGTGATTGAGGCAGTATTGCCCTATTCCTCCGTTCGGAGTGTATATACTGTACAGGTACATTTATCTGTTTAGTCGTAGTATTTACAGACCCTATATACAGCGTTCTACCGCCGATTCTACGGCGTAGGCTGGACGTAACCGCTTCTCGTGCCCCTAATCAGGGTGCGGGTCGTGACACATTTTTGTGGTGGTCCATGCAGGTCAGTGTCGCAACTAGTGCGATCTCGTAATGGTGCTCGACTTAGAGTGCTAATTACGAGCCTGTGATTAGGATATAGGACTAGGGTATGATAGGAGTTACTCAATCACATTTTAGGAAAAAACTTTGATCTTTTGATTACCATGACAACTCTTCTTGTATTTAAATTCAATTGTCCTCCTTTGATAATGTCCTATCATGTGCCATATTGATCTCTTGGGTTCAATTCGTCTTCAGGATGACAGTCACTCGTTCTCCAGCAGCGGGTTCTAGCGCAGTTCCAGAGAGGTCAGATCAGGGAGGTCTTCCACCTCTTGCTACGGGACCGACAGTCGAGAGTGCAGTAGCATCGGTTCCTGCCCTTCAGGCAGGAGTAGCAGCGGCAGTTCCCGGAGGTCTTCCACCTCCAGCTGGGGGAGATGCAGTCCAGGGAGCAGCCCCATCAGTTCCTGCCCTACCGGCGGGAGCACCAGCAGCGACGGCTTCAGGAGGTCTTCCACCTCCAGCAGCAGGACCGTCTATGGTCATTCCAGACATTCTTCCACCGCCGCCTCAGCTACCGACAGACACCCAGGGGATGATGGCCCTCCTGCAGCAGATGTTGCAGACGCAGCAGCGCCAGACAGAGGTGCTGAGACAGTCGATGGAGAACTCCCATCGACAGGTAATGGTAGCACTTGAGAGGGTTGTACCGGGTACAGTTCAGGATACCCCAGTTCAGTATCAGTGTCAGAGACAGAGGCCAGCAGCACAGTGCCGCTTTTGTGGGAGGCCAGGGCACACTGTAGAGGTGTGCAGGAAGAGATCGGGCGCCTGTTTATACTGTGGGGCGTCCGATCACCAGCTGAAGGACTGCCGTTCTCGGGGAGTCCGAGGAGTTCAGGACAGAGCACAGCCGGCTAGAGGACCAGCAGTTCAGCAGAGAGGTCCTCCACTTCAGACGCAGCAGCAGTGTTTTCAGCAGCACCAGAGGGGAGCCCCTGCGGACAAAGTACGTCAGGCACTAGCACGTGACGACCAGCAGCAGGGTCAGAGCAAGAGGCGGGTCGTCCAGTGTACTTTCTGCAATAAGATAGGGCACACCCGGGATGTTTGTAGGATGAAGCTAGGAGTTTGTCTGTTCTGTGGAGCTCCAGATCACCAGATGAGGGACTGTACTGCCCGTACAGCCAGACAGGCGGGCCAGGATAGAGTGCGGCAGGCTAGAGGAGGTCAGCAGGGGCGTGCGTTCGTCATGACAGTTGAGCCCTCTCAGACAGTAGCAGAGCAGAGTGCAGGTTCCGATCTTCCAATCTCCTTTCCGCATTTGCTTCCTTATTTACTGTTTGAAATTCGATTCCATCTGTTCCTTGTCTGTTTGATAAAAATTTGCTCTTGTGATGTGATTTTTTTGAGATAAGTCGTATAGGCTGGGTCGTCTCAATTATAAGATTTTAGAATCCTCTAGGGTCATGCTAGCAGGCATAGTGAGGACATATAGTCGGATTATGGTCATATTTCTCGGGTGTGGGAATTTAAGGTTTTCGCTGCCAAGCATGCGGCAATGCGAAAATTTTAAATACCATAATTCTAGAGGTATGTACCATAGTCGAGGACTCTGTGATTATCGTAGCCTTACTCACTGGCATGACAGAGATTCTGAGTATCATGATTTTGGACAGACGCATATGATTATCGAATTGCATAAAATTTTCTGTGGTTACTTGTTTTAATTTTTTAAGGATGAAATTTTTAAGGTGGATAGGCTTGTAGCACCTAGTTTCTATTGAGTATAATTTTAAAATGCTATAATTTTAGTCATTTAATTATTGTGATTTAATTCATGCTTTGATTTCGGAGATTTTAATCATTTTAAATTTTTAAGCCATGATTTGTGATTTGATGTTTTACTAGTGAAACCTTAGAGACTGTTTGACCTAGAGCCTAACCATGTGATTAGGATGTTTTCAGTATCATTTCTGGCCTAAGGGTATTTTGGTAATTGGATCTCTTTGATTTATTTTGATATTTTGCATTGGTGATTGTTGATTTGGCTTTTGATAGGTGAGATTTTGTGACGGTTTCGTGTCCGTGTCGGACACATAACAGTTTTTATTTGCAAGTGTTGTTGTGTCTTAAGAGATTTTATTTTTGCAAAAAAAAAAATTTTGAGGTATTCGAGGGGGATTGTTTTCTGCATGTGTTTTTCTGTGATTGCTTTGTTTTAAATTTCGAGGACGAAATTTTTTTAAGGTGGATAGATTTATCACCCCCAGTTTTCACAAACAGGGGAATTTTGGTAATTTTCCACTTTAAAATTTTTTTTAAAATTATTTATTTATTATTTGTATTATTTTGGGGTTATTTGAATCGGGTTCGAATTTCAATTCATTTCGACTTATTTTGACTTGTTTCGGGGACCCGGGGTATTTTGACCTTAGCGGGCCCACACACTAGCTAACCATGGCCCACATGTTAGATATTTTGGTTAGAGACTAGACCATTATTTTAGTTAATAATTAGTTAGAGATTAGTGGTTTCGGTTTGACTAAACTACCCCCGGTTTAACCATTTCCCATTTATTAGCCATTTAAATGATAGGAGGGCAAACTTGTAAATATCAAATAGGACAAAACCAAGGGGGGTGGCCGGCCACATCAAGGGGATAGGGTGGAGAGAGAAAACCACTTTATCATTTCATTCCAATCCATTTTCTTCTTCTTCCCCAAAGGCTCCATTTGCTTTTTGAAGCTCCATTGATTTTTCTTCTCCAACCAAGGTGATTTCTTCCCCAAAACTCCTTCTTTTCTCATGTAGATCATGTAGGAACCCTCCATGATGATTCTCATGGTGGTGCCATCATTAGAAACCATTTTTGTGTCCTTTGGACATTTTTAGGAGTGTCCACTTGTAGGTTTGTGTCCTATTAGGAAAAGGCCCCCTTTTTGACCCATGGATGATGTTTAAATATTGTTTTTGTGTGGTTCTTAATTTAATCTCAGATTTTTCATGTTGTATAGAGGATTCATGTGAGTATCTTAATGTATCATATTATTTCTATGTGTATTGGTATATATATAGTTATATATATATATATCATTCTATATATATATATATATATATATATATATATATATATATATATATATATATATATATATATATATGGTGACTTTTATGTGTTGTTGTGATGTTGTTCATTGGCATGGGAGGGCTGTCCAATTTCGGCCTGGTGGTTGGGGGAAGTTTTGGTTAGGTTGCAAGCTTAATTGTTATGTATATCTATATCTATATATATATATATATATATATATATATATATATATATATATATATATATATATATATATATATATATGGTTATATAAGGGGTATATATATGTATTATATTGTGTTGTGGTGATGTTTGAGGGGGGGAGAGAGTGCTTCCAGGTTTTGGCCTGATTTTGGAGGGGGAGTTTTGGTTGTGAGTGTTGGGAGTTCATTGCCTATTAGTTATATGTATCTAGTATTATATATGTTGATATATATATGTTGATATATATATATAGGTGTGGTTTATATGGGAGATATATGTATATATATTGGTGGAGGTTGTGTGATGATTGTGAAGGGGATAGGGGCTGTCCAATTTCAGTCCTTTATTGCCATTCAAAACAGTCCACAATTAGTTGTGTGTGTGTGTGTAGTTGTGAGGAGTATTAGAGGGTTGTGTGAGTGTGTAAGGTAGCCTATAGTTAGCCTATGTGCAAAACTAGTAGGAAACCTATTAGGAAACTTATAGAGAGGTCTATGTGAGGGTGAGGTGTCTTGTGAGTGTTGTGTATGAGTGGTGGGGTGAGTGTGGTAGATAGAAGGGTAAATTCATGACGTAGAAATAGGTAATAGGGTAAACCTATACCCCGTATCCTAACATGACCTAGATACTTAGGATACCCAATTTTCTTGGTAGGTAAACCTTAGATAGGTTGATATCTAGCTACCCTAAGGAGCCTAGGTTAGTTCCTTGGGTATTTGCAAGGTTTTATTGGTTTTAGGCAAGGTATCGGGATTTACCTTGGAAGGGTAAATCCTAGTTTTGCCTAGAAATAGGATACTTGTGTTAGAAGCCTAAGATAGTGTTAGAACTTGATCCCCGTGGTTGGTAATGATCAAATATGGTACTCTAAGACTAGTTTTGACGTCGGTTGACCGTTTTGACCAAAAGTCAACAAAAGTCAACCGAAGGTCAAACTTAGCCTTAAAGCGACCCGATTTGACCGAAACCAACCCAGAGTTGACCAGTGGACTGAAAGTCAACAAATGGTCAACATTAGACCAGTTTGACCTAGGGTTGACCTAGAGTTGACCAGACTTAACCTAGAGTTGACCAGACTTGACCAGAGTTGACCAGGGTTGACCAGAGTTGACTTTTTGACCAAAAGTCAACTGTAAGTCAACCGTTGATCCCGATTGACCTAGTTTGACTTGGAATGACTTCCAGTGACCTAGTATGACCTAGTATGAACCAGTAAGGCTTAGTATGACTCAGTTAGACCTAGATTGACCTAGTTTTGACTTAGACTTGTATTCATGGCTTGTATTAGTTTCCTTTTTCAGTATTTAGTCCTGTTTGACTCATAATATCTTGTCTTAGGTCTGTGATCGCTCTGAGCGTCTGTTCACTCTATCAACTCAGGACCACAGGCGAGTACATTCACTGATAGTTTTCATTGTCTTGATATCTACTATATCCGATTCAGTCGTAGTGTCTTACTTGATTCTCGACACGATAGTTCACAGACTAGTATTATCGGATTCTGGTCATGAGATGTCATTCCTGGATCTCTTGGGATATTGGTACTTGTTGGTCTTAATTCTTGTACTTGTATTGACGTCGATTCCTGAAGAGGACTTGCTCCCCTCTTAGGGAATCCTGCGTCATGACGTGCCATGACCAGATCTATTTATACTATTCGGGAAAATAGGGGAATTATTAGGGGTTATGTGATCAAGCCTTATTGTAACTATACATTGCTAGCGTCACCCTCACTCCACGTAGGGTGTCGCAGATACCTCACTCGCGGTTATCCAGGTTGGCCGGCATGACCCTTTCCAGATTTTCATGTGATTGTCGGGCCAAGTGGATAACTTGGCCATACTCTCCCTTTAGCCGATCACATATCCCTCTAATAATTCAAAACACCTTTTACTTTATTTGTCATGTCTTATATTTCCAGTTTCAGCTTTACTTACTGTACTTTCACCCGGCTATGATTCATTTCTCATATGCTCTACCTGCCTTTTATACTGTACCTTGGTTATGGGACTAGGTTCTGTTCGAAAGAAGGGTTACAACCCCGTTCCTTGTTTGGTTTAAGGGTTGTAACTCGGCTTTCGAATGGTTCCCAAGTCGCCTTTACTCTTTGTCTTGTATTTCATTATTACTGTCTCTTATAGTATTTCTCAATTCACATGGAACTGCTGTTGGTGTTTGTACTTGCTCATTTTCCTGACAGGATACGTTGACAAATTTTACAGATGACTTAGAAGATGTTTGCCTGACTTATCACGGGATAGAGTCTGAGGAGCTTGACCTAGATAGGGGCTTAGTTGTAGAGCCTCTTGACTTCGCCCACCCGGAGTAGCCTAGTATTAGTTAGGTTTGCCTGGCCTGCGAGCCAGCAGTTTATTTCAGTTGTAGTATCTTATACTTATATTTTATTTCTGAGACTTTAGATTTGTGTTAGATGTGACTTGTGGATACTTCCTGGACTCGTTTCCTGTTTATTTCTATCATATCTCTTTTTCATGCTTTCTACCTTAGTTTTGATTATGTGATTGAGGCAGTATTGCCCTATTCCTCCGTTCGGAGTGTATATACTGCACAGGTACATTTATTTGTTTAGTCGTAGTATTTACAGACCCTATATACAGCGTTCTACCGCCGATTATGCGGCGTAGGCTGGACGTAACCGCTTCTCGTGCCCCTAATCAGGGTGCGGGTCGTGACAGTCATCATCCGCTTGAGTGATGACTAGGCGGAGTGCGATGGCGATCGTCCCTGTAACCCCTCTTCCCAAAAATTTGAAAAATATTTTTTATTTTTTATTTATTTGAATTAAATGGTGATTTTTGGATTTTATAAATATTTAATTAATTAAATATTATTAAAGAAGGCTTGTCACCTCCAGTTTTCAAATTTTAGGACAAATTTATCATTTTCAATATTCTAATATTTTTGTGAATATTTATTTATTAATATTGTGTTTCGGGGTTTTATTTGATCGGGTTTGAGTTTTGTCTGATTTTGACTTGTGTTAGTGGTCCGGATCAGTTTTGGACCCAACTGGACCCGACCAACTTGTCATGACCAAATCTAGATAATTATATTTGACTAATTCTATTTGATTTTAGTGGAATTAGGGATTAGAATTAGATTTAGAACTTGGAATAAGGAGTTTCCAATTTACCATTTTGACCCCAACTCAAAACCATTATATTCTTTGACTCGGAGGGCATTTTGGTAAATTTTCAAATTCCCCCAAACACTCCAAAGAGTGGCCGGCCATATTTCACCCTCTTCCATTCTTCTCATTTGCAAGAAGCTCTCTCTCTCACTCTCTCTCTCTCTCTCTCTCTCTACTTCAATCATTCCACAAAAATCCCTTTCTTTTCCTTTTGCATTTTAACCTCCAAGTAAGTCAAATCTCTTCCATTTCTCTATAATATTGGTGCTAACCCTTGTTTATCTCTTATTTGTGGTTTTGATCTATATAGACCTAGCTTGGTGGTGGTGGAAGCATAGATCTTGTACTTTGACCTAAAAAGAAGTGATTTGGTGCTTTTCCTTGGGACTCCAACTCCTAAGAGGTAAACCCTCACTCTAACCTTTGTAATTACTTCTAATTAGTGTCACTTGTCCAAGGTGTAGGATAACATATTAGGAGAGATTTGGAACCCATTGGACTCAATTTGGGACTTTTGGCCTAGGTTTAGTGCCAAACTTGGGGAAAACCCTAAATTGATATGTTTGGGTGTTTCCCTATCCTAATTAGACCTAATTAGGTTATTTTGGGTGAGATGAGGCTAGGTACGTACCCATATTTGGATACGTGGGGTCGCTTCGCGAGAAATCATGAAACTAGACTTTTTTCGGGGTTTTTGGGTTACAACACACGAATGACTATTTGCACCGACACTAGAATCGGCAAGTTAGCACTTAGAATAGGTCATAGTCATTATTTAGAACTCGTGGGTAGAGTTTGGATCGAATCTGGATAGGTTTGGTGCCCGTATCGCGCGGTATCGCTAATCGGACACCTCGGAGTTGCCAGAATGGCCATTTGGCCATTTGGGCCTCGTTTCTCATTTTCGCTTACGTGCAAGAGTTAGATTGCTTGTGTGGGGTACGTGTCTAAGCCCTAGAGGGTAAAATTGCGAGGATTTGGGTATTCGGATAGGTTTTAGGATATTTTGGATATATAAATATTAGTGTTAGTGTACGTGAATATATATATATATATATATATATATATATATATATATATATATATATATATATATATATATATATATATATATATATATGTGTGTGTGTGTGTGTGTGTGTAAAATTGCGAGGATTTGGGTATTCGGATAGGTTTTAGGAAATTTTGGATATATAATATTAGTGTTAGTGTATGTGAAACCTATCCGAATACCCAAATCCTCGCAATTTTACATATATATATATATATATATATATATATATATATATATATATATATATATATATATATATATATATATATATATATATATATAATGTATGTATGTATATATTAGTGTGTGTGTGGGGGGGGGGGGGGGGGGGGGGGTGGGTGTTTATGTATATTTTGTTTGTGTGTGTTAGAGGTTTTGAGTATGTTTGTGGATATATATATAAAATATATATATATATATGTGTGTGTGTGTGTGTGTGTGTGTGTGTGTGTGTGTGTGTGTGTGTGTGTGCGTGAGTGCGTGCGTGCGTGCGTGCGTGCGTGCGTGTGTGTGTGTGTATGTGTCTATAGGAGAGGTTAGATGAGAGGTTTTATGAGAGGTTAAATAGGACTATTCTGATTGGGATACCAGATTCACTTCTCACTTTTGAAAGAGCTTACATACTAGTTTGGGCACTCAGCTCGAATTTAGTACCGCTTATCATCCTCAGAATGATGGACAGTCGGAATGGACTATTCTGACTCTCAAGGACATGCTTCCGACTTGCGTACTAGATTTTGGCAGCTCATGGGAGGATTATTTTTATTTGGTGGAGTTTTCATACTATAACTATAACTCCACCTTCTCTAAATAAAGAATTAGTCATCATTTCCCTATTATTATTATTTACGTTTAAATTTTGTTTAAATATTATATTTATCTATTACATAATTTACCTATCTATTATATCTTTCTATATATATATATATATATATATATATATATATATATATATATATATATATATATATATATATATATATATATATATATATTATCCATCTATTTGTGTTCAGGTCTGGCCCAATAGCTTGATCCTCCATTTAAATCTAGCTTTTCATTTATGCAACCTTTGTTAAAGCCCAAAACCAAGCCGACTCATTTAGTCAACCAACAATTAGGCTAGCAGTAAACCAATAAATGGTTTCTATTTAAAAACTTTATTCCTTAAAGCCCATCAAACCCAATTGTCATTTAGCTATCAGCTTTAGGTCAACTGAATTGTTGAGTCAAATACTTTTTCTTTCACATAGGGATCGCTCGGTCTGGGCAACGGAGCTCGTCCACGCAATCGACCGACGACGAAGGTGGCACCATCGTCAACATGAAGCTCAACTACAGTCTAGAGCCTTCCCGAAGCTTCCCCTACTGACTTAGCTACTACTATTCTCACTGTCCCTTTTTCAATCGACATAACCACTGTGATCGTCACCGTCAATCAGTAACGACCGACCTCCTTACCATCTCTATAAATAGGACCATCATTCCCTATTTTCTTCATCCTTCTCCACGCCGGCAAAGCCATATCAAATTGCTCACTGATTCTTCCTCTGCCTCCTTGTCGATCGAGCTTGCGACCATAACAGTCATCATCTGCTAGAGTGATGACTAGGTGGAGTGCAATGGCGATCGTCCCTGTAACCCCTTTTCCCAAAAATTTGAAAAATATTTTTTATTTTACATTTATTTGAATTAAATGGTGATTTTTGGATTTTATAAATATTTAATTAATTAAATATTATTGTAGAAGGTTTGTCACCTCCAATTTTCAAAATTTAGGACAAATTTGTCATTTTTAATATTCTAATATTTTTGTGAATATTTATTTATTAATATTGTGTTTCGAGGTTTTATTTGATCGGGTTTGAGTTTTGTCTCATTTCGATTTGTGTTAGTGACCCGGGTCAGTTTTGGACCCAACTGGACCCGACCAACTTGTCATGACCAAATTCTTATATTTATATTTCACTAATCCTATTTGATTTTAGTGGAATTAGGGATTAGAATTAGATTTAGAACTTTGAATTAGGAGTTTCCAATTTACCATTTTGATCCAAACTCAAAATCATTATATTCTTCTACTTTGAGGGCATTTTAGTAAATTTCCAAATACCCCCAAACCCTTTAAAGGGTGGCCGGACAGATTTTACCCCCTCTCCCATTCTTCTTATTTGCAAGAAACTCTCTCTCTCTCTCTCTCTCTCTCTCTCTCTCTCTCACTCTCTCTCTACTTTAATCATTCTACAAAAATCCCCTTCTTTTCCCTTTGCATTTTAAGCTCCAAGTAAGTCAAATCTCTTCCATTTCTCTAGATCTCTCTCTAATCTTGGTGCTAACCCTTCTTTATCTCTCATTTGTGGTTTTGATCTATGTAGACCTAGATTGGTGGTGATGGAAGCATAGATCTTAGACTTTGACCTAAAAAGAAGTAATTTTTGGACTTTTCCTTGGGATTCCAACTCCCAAATGGTAAACCATCACTCTAATCCTTGTAATTACTTCTAATTAGTGTCATTTGTATATTAGAGGATGTCCGAGGTTTAGGATAACCCATTAGGAAAGATTTGGAACCCATTGGACTCAATTTGGGACTTTTGGACTAGGTTTAGTGCCAAATTTGGGAAAAATCCTAAATTGACATGTTTGGTTATTGCCCCTAACCTAATTAGACCTAATTAGGTTATTTTAGGTGAGATGAGGCTAGGTACGTGCCCATATTTGGATACGTGGGGTCGCTTCGCGAGAAATTATGAAAATAGACTTTTTTGGGGTTTTCGGGTTCCAACACACGGGTGACTTTTTGCACCGACACTAGAATCTGCAAGTTAGCACTTAGAATAGGTCATAATCATTATTTAGAAATCGTGGGTAGAGTTTGGGTAGAATCCGGATAGGTTTGGTTCCCGTGTCGCACGGTATCGCGAATCGGACACCCCGGAGTCGCTAGAATGGCCATTTGGCCATTCGGGCCTCGTTTCTAGTTTTCGCTCGCATGCGCGAGTTAGATTGCTTTTATACGGTACGTGTATAATCCCTAGAGGGTAGAATTGCAAGGATTTGGATATTTGGGTAGGTTTTGGGATATTTTGGATATATATAAATATTAGTGTGTATATATATATATATATATATATATATATATATATATATATATATATATATATATATATATATATATACACACACACACACACACACACACACACACACACACACACGTGTATTAGTGTTGTGTGTGGATGTTAGAGAGTGTGAAGAGAGGAGGAGAAGGATGTATGTATGTATGGATGGATGTATGTAAGTATGTATATATTAGTGTGTGGGTGGGTGTTTATGTATATTTTTGTTTGTGTGTGTTAGAGGTTGTGAGTATGTTTGTGGATATATATATATATATATATATATATATATATATATATATATATATATATATATATATATATATATATATATATGTGTGTGTGTGTGTGTGTGTGTGTGTGTGTGTGTGTGTGTGTCTATAGGAGAGGTTTTATGAGAGATTAAATAGGATGTTGTATGTTTGTTATGTGTTAGTATCCTATATGTTAGGATATTGGTAGGTGGGTTGTTAGAAGTTAAGGTAATGTTAGAAAGATATGTTAGAGGTTAGTTTAGAGTTAAATAGTGGTGGGTAATGGTTAGATAGGTTAGTGTCTTTGTATCTTAGGATACCAAGAGTGGTATCTCAAGGTAAATGTGATTCACCTTGGTATGGACAAGGTAATGTGAATTACCTTAGTAATGGGTAAGGTAAGGTATTTGTGATACCTTCAAGATAAGGTTTTGAGATACCAAGTTAATGTATCAAGATACAAGGGTATGGTATTGGGATACCAAGGTATATGTAGAGGGTTACCTAGATACTAAGGTAGAGGTAAGTTATAGGTTTACCATATAGGTAAGGGTTTACCTAGGCTAAGGTATTTATACCTAAACCAAAATATTGGTATCGGGATACCAATAGGGCCAAGATATGTGGTATCTTGGTAGGTAAATGCTAGGAATATGATATCTAGGCTAGAGTTGACCCCGTTTGACCATAGTTGACTATTTTGACTCAAAGTCAACTAAGAGTCAACATTGGACCTAGAATTGACTAGAACTTGACCAGAATTAACCAGTTGACCAAAAGTCAACTGTAAGTCAACCTTTGACCTAGTTTGACTTTGTGTGACCTAGTTTGACTTTGTGTGACCTAGTGTGACCTAGTTTGACTTAGTGTGACCTAGTTTGACCTAGTTTGACTTACTTTGACTGAGTTTGACTTAGATTTGCATATCATACACTTGAAAGCATGCCAAACACTATTAAACTCTAATTAACTCTTGTATATCTCATATTTAGGTCTGTGACTATCCTCTGAGCCTCGATTCCTATTGACTGCTCAGGATCGCAGGCGAGTACATTCTCTGATAGTTTTTATTGTCTTGAGTACATTGTTCGATCATGTTTTCTATACTTGTATATGAGTACATTGTTCGATCTTGTTTTCTGTACTTGTATAGACACCGATTTTGGAGTGGGCTGGCCCCCTGCCCTTTAAATCCCGTATCATGACATGTCATGGTTGGATCCATTATACTACTCGAGGATGAAGAGTTATTAGAGGTTATGTGATCAATACCCCTCTTGTATTTCTGTTACTACTTGCATCATAGCTTTACCCTCGCCTCACGTAGGGTAAAGCCTGGCATTTATTACTACTTACCTCATAGCTTTCTATTGTGGCCGGCCTAATTCTTGTTTTGTTATATTTCCTGACTCATAGTAGGTCAAATGGAAAAGCATGATTATGTGTCCCAAGCCGATCATATAACGCTCTAATATCTCAAGACACCGTTTATGTTTATATTATACATCAGTTATTACTGTATTGCTCTATATTTTCAGTATTTCATACCCCGACATAATATCCAGATTTACATATTATGTTTATACTCCAGTGTTGATATTCTATCTTGTATTTCATTATGACTGTCTCTTATAGAATTTGTCAATTCACATGGAACAACTATTAGTGTTTGTACTTTGTCATATCCTGACAGGATAACTTCGTTGTGTTTTTTAGAGGATTCAGATACAGACTGCCTGACCTTCTACGGGTTTGGCGTAGACGCAGTTTACCACTTGGATTCAGTGGAGCCGGTGCCTTTAGAGGACGCACCACCGGTTGGGATGTTAGACTAGTAGGTTTGACTGGACTGCATTCCAGCTTATTATTTTGGCATGTAGTATATTATTATTTTGGGATATGTACATTGTGATATACTCTCTATCTCTGGTTGGACGTTGTGACTTGCATCTATTTCCAGCTTTCCTATTTCCATCATATCTTTATCTTTCGTGCGTATCTTCCTTAGATTCATGTGATTGAGTTATATATATATATATATATATATATATATATATATATATATATATATATATATATATATATATATATATATATATATATATATATATATATATATATATATATATATATATATAAAACTCAAATATATATATATATATATATATATATATAATATATATATATTGAGTTATATATATATATATATATATATATATATATATATATATATATATATATATATATATAATATATATATAATATATATTCCTTCGTACGGAGATGACAGGTACATCATATATATATATATATATATATATATTAAAAAATATATATATTAATATATATATTAATATATATATTTTTTAATATATATATATATATATATATATATATATATATATATATGTTTGCAAAAACAAAAGTTGATCTTTATTTCACAAACTTTGTAAGAAGATTGTAATTTGAATACTGGGAAAGTACAACTGTAGGAATCCGATATGAAGACGATCGCTTTATCCCTTGGACGATGTGAACTTTGAAGGCGATAGCCTCTGAAGTTGAAGACGGTAGCCTCTGAAGAACGCAGCAGCACTTGGGCAAGAACTCCTGAATTCTCTGCTTTTGATTCTGATTTTTCTGATCTCTATGTGATCCCCCCTAGGAAGGACTTGAAACTCTATTTATAGAGTTCTGGAAATAACTAATTTTTAGTTATTCTGGATTGCTCAGGATGGATTGCGCATGCATTGGACTGTGCAGACATCAGACTGCGCTGGCAGTTATTTGATCGTGGGCTAACTATATTGGACACATGGCATCATTTGATTAAAATGCGCATGATCATGTACAGACGATTGCTACGTGGTGAGCAATTGATGGCATGTATGCCATGTACAGAATTTCAGTTACTTAATGGACTGCGCCACATGAATTGCGCTAACTTCAGATTACGCTGGGTTTGGATTGCGCTGGATTGAACTGTGCTTCGAATGGGCTGATAGACTGCGCTGGCTGTACAGCTGTCCTCGAGCGCTGTGCTGCACGAGAAACGAACAGTTTCTTCGTTCTTCGGGCTGTCAGCTGTCAGAAGATTTGATTTTCTGTCAGGTAATGATGATGCGGCCACGTCAGCTAGCGCACTTAAAAGTGTATGCAGTTCAACTTGCGCTATTGAACTGTTGCACAATCTGCCCTTCGTGCAATTCAATTGAAGGATACACACTTTGATTTTTATTGCTTTGTTGATGGGTGCAACTTGATTTTCAGGACCTACAAAACCCCCTTCAAAGTTTTCGACATTTGAAAATATTCAAAATTTCGAAATACTATGAATTTTGATTTTTAAATCAAGTTGCGCATGTAATGACTTGTCTGCGCAATTGAAGGAGTCAGCTCTTATTTCTTCGGCGCAATCTGAGGCGTCTGTTTACTTTCGAAAACTATAAATAGTTCTCATTCTTCTCTCTGTTATTCTTTACTTGTTTACAAACATTTGAGAGAGGAAGAAAATTCTCGAGCCCATTCCGACTCTTCTTCTTCTTCCCCGTCGACACTAATGGCTCTGAAACGCTCAGCCGCAACAAGGGCAAAGCCCCCGCCGAGTCTTCGACTCAGGCTGCGCCTCGCATCTCTCATCACGAAATTGGTCATCCCACACTGCAAGGTAGTGAACTCGATCAAAAACCCCTTTTTAGGGTTCTTTGACATTGTCGAACTCTCAAACCTTTCTCTTTTTAGAGATTTGGTTGCATTGTGCCACCCTGTTTAGGGTTTCGGTTGCACAAACCCAATAGTTTTTATTTTTATGAAGACTATTTTCTTGCGCAATCGGTTGAAAAGCACTGGCAAAAGTCAGCGCACTCTATCGATTTGTACAAGTCTATCCAGCGCAAACTGTTGCCTTGCGCAAGCTTGTTAGTGCAATCTGATGGCTTGTACAAGTGAATGTGTTGGCGCAACTGGACAGTTTGCGCATGGAAGCTGTTGTTTGTGCAATCTGATGTTTTATAGACAGCGCCAACTGATGTTTGCGCAATTTGCTGATTTTTTGGACATAATTTTTGATTTTACATGTACTGAATTCTGTCTTTCTGTTTGATGCAGTTAACATCAGAGAAGACCCAGATTATGAAATCTTTGCAGGGACTCTTACTGAACCAGAGTTTAAGGAAGATTTGTCCCATGTAATATTTCCCCAATATGCTATGCCATCTTCCCGTCAAGCCATCTTAGTAGCACAAGACAACGAAACTTTATTAAGTCTGATGAACGGGCAGCCTCTGCAGACTGCCGATGCCATTATTCACAAGAAACCCATGTTTCTATTTGGTAAGGCTATTGAGAAGTGTTCTCAACCAAGGCCTCGAGTCGAACAGAGACTCCTTCAGAGAGCTGATAAAAGGATACTCTTGCCTGAGATTTCCAGGTGCCTTCCCTTAGCTCGCTATGCTCATGCGAGTTATCCCAGGAGAATGGACTGGGATATCACTCCTCTTCAACAAGCCAGAACAGGGAACATCTGTGTAAAGAAAGGGCCAAATAATAAGGACATGTTCTACAGCTCCTCTGAGCGTCACAGCTCATTGCTCAGAGGATTGAAGCCTAGTTGCATTCTGCCAGAGAACTCTTCCCTGCTACTGCCAGTTAGAACACCGATCTTCGCAAACGAGTTTGCGAAGGTTGAAGGAAGATACCCGGATCAGGACATCCGATTGACAGGTCTGGTGAACCCAGATAACAAAAGATGGAATTGCATAGCCAATTGGATATTGGTTCAGTTTAAAGATAAGCTCAAGGAGATTGAGCTGTACCAGCCACTATTCTCTGTTGTATACGGCTTTCACCCCAACCCTCATCTGTTTTTTGCTTTGGCAGAGAGGTATAACTTCAGAACAGGGACCTTCATGACACCTTGTGGAGAAATTGGACTTGCTCTTCATGAGATGAAGTATATCTCGAGCTTGCCAAAGGAGGAATTCCTTGTGAGGAATTTGTTCCAACAAATGATGAATTGGACCGACTTCGTCGAGAAAATGCTGAAATGGTGGACGTTTTTGAAGAACTGCTGTGCCAATTATAAGATCTGCTCCTTGTATTATAATAGTGATTCTTCTGGTACTTGCTACTTGTAATGCCCCGCTCCGCACGGTGCATTATGTTGAGTCGTTGACTCGAAGAGTTGCGTTGACCCGATTAAGTATCGATGCGAATCGATACGAGAGTTACGTTGTCCCGAGGAATGCATCGAACTAAGTCGATGCGAAGAGTTGCCTTGTCCCAAAGAATGCATCGAGTGAATCGATGCGAAGCGTCGCGTTGCCTCGAAGGATAAGTGCGTTGAGACAGCTCGAAGATTCTAAGAAATCGAATCGACCAAGGCGCAAGTCTGAATCGAAGCAAGTATTAATTTTAGTTGGTTTCATGTGCAGGTTATACGTTTACGTTGAAATGTTAGAGGTCGATCTTTTGCCTTATTCAGTAAGGGGTCCGCGAAAGCAAATCGTAGCCTTGCGACGGACTGAGGCGTTGGCACGGTAAGCCCAAATCGGACGTACAACTCAATAAGCACGAAGTGCTCGAATGGCTAAGTCAGGAGAGTGGTCGTGCAACAAAGTTATGAAATCGAGCTGCATTGGCTCGGCGAAACGGCAAAGGCGTATCGACTGAAGGTGGGAGGATTGACTTCTTTTTACTCCTTCATTCGATAAGTCAAATATATCATTGTATGCTGAGTTAGCCTATCAACGCCACGGGCGTGGCTCGATAGAGAGATAAACGTAGTACGTGACGAACACTAAGATAAAACAATTGAAATGAATCGTACGGCAGACGTACGAGTCGCTATGGAATATTGAATATCGCATAGGCGAGCGCCTCGGTGCACAAGCCGCAAGAACATGGGATAACTATACTCGGCGAGTGCCTTAGTGCACGAACCATACAGTGCCTTCGCGCACGAGTTAGAACAGCTAGAACATTGAAAAAAATAGGCGAGCGCCCTAGCGCGCAAGCCACGGACATTGAATGCTAAGTCTTAGAACATTGGAAATACAGCCGAAACGTGCCTACGTGCACGAGATGATAAAAGATGGCTTCGTTGCGAAAGAATACAGTTATGGCATGAATGTGGCAGAACTGTCGGATATGACATAATGCTTCGAAAGATGTTTGGGACCTTTGGGTCGTTCGGTTGAAGAACATTAAGTTGAGGCATAATGCCATTGAACATTGAAACGAAGTATGAAACGTAAGAACATAGAAAGTTAACGAAGAAATACGAGATGATAATGCGGCATGGTGCCCTTCGAAATGTGAAAGGCCTTTGGGCGTTCGTTGAGAACATTCGGGCGTTGTGCCAATTGAAATAGAGATAAGCGAACTTGCTTGGTTGTATAAAATATAAGATGCGTTGCATGGTCAAAGATATAAAAGCCCGTGCATGGGTACTCCCTCGAACGCGGCGTGCCAGGGCGCTGGGACCGTTCGGCCTAGGAGGGATTCGTTTACGGTATTGTTGGTGCACTTCATTTAGATGGGTAGCGACCGTCTGGTGAAAGTGATAAGCCACTTGCTGCGATTATTTCGATGGCCTCTGATGTTGGTTAGCAACCGCATAGAGTTAACATCGTCTTATGTTTCGATTTGATAAATATAAGTCCATTCTAGCCCGAAAAGCTAGTGACCTTCATATAGTTAAGGGCGATGGGTTTGGAAGTGCAAGGTATGCGTATATCCTGCATGGTTGGATCCGAATAGTGGGCACTTATAACATGACAGGGAAAACGGATAGGCGTATTCACCTTGGGTCGGTGCAAGGGCGAGTGCGTCGATATTGGTAAATCGTGCCACGAATCAAACACGAGATTACTTGCTTGCCTATTCAATTCGATAACATGCTTTACGCTTTCGAATATGCCACGAAATTGACCCTAAGGAGAACATAACATGATCATAAGCTAAGTTGCATGATTCAACATAAATATTAAAATGTCGGTTTGGAAAGAAGATCTTTGCTTCAGTACATGCGAGGACGAACGTACTGATCCCCCACCAGCTTCATGCAGGGTACAGAGAATGGATGGCTCGCGGCAAAGCGTTGCTTGAACGCGTTGAGGCTTGGAATGTCGAAGCGTATTGAAGCGTGCGATCGCATTGACGCTCGAACTCGCGATAGGATTGATGCGGCCGAGATATAGAATGCATGAAGTATGGAACGGTAAAATCCTTTGTGGGCAAGAGAGAACTTGAGTGTTGTAGCCAATATGGTAAATTCTATTGGGCTATCAAAATCCTTTGTAATCTGATTTCGAATATCAATAAAGAGAATCGCTTTTGTATACTCTGTTTTTCTTTCGTTGTTAACGTTCAACTAAAATATAACCATTTGAGAACTTGTCATCTTGCCTTGCACGAGCGCAACTCCAGGCTCGTGCGGCATCACGCCCCAGCGAGGATGATGATTCGGGTGATTCCGGGTTGGGGCGTGACAAATTGGTATCAGAGCCCCAGGCTCAATTTCCTCCGGACGCTTGCTTCATTTCAGTTCTAAAAAGTTGCCCACCACCAATCGAAATCACTCTTGACTCTACTCGATGCCGCACTGGATGTTCCATACAATAAGTCTAATACAAATCATATAATTTTGCCGCATGTTGTTTGGAAATTAGATGGTGTTCGTTGGAAAAGTCGGAAAAGGTTTGTTGTTGCTAGTGCAACAAGTTGCGAGATATGAATTCGAGAATTTGTTGCCGTGGATGCATCACGTCGTGAATTATGAGTTGAGATATTCGTTAGTTGCAACGATCGATATGAGAAATGTTGGTTGCATCGATACAATAAAAGTCGTGGAATGTTGCTGCAGCAATTGCCACGCGTTGATTGTAAATGATACGTTGGAAGGAAATGAAAGTTGATATTGAATGTGTCGAACGGATTCACATATCGATTTTGAATGTGCGTTGCGATGAAAAGTGATAGGTATAGGTCAATCGAATGTGTTGAACAGATTTGAGCATTGACTTTGAATGTCGGAAATAAAATGTTGCACGAGGTGCAACGGATGTTGAAAATAAATCTTTGCACGATGTGTAATACGTATTGAAAGGAAATTGTTACATGTGGTGCGATAAATATCAAAAATAAATCATTGCACGATGTGCAATGCATATTGAAAGTAAAAAATTATTGCACGTGGTGCAACATGTATCAAAGTAATCGCTGCACGAAGTGCAACGGATATTGAAAATGAATTTTTGTACAAGGTGCAACGGAAGAAAATAAAAGTTATAAATCGAGAAACAAAATTAGTTCGGTTGCGCATCGATCTGGTGTTGGCAAATGAATGCATTGGCCGAGTTGCGTTGGATTTTGATTAATCAAATTTACGATTGTGATCGAGCACGATCACTGCAGAAATCGTGGGTCGGAAGAGATCGTTGGTTCGTAAACGATACGTTGCGACGGAAGTAACTTGAGTTCTGGGTGGTATATGGCATACCACCGATGCAATGAATGGCTCAATTTTGAGTGGTATATGCAATACCACTTGTGCGATGAATTGCATCAACGTATTGTGAGAATTGCGAAGGTTTGTCCGTAACGGACGGATAGCACCGAGTCTCGAATGAGAATTTGTACGACGGCATATTGATGCAAGTGTTCTTCGACGATCGGTTAGAACGGTAAGGCGGGGCTTGTATCATGGAATGATACGTCGAATAAAAATTTATGTGTCAGTCGAATGACGGGAACTAGCGAAACGATTATGCCTTGAGGCAACAATCGGATCGACGAGATAGGTAACTCGAAATGTTGAAATCGAACCGCACGACTTGCGAGCTCGATGAAAATGTTGGGCGAGGCAATCAAATTGCACGATTTGCGATCTCGATAAGGAATGTTCGGCTAGGCGGATCGAATCGTATGACTTGCGATTTCGATAGAAATGTTGGGTGATGTGAAGTGTAATCAAAATCGCACAATGTGCGACTTCGGTAAGAAAGTTGGTTGACATGAGTAATCGCGCCTAAGAAATAGTTGGTTACATTACGGCGAAACTCATTTGAGTACGACTGAAAACACGCGAAACTTAGAGGGCGAGATCGTATGACTTGAGGGTTCGATGTTGGATAATCGGTAACTCAGTTACGCGATCGAAGTATAGCGGGGTACAACAAATCGGAGAACGAGTCGATGCGTATGGAAAAGTTCGTTGCGAACTTGGATGTATGTGATACGAGTTAAGTTGACGTTGAAACGGATTCAAAGTTGACCCTTACGTTATCAAAATGGATACGGCGTATCGAGATCGATACGTAAGAAAACATAAGCGATGTGAGAATGCAAAATAGAGTGTGCCTCGTGCAATGGAATTTTGTAAGTAACGATACGAGAATGAACAAACTTGGTTGATCATAAATTTTGTGATTGATCAGGACGAGACTATAAGTCATCGACGATTGTTCGATGCGTATGGCATCTCGTGTGTCGACCGCAAAATAAGATAGACTCGAGCTCGATACGAGTATATGTTTCATAAATTGTGGAATCATCGACGGCCGTGCATGACTTTACTCGGAGGATAGCTGCACATCAGTTGCGCCGATAGAAATAGTTTTGTTCGGAAACTTGGGTAGTCGCATAAAATCGTCGGAACGTGATTTGGCTCCGAAATAAGATATAGCATGGTTCATAGTAAACTGTCCTTCGGTGATGATCCACAATTATCGATCGTAGCTTCGGGGCAGCTGACCCTAGAAGACTTGACCGCCAAATCAAATTGAATGCTGCAGACCGTAAGATGACCCATACGATATCACATATGAGATTGCACCGATAACAAATATAACACAGTGCATGTAGACGATAAGTCTAGGCGATCGAGAATTGTTGGAACAACTTTCGATTTCGAATGATATAGTAGATTTTGAGTATTCGTCGGATGAATGCTTGAATGGTTATGTTGGTCGACGATCAAACTAGAAATTCACCAACGAATTTGGTGATCGGATAGGCGATTGCAAGAATCGTGCCATGCACGAGAGAGAATGATAAGGGAATGAGTTATGAGTCATGTCGTTAGATTCGGATTCACCTTGCAATTGAGCTTGCGTGAATCGAAATTATGTTCGATGTTGCGAGACGGATAAGTTGGGAATTTGGCTAGTGAATTCCTACTCGTTAGGAATCGAACATAAGGCGTATCGTAAAGACCTTCGTGTCAAGGCGATCGTTGTCTTGGGCACCATCGCCATGATGTAAACTTTTGTGTTGGATAGATTGTGGCCTTTGTGCAATGTCAATTTAAACTTGCGTCGGAAGGATTTGAGCACGGTGTCTAGGTAAGTCACCTAGCGGACGTTGTCCTGAATGTTGATACTTTTGCAAGTCAACAAAATAAAAATCATATCGAGATAAGATACAAAGTGAAACATCAGGAATCGTTGGATAGCGATGCCGAACGCAAGGCGTTGCGGAGACTCGTTGTGATCGGATACGCGACGGCTTGACGCGACGCGTAGAATTGATAGTCCCGATGAAACATACAAAGTGAGAAATGCGATTTTTGAATCGCATCGTGTGCCTTGACTTTTGTTGGAGGATCACGTATGTATCAATATGCATATGCAGTAGAATTACGAGAACTTATGCTAGAGCCCAAGTCCGATCGAGAATACGAGATGGCAAGTAATTGAAAATGAGAAGTTACATGTTAGCGTTGTTCCGATATCTTACAACTGAGCTTGGATGAAATGCATATATTGGTGGGACACCTAAAATATGTGTATGATTCCAAACTAAGTTGTACGATCCAGACGATAGTGAGACGAGATCGTGGAGCGATCTAATGAAACCCTTGGAAATTTAATATTGGTTTCGGTTCGGGACAAACCTTGTTTTGAGTGGTATATTCTGTAATGCCCCGCTCCGTACGGTGCATTATGCTGAGTCGTTGACTCGAAGAGTTGCGTTGGCCCGATTAAGTATTGATGTGAATCGATACGAGAGTTACGTTTTCCCAAGGAATGCATCGAACTAAGTCGATGCGAAGAGTTACCTTGTCCCAAAGAATGCATCGAGTGAATCGATGCGAAGCGCCGCGTTGCCTCGAAGGATAAGTGCGTTGAGACGGCTCAAAGATTCTAAGAAATCGAATCGACCAAGGCGCAAGTCCGAATCGAAGCAAGTATTGATTTTAGTTGGTTTCATGTGCAGGCTATACGTTTACGTTGAAATGTTAGAGGTCGATCTTTTGCCTTATTCAGTAAGGGGTCTGTGAAAGCAAATCGTCGCCTTACGACGGACTGAGGCGTTGGCACGGTAAGCCCAAATCGGACGTACAACTCAATAAGCACGAAGTGCTCGAATGGCTAAGTCAAGAGAGTGGCTGTGCAACAAAGTAATAAAATCGAGCCGCATCGTCTCGGCGAAACGGCAAAGGCATATCGACTCAAGGTGGGAGGATTGACTTCTTTTTACTCCTTCATTCAATAAATCAAATATATCATTGTATGCTGAGTTAGCCTATCAACGCCACAGGCGTGGCTCGATAGAGAGATAAACATAGTGCGTGTCGAACACTAAGATAGAACAATTGAAATGAATCGTACGGCAGACGTACGAGTCGCTATGGAACATTGAATATCGCAAAGGCGAGCACCTCGGTACGCAAGCCGCAAGAACATGGGATAACTGTACTCGGTGAGTGCCTTAGTGCACGAACCATACCGTGCCTTCGTGCACGAGTTAGAACGGCTAGAACATTGAAAGACAATAGGCGAGCGCCCTAGCGCGCAAGCCACGAACATTGAATGCTAAGTCATAGAACATCAGAAATACGGCCGAAACGGGCCTACGTGCACGAGATGATAAAAGATGGCTTCATTGTGAAAGAATATAGTTGTGGCATGAATGTGGAGAAACTGTCGGATATGACATAATGCTTCGAAAGGTGTTCGGGACCTTCGGGTCATTTGGTTGAAGAACATTGAGTTGAGGCATAATGTCATTGAACATTGAAACGGAGTATGAAACGTAAGAACATAGAAAGTTAACGAAGAAATACGAGATGATAATGCAGCATGGTGCCCTTCGGAATGTTCAAGGCCTTCGGGCGTTCGTTGAGAACATTCGGGCATTGTGCCAATTGAAATAGAGATAAGCGAACTTGCTTGGTTGTATGAAATATAAGATACATTGCATGGTCAAATAGACTTAAAGATATAAAAGCCCGTGCATGGGTATTCCCTCGAACGCGGCACGCCAGGGCACTGGGACCGTTCGGCCTAGGAGGGATTCGTTTACGTTATTGTTGGTGCACTTCATTTAGATGGGTAGCGACCGTCTGGTGAAAGTGATAAGCCACTTGCTGCGATTATTTCGATGGCCCCTAATGTTGGTTAGCAACCGCACGGAGTTAAAATCGTCTTATGTTTCGATTCGATAAATATAAGTCCATTCTAGCCCGAAAAGCTAGTAACCTTTATATAGTTAAGGGCGATGGGTTTAGAAGTGCAAGGTATGCGTATATCCTGCATGGATGGATCCGAATAGTGGGCACTTATAATATGACAGGGAAAACGGATAGGCGTATTCACCTTGCGTCGGTGCAAGGGCGAATACGTCGATATTGGTAAATCGTGCCACGAATCAAACACGAGATTGCTTGCTTGCCTATTCAATTTGACAACATGCTTGCTATGATAACATGCTTTACGCTTTGGAATATGCCATGAAATTGACCCTAAGGAGAACATAGCAAGATCATAAGCTAAGTTGCATGATTCAACATAAATATTAAAATGTCGGTTTGGAAAGAAAATCTTTGCTTCAGTACATGCGAGGACGAACGTACTGATCCTCCACCGGCTTCATGCAGGGTACAGAGAATGGATGGCTCGCGACGAAGTGTTGCTTGAACGCGTTGAGGCTTAGAATGCCGAAGCGTATTGAAGCGTGCGATCGCATTGACGCTCGGACTCGCGACAGGATTGATGCGGCCAAGATATAGAAGGCATGATGTATGGAACGGTGAAATCATTTGTGGGCAAGAGAGAACTTGAGTGTTGTAGCCAATCTGAAAAATTCTATTGGGCTATCAAAAGCCTTTGTAATCTGATTTCGAATATCAACAAAGAGAATCACTTTCGTATACTATGTTTTCCTTTCGTTGTTAATGTTCAACTCAAAGATAACCATTTGAGAACTTGTCATCTTGCCTTGCACGAGCGCAACTCCAGGATCGTACGGCATCACGCCTCAGCGAGGACGATGATTCGGGTGATTTTGGGTCGGGGCGTGACACTACTCGTCAAAGTGGCTGTCTTATCTCTTTCTCAACCACATCATAGAGAAGAAGACGAAGGATTATGATAAGTGTAACCCTAGCTTTTTCAGACCACTCAGCCATAGTGAGGTGATAGGTTTGATGGAGGAAAACAAAGAGATGGACATCAGGGTTGATGATGAACTACAATATCCTCCTTTCAAAATAGGAGATATTATTGAAAGCTTCATAAGGCTGGGCTATAGGTCCATGTCCAAGAAAGCCCAGTTGGCGGGTTTCCTCATATACTGGCTTCGATGATTCGTCGTCCCCGGAGCCAGTGCCGTTGATCGCTTCCATCATGGCGTGTTCTTTGCTGCTGTCCGGTTAGTCTTTGGCTACCGGATGGATCTGCTGTCGGCGATGACCTACAGAATAAATGCTGGTCTCCATCTTTTTGTTGAATCAATACTCAAATGGAAAGGCGAGAAGGGGAACTTCCTTCGGCTAGAGTTGTCCTACACTTATTTGTTTGGATGGTTGCTTCTGCACCATCCGTCATTAATGAACCCTGATATGGGGGCAGTCGGCGGTAGCTATCTGCGAAGATTCTCCAGAGGTAATTGGATATACAATAATCTGAGAGATTGCAGACGTGCTTTAAATCTTGGAAAAGGGTAGAATTTCTACTGTGTTCTCTCTCCAACTGGCTATGAACATATGACAACAAATCTGGTTGATCTAGGGAGGCAGCCTCTAGGTCGTGCAGTATTTGAGTGGCTAAAGATGATTCGGTCGTCACATTTGGTTTACAGATTTGAAGAGGAATGTTACTTTAAACCTTATCTTTCCAGCCATTTTGTGCGGTAAATTGGCTATGACCAATTCCACGTAGGCAATGTTATAACTTGTCGACAAGGAAAAGGTTATCTATTTGATGGTGCCAGGGCTTGGGCTTATTATAACGCTCGAGACACAAGAGCAATATTCTCGATGCCGACCAAGAGCGATCACGGCCCCAGGATGTTATACACATATTTGCTTTTTTACACATCAGCGAATACGTTCGCCGAGAAATTCAAGCTTGTAGATAGCTTCACGACAATGACGCGTTTGAAGAAGGGAGCAACTGTTATATCAGCTCCAGGAAATGACGAGGAACATGAGCCGATGGATGACCCGTTGGAAGCCTCAAGGGAAGCTAACTTCCCTGAGGAGGTCAATGAACCACTGTGAATTTCTTTGAAAGTTGTCAAGTCTCCAGCCAAGGAGAGGAATAGGAGGATTGACGAACCTTCTTCTCCGGTTGCAAAGAAGAAGCTTATCTTAGATCCATCAGAGAAGGTTACCACCAGGTCATAATCTCGAAAACTGGCCGAGTCGACCCAAAGAGAAGAAGCAACTAAGCCGACCTCTCTTCAAAGGCAGATCGATGTGGTAGATGTAGAGAGTCCAGAGAGACCTCTTCATAGAAAGAAACTGGCCTCTAGAAGAAAGAGGGTGGTCTCTCCTCCGAGATAAATCTTATCTTCGATGGTGGCTAGCGCTGTTGCTGGAATCACCATGTTATCTCCTACACCTACCCCTGAGCCTAGGCAGGAAACTCCTAGTCCAGAGCAGAGGGACGAAACTGAACAGATGGAGGAGGCTGAACAGAGGGATGAGGCTGCAGAGCCCAGGGAAGATATTATGGAGAGGGAACATGAAGTTTTGCGATCTCCTTCACTGGCGGTGGAAACTACCCAGCTTCCTGCTACAACAGGAACACTCCGTGAAGAAGAGGATCGCTTAATGATTTATGCATTGAATGATTACGACTTCGATCTGCAGGATGATGTTGATCTGGCCGTCGCAACTGCCAGCGAGGAAGCACCAGAAGACAGTATAAGCAATGAAGATACATCAACAGAAGCTGTTGATGATACTTTAAATCCAAAAGAGGACACTGATGTCCATATGTCATCCGAAGCTGTCGATGACACACTAAATCTTGAAAAGGATATTGAGGTGCAACTGTCTCCAGAAAAGAATATGGGTGAGGAAGTAGCACCGGAGGAAACTACTACCGATGATCCCAAAGGTATTAAATGAAATTATCAATCTTTTTTTCATAGATTAAATGGCTGACATCTCTAACTTTAATCCATGCAGAAATCGAATCATCTCCAATTCCTCCTACTTGCACTGATATAGTGCCAATAACGGCAATAGCTAGTAGTAGCCGACATTTGTCGGACGGTTCCGAGGCAGGTAGTAGCCAGGCAGTGATGTCTGAGGCTACTTCTGCTAGATTAGAATCTGTGCCAGCAGACGACAGACCTATTACTGGACCAAGCCATGGTAAGATTGTTTTTACTTTTGATCCTCTTCGATTAGTTGTTAATAACAACAAGATGATAATATTCATTTGATTTTGCAGAAGAACATCTGGGAGGAGCAATCAGCTCAACCATGGCTCCCCTTTCTAAAGAGCCTTTCACTCACGTACAAGAAGTTGTACGTCAATCTATACAGGCACCTACTGCTTCGTCATCAATGGGAGTAGCTGCTACGCCTGGGGCCCTGGCTACTAACCGATTTATCATAAGCTCTTTCACCAATCTCTTCTTTACTTCGTTGGGACCCTTAGTAGATAGGGTGATAGACAAAGATACTGATTTCTCCATAGTTAGAGGTCCAACCTCTTAACTAGTCAATGCCATCCGCAGTTAAGGCGACGAAGCTCAGGCTGTTTTTTTATCATATACTAGATGAGCTGGAGGCATCGGTTAGGACCTACAAAGAGCTTAATAAGGGGGAAGTGGAGCCTTTGGTGCAGGCTGAATTTGAAAAGATGTCTCAAGAGGCTGCGGTTGCAAAAATTAATTTCCAAGTTCTCTTGGATACTTTCACTACCAAGTCCGCTGAGTATAACTCCAAAGTGGAAACAGTGGCATCTGTTGCTGAAGAGAAGGAAAGGAGAGTTGCTGAGCTGCAAACGGAATTCAGGAAGAGCTAAGACTTGTTCAACTTGCTCTGGAAGATGAGGCTACCCAACATCAGGCTGCAGTCCAACAACTGGGTGTTCTGACTCAAGAAAAAGATGAGTATGTCGTAACTCATCAGGCTGAAATCACTAGCAAACTAGTAACCCTGCCAGCCTTCGATGATAAGTCTGGGATGGAAGAAGCTAGGAGGCGAGTGATGGACTCTCGTGAGGAGCGACTGCAAATTTTAAAGCAGCAGATGACCAGCTTGATGACCCTGCCGGCCGAGTAGAAAGATTTTTTGTATCTTCTTGTTTTGTGATATGTATCTTTGTAATGTCTTTTCAATTTTGATCAATAAAAAGACTTTTTTGTGGCTCTATTATTTATTGTATATCTTATTCAGATATAAATAATAGCGATAGAAAATATATTCAGAGGTACAAAACATGATATATTTCTTGTAGAAAATAATTATATTTATTATATCTGCTCATAGGTAATATGAACATGGCAGAATATAATTTGTTGAATATTATTATCTCAGTAGACAACTTAATCGAAGGTGACAAGTTGCTGATGTGAATGAATAAATGAATGAACGAAAATGAATCATCAAAATACGTGAACGAAATGAATCGTCAGAATGAACGGATGAACCGTTAAATGAATTGAATGAACGGGTGAACCGTCGGATTGATGTAACGAACGAATGAATCGTCGGATTGATGTAATGAACGAATGAATCGTCGGATTGATGTAATAAACGGGTGAACCGTCAGATGATTGTAATGAACGGGTGAATCGTCGGATGATTGTAATGAACGGGTGAACCGTCGGATTGATGAAATGAACGAATGAATCGTCGGATGAATATATTGAACGAATGAACCATCGGATTGATGAAATGAACGGATGAACCGTCGGATGAATATATTGAACGGGTGAACCGTCGGATTGATGAAATGAACGGATGAACTGTCGGATGAATATATTGAATGGGCGAACCGTCATAGAGATAGAATGAATGAACGGGCGAACCGTCGAATGAATGTAATGAACTGGTAAACCGTCGGATGAATGTGTCGCTTTGTTGTTGAAGAATCTCCGACTATAAATAGGACAGAAATTAGATGGAATGGTCACTTTTATTTTTCAACATAAAGATGTCGTCTGGAGATGCATCCAAGAAAGTTGAGATTGTCCCGAAGGTTGAAGAACTCCCGGAAGAACGTCCAGCCGATCCCAACCAACCAAAGCAAATAGAAGCGGGCGAGGGTTTGTCTGCACCCAATCCACCAAGGGACATCCTGGACTTCCTGCTTGAACCAGGGATGACGAAAGAAGAAGAGGCCATGACTATGGCTGCTTACAAGTTCCTGGTAAGTTCGAGCAAGGATGTTCTCGACTCTTTTGCCGATTGTGTCTTCGATAAGGACGGCAGTGGCCCGCGTCCCAATTTTGAGAAGGATGATAGTGACCTCCCTTGATATTATGTACTATCATTCATGATGAAATAAAATCAAATTTTATTTATGAACTTATCTGATGATTACAAGCACTCTCTTTTACATTTATACATAATACTTTTTGAGGAACTTGCCATTGATGGGCATCATCGCAACTCGACCATCCAATTCTGTGAGTTGATAGGCTCCATTTGAGAAGACTTTGCTCACGATATATGGACCTTCCTACTTTGCATCGAACTTGCCTTTGCTCATATGAGTTACGGTCATGGGACGTCTGACTGTTAGAACGAGCTCTCCTTTCTGAAAGGCTCTAACTTTAACTTTGCGGTTGAAAGTCTTCGAGATACGGGCTTGATATTACTCAATATGCTGTTGAGCCATTAGTCGTTTCTCGTCGAGTGCTTCTAATTCTTGAAGTCAAAGAAGATCGTTGTTCTCTGTAGTGAGCTCATTAGCGATGGCAATCCTTAAGGATGGGATTTGAAGTTCCAGGGGTAGAACTACTTCACAACCGTACAACAAAGAGAAGGATGTGCAGCATGTGGGGTTGCAGACCGTAGTAGGGTAGGCCCAAAGACATTTGCCAAGATTTTCACTCCAGTTCCTTTTTGTTAGTATATACAAACTTCTTAAGGAGTTTGATGATAGTCTTGTTGAAGGCTTCATCTAAACCATTAGCAGCAGGATTGTAAGCTGTAGAAGCGATATTGTCAATTCGATAATCGTCGCAGAATCTAGTGAACTTTTGACTGATGAACTGTGGACCGTTGTCATGGATGATCCTTCGTGGTACACCAAATCTATAGATGACATGGTGTTTGACGAAGTTGATGACGCTACTGGTCTTGACTTCAACCAGAGGTATAGCTTCAGCCCACTTGGAGAAGTAGTCGGTTATCGCTAGTATGAACCGATGTCCTCTAGAAGAAGGAGGATTGATGGGACCTATAATGTCCATGCCCCAAGCTTCGAAAGGCCAGGAAGCGGCAGTCGGATGAAAAAATTCTGAAGGTTGGTGGATGAAATCTGCATGGATTTGACAGGCACAACATTTTCTTGCATATTCGATGGCATCTGGTACCATAGAGGGCCAGTAGTAACTCATTCGTCGGATGCGATCCTGTAGCTTAGGATCGGGTTGATGTGCTCCGTAGACGCCGTCATGAGCTTCACGCAATACTTGCTTTGCTTCATCACCAGCAAGACAACGCAATAGAAGACCATCATAAGTCCGCCGATAGAGAGCCTTAGTAGTCTCATTATAGTAGAACCGAAGAGATCGTCGACGAATACTCGTAGCCTCCTTGGGATATTCAAGAAGTATGTCGTGAACAACAAAGTCGATGAAGGGATCTCTCCAATCTTCGTTGATAACATTAACTTCAGTGAAGTTACTGAACTCGAGATTATGATTATTTTCGATGCAAAATAATTCCCGATTAGAAACAACCACCACCTGTTGTCTTTTGATAGGGATGGCTAAGACTGCTGCAAGATTGGCCAAAGCATTTGCCTCGGTATTGCAAGCTCGGCGAACATATTTGATAAAGAAGGCTTTGAATGACGTAGCCATGATGATCGCTGCTTCATGATAGGGTACTAGATCTTGATGGCGAACTTCATAGGTTCCTCTAACCTGGTTAACAACCAGCTTGGAGTCGTCATAGACTTCAAGATATTCGATGTCCAATTGTTTGGCTAATTGAAGACCAATAAATAGAGCATTGTATTCTGCTACGTTGTTGGAGCAGGGTTCATCTAAGGAGTAGGCTCTTTGAATAGTTGACCCGTCGGGAGAAATAAGAACAACCCCAACTCCTGCGACAATGGCACCCTTTGGTCCGATCCTGGATGCACCGTCAAAGAATAGACGCCAAGTAGAAAATTCTTCGGAGATCATATTTGATTCCAATGTCTCGTCTGGAATTTTATCATAGAGTTTGGATGTCTCTGGAACAGGATGAGCTGCTAAGAAATCTGCCATTGCTTGACCTTTAACAGATTTTTACGGTACATATTCCATGTCATATTGAGCTAGCAGAATGGCCCATGTAGCTAACCGAGAGTTGAGTGTGCTAGGTTTCTTCATCAGTACCCGAAGAGGATTGACACGGGATATAACATGAATAGTTTGGCCAATAATGTAATGCCTTGTCTTTTGAACAGCAAACATAAGAGCTAAGCATTCTTTTTCGACCGGACTATAACGGTGTTCGGCACCAATCATAGTACGACTGAGATAATAGATGGCATGTTCATGACCTTCTTTGTTCTTTTGGGTAAGTAAAGCACCCAATGAATGATCCATAGCATGGACATACATTAAAAATAGTATGCCTGAGATTGGTGGTACTAAGACTGGTGGGTTCATGAGATATCGCTTTATGTCTTCGAATGCTTGTTGACATTCTTCAGTCCAAATAAAAGATACACCCATCTTTATCAGCTGAGTAAATGGTCTGCAGCGTCCAGAACAATTTGAAACGAATCTCCTGATGTACGCAAGTCGATCTTGGAATCCTCATAGCTCTTTTAGGTTGCGTGGAGGACGCATCTCTTGAATGGCTTTGATCTTCTCGGTATCCACGTGTATACCCTTAGAGGTAATGACAAAACCGAGAAATTTGCCACTAGAGACACCCAAGAATGACTTGGTGGGATTCATTTTGAGTTGATGTTGGCACATGAGATTGAAGATTGTTCTCAAGTCTTGGATGTGATCTTCCTTTAAACGACTTTTGACGGCTATATCGTCAACATAGCATTCGACTGTCTTGCGAAGATAATCTCGAAAGATGGTACTCATAGCTCGTTGGTAAGTTGCACCAACATTCTTGAGACCAAACGGCATTACTGTGTAGCAATAGACTCTGTAAGGAGTGCAAAAAGAAGTGTGTTTTTTATCTTCGGGATTCATCCGAATCTGATTGTATCCAGAGAATCCATCCATAAAGGATATTCGCTCAAACCCACAGGTATTGTCAATCATGATGTCCGTAATAGGGAGAGGAAATTCATCTATTGGACAGGCTTTATTAAGATCCTGGAAGTCGATGCAAACTCGAACTTTGTCAATTTTTTTCAGGACTGGAACAACGTTGGCTACCCAATCAGGATGCTGTTCTTCTCGAATAAAGCCACAAGCGATGAGCTTCTTGACTTTATTGTCGATTGCATCCATCATTTCTGGCTTGAAACGCCGTTGTTACTGTTTGACTGGTTTTGCATTAGGCAAAATATTCAGTTTATGCGTAGCAACTTTGGGATCTAAACCTGGCATGTCTTCGTAACTCCAAGCAAAGACATCAATGTATTCTTGAATAAGAAGAATTAATTCTTGCTTATCTGTCTCTGGAAGATTTTTACTGATGAATATTGGACGAGGTGACCCGCTTTCTTCTATATCGATTTGCACCAATTGATCTTCAGTATGAGGTTCTCTCTGTTCGAATCGGAGTTCCCTTGGGTATCCATTCGTTGAGCCCAAGGATCTATTTCAGGACTTTCTTCAATATCTTCGTCATATCCTTCTGGAAGTTCGACGGAGACCATGTTAGATGATACAATCAGCCGATGAACTTGACCAACGTTGGTATCAGAATCCCATGGTCTGGAATCAGAAGAATTAGAGCGCTCATCCCTATCAGACTCGGAGACTGCTGGGGATAATACCGGAGGTAAAGCATATCCTAGACATCTTTGGTTCTGCTATAATACATCTCTGATTTTCCTTTCGGAACAGTCGTACGGATATGAGTTCGTCTACCCTTACCATAGTTGAGGCCACTCTTGAAATCATAACCTATCTTTCGGATGATGTATTTCGATTGTTGACTGTAACGACGGAGTTGGAGATGTCCCGTATCGTTACTCTTGTTATCATCCATATAGCTAAATTTTTGTTCCGGTCCTTTACTAAAAAGTATTGGACTCTCACCTTTCTTTCAAGCAGGAACAACACGATATGAATCATCTGGGTGTTCAAGTGAGACTTCTGTTTGAAGATACTGTACAACTCCCATTGTAAATGACTGGAAGCTATCTAACATATCCAAATAGCATTTAGCATGATAAATGACATCAGTATACTAGAAAGTAGATGCTTTTTCATTGATTTGTACATCTGTATTTACAACAGGACCTTCAGCCTTAGCAGGCTTGGTCAGATTGATTACAAGAGGGGGAGAAGAAGAACGTAGAGGAGGCTTATTACGACGAAGGTCAATAACAAGTGGCTCAGAGGTGGTGAGCTCCCTTTTATCCTTGTTATGAGATAAATCAATAACAAGTGGCTCAGAAGAAGTGAGCTGCTTTTTATCCTTGTTACGACGTAAGTCGATAACAAGTGGCTCAGAAGAGGTGAGCTCCTTTTGATCTTGACCACCATCAGTTGGTTGCTTCTGGACTGGCAAGTGAATAACCAGTGGTTTGGAGGATTGAGGATAAGAAACTCGCCCTTTGACAGGTATGATGAGGGTGTCATTGGGCACTGCTTCTTGTTCTTCTTCTGTGTCCAGAGCCAATACTACCTTCATAAACTCCTCTTTATACATACGAGCGTCGTTGCAATATGCTTCGACACCTTTGAAAGGATAGAGATCTGCAACCTCTTTTTTAACCTCTCTATTATCATCAACATACTTGAAATATTGATGGAGAGTTGAAGGAACAATGTTGTTTCATGTAAGAATGGTCTCCCCAACAGAGCATTGTAAGAGCAACCATGGTTGTCTATGATGTAGAAGGTCACCTTTGTGCGAAGATTGCCTATTTGGAGTTTTAGGTGAATCTTGCCCAGAGGTTCACTTCTTCCCTGGTTGAATCCCAAGATGGTGGTGATTGTGCTAGAAAGACTATGCACTGGGATCTTTAGTGCATCCAGCATTATTTTTGGTATGATGCTGAGTGCTGACCCTGGATCTATCAGAATACGATCGACTTTCATCGAGTCGACATATCCTATATAGTATAGAGGATGGTCATGCCCATTGTCTTCCAACAGCATATCATCCTGTGTGAAGGTAATGTTTGGAATCAATTCCAATACACTGTGACAATGGAGGCAAGAGACCGGCTCTGCTTTTGGCTTCTTTAGAAGGGTTAGGCAGGTTTCGGCCTGCATTAGAGCTTCACTCAGGGTTTCTCGAGTCTCTCTGGAGAGGCACAAGAACTCAAAGATTAACAGCCTAGCCGGTGTATTGGCTGGTTGAGCCAAGATATCAAAGTTATATGGCTTTTCAAGTCCTGTGGGAGATGACTTCTTCAAGGGTCTATCAAAGCGGACTTGTTGTTTGCCCTTGTCAGTTACCGCCGGCTTGGGAGGAGTAGGTTCTACAACCGGTGAGGATGCAGAAGGGATATCCTCAGTGGAAACAGATTGCACTGGAGCGGACTCAGAAGAAGAAGCAGGGTTTTCTTGATTTTCAGGAACTTCTCGTGGATAGGCCTTCCCTGATCTAGTGTCCAGTAGGATTTCCTCTTCGACTATGGGATCAAAAGACATCATATTACAAGTTTTTGTCTTGCCCTTGGAGTGTTGTTTCTTCTTGGAGGGAGAGGGAACTTCAAACTCTAAAGCGAGATCAGGGTGAATCCACATAATCTCACCATTGTCAAGAGATAAGGGAACGAGACCTTCACTTCGTGGAGGCGGGAGATTCTCGATCTCAAGAGTGGCCTTGGGGATAGGGATGACACCATGTTGTATCATCTGTGGAGGGAAGTTACCGAACTGGACTGAGACCATATTCGCGGTAACAGTCTTCTCGTCTTGCTGAAGAGTGACAACACCGGCGTTGACTAGCTCTTGAATCTTGCCCTTGAGCCCGTAGCATGCTCGAATGGGATGTCCAATGGACCTGTGATAGACACAATATTTGGGATGATCGGTCTTACCGACCTCATCAGGCTTCTTTGGGTCTGGGAGCTGGAGCTTATTGCTTTTGATTAAGCAACCAAAGATGCTCGCAGTATCATTCTCGTCGAAGGAATTCTCTACTTTCGGACGAGGTTCCCTTGGTGGAGGAGCAGAAGGAGTAGAAGTAGACGTAGGTGGAGCTACGTTGACAGCTAGAGATTCTTTGCTCTTCAAGGTGATGTTCAAAGTCTCTTTATTCTTGCGGTTATTCTGGCGATTACCACTACTCGATATATGATGTTCATCCCGGTCGGGGTTAGACATGTGTACCCCTAGATGCTTGAATTTGTCAGCGCTAACCTCAGCTGCTTTAGCGTTGACAATAAAGGATGGCCAGTCATGGAATTGAGTTGATCCTGTCCACATGCTGATAATAGGCAAAAGATTTACCTTACAAGTGTCTATGGTGATGGCGGTCGGAGTCCCAGGAGGCATCTTTAAAGCTTCTCGGCGAAATCTTTCAATGAAACTCTCAGCAGTTTCATTATGTCTTTGTTTGATTTTATTGAGGGCTGACATAATCATGTCGTTGATTCCCTCGTAAAATCATTCCAAGAAGATTTGTTTAAGACCCGAGAAGGAAGTTATACAGCCATCGGGCAAGCTTCTGTACCAATCGTATGCTACACCGGCTAAACAGCCGACGAATACTCTGGTAAGAAGAGAGTCATTTGGCTCGAGTTAGACAGTCATTACCTCAAAGTGATTAATGAACTGGCTCGGGGAAGTACTGCCGTCAAACAACAAAATAGTGGGGATTTTGTACATTGGAGGGAATGGGACTTCCTTCCATTCAACTGGATAGGGTTGTTTAATCCCCAGTCTCTGTAAGTTGTCTTTCTCTTTGAAGGTCTTGTATTGAGTGCGCAAGAGTTTGACAGCTTCATTAGCATCCTCCGATGATGATGAAGGAGCAGGTTGAACCATAGTGTTAGAAGGAGGAACAGTGTGGTAAGCACTACCCCCAGCACCTGACTGACTGGGTGTGGGTTGAACTTGTACAAGGGGTACTTGAGGAGATACTACCCCCAGCCCTGCTTTGACAGGCACCAACGATGCTATAATCTCAAGACTTGCAGCAGGTACGGTCGGTGGTACTGTATATTGGGCCACAATGATAGAATGCATACTTGCGACCATTTCAGCCATTGTCTTCAGTTTGTCTTCTAGTGCAGCTATTTGTTGTTCTTGATTTGCCGAACTAGAAGCATCAGGATCTTCAGTAACAACATAAGCTGTCACTTTTCTAGGTACAGTGGAGGATACTGTTTGTTCAGAACTTTTACTGTATGCATCATAATCAGAGAAAGAATCATCTCCTGAATGAGAAGTAGGAAGATGACCAGAAGGACCTTGGAAAAGATTCCTTTAACCGATTATGTCTCGGCTTCGGGATCGGGTATGTCGAAATACTCTTTCAGAAGATTCTTGGAGTAAATCTAAATACCGCTGACTGGACCGACGAAGCTTGCCGTGCTTGGAGCACTTTTTACCCCCAGTGTCTCGGGAGGCCATGTTGACAGTAGCGTACAACAATTCATCTTCGTCTTCAGACATCGGTTCCGAAGTTGTAAAGTTCAAACGATCGAAGACAGATCATTTTGTTGTTTGGCAACAGCACTGGATGATAACCTTGTGGTTACAATGATGTCCAAGTGGTTGGAATGGAGATGTTGAGATGTTGTTCCGCTTTTGCCTGAGGTGCTCTCGGAGATCAGGAACAACGATGGGATGAGAAGAAGTTTGAGGCATATGTTCTTTAATAACAATCGGAACATGGTTCCGGTTCTTCAGATGTTTTATCCCTTGAGTGTACAGGGAAGTACTCACTTCATCAGCATATGTGTCAGGATTTTTGACCCTGGAGGTTTGCCTTTGATGCAGGTTCGTCATCGGCATTGGCTGCTTGCGTTTCGTCGAAGATGATGTAGACCGAGTTCTATTAAGATAATTTCGTAGATCAGCAAACTCACCCCGGGGGTTTCTGTCTGAGACACCATTAATTTGCTCTGCTTTGATCTGGATATCTGGAGAGTTGGGAGATCTTGGAATTTCGCTACCGAAGTAGGCAGAATCCCTCTTTGATCAGTGCATTTCTCTCTGGTCAGAAGAGAAGATTTCTTATTTGAGAGAGGTCTTGCACTGACTGGTGCCGAGGCACATTCAAATTGATCTTCCAAGGTAAGAACCGGGAAAGACTGAGAAAAGACCAAAGGGCCTTTTCCTTTGTTTTGTGAAGAAGGGTTAGCTAAAGAGCGTTTCCCTCTGTTGTCTTCCAAGTCGTAGAATGAGGAAGTTTGAGAAAAGACCAACAGGCCTTTTCCTTTGTTCTGAAGAGGAGGAGGAATAGCCAACAGACTACCCCCAGTAGATTGCACTGGAGCAATAGGGTGCTTGGAAAGAGAAGCTGAGTCTTTTCCCTTGCTGTAAGATGAAGGGAGATTAGCCAAAGGGCTATCTCTCATAGACTGCACTGGCACAGTTTGCGCAGGAATTAAAGTGGCAGTTGGCGCATTGATGGGTTGCGCAAGAGAAGATTTGACAGATGACCTTCTGGCCACAGACCTTGTGGCTTGTGCAGCAGGAGTTTTGACTGCAGAGTGCTTGGGTTGCATCGTAGTTGCTTGAGTGGTGGACTGCGCAGGAAAAGTTGCAGCCAACTGCGCCAAAGGAAGAGTCTTACACTTTGTCAGAGCAGCATAGGAAGTAGTTTGTGCACTGGCCAGAGGAGCAGCATACTGCGCATGGGCAGTAGAGGCAGATTGTGCAACAGCAGAGACATTAGGCTGTGCAACAATCTTGGAAGCAGAGACAGCAGACTGTGCAGCAGTCTTAGAAGCAGACTGTGCAACAGCAGTGACAGCAGACTGCGCAGCAGGCTGCACAGAGTACTGTGCAGAGGACTTTGGAGTCCACACTGAACGAACCTTGCTCTTGGCAGAGGTTGTAGTGCGACGAGTAGTCCCGGAGTTGATCATCTCTTCGTAGGCCGTCTGGTTGACTTTCACAACCAGCGTCTTCTGCGTCTTCCCGATAGACGCAACGTCACATTAAGTTGTAACTTCCTCGTCGGAGGAGAAAGTCGTCCCCAGCAGAGTCGCCATTTCCATTTTGTTTGCAAAAATAAAAGTTGATCTTTATTTCACAAACTTTGTAATAAGATTATAATTTGAATTCTGGAAAAGTACAACTCTAGGAATGTGATCTGAAGACGATCGCTTTATCCCTTGGACGATGTGAACTTTGAAGACGATAGCCTCTGAAGTTGAAGACGGTAGCCTCTGAAGAACGCAGCAGCACTTAGGCAAGAACTCCTGAATTCTCTGCTTTTCATTCTGATTTTTCTGATCTCTATGTGATCCCCCCCAGGAAGGACTTGAAACTATATTTATAGAGTTCTGGAAATAACTAATTTTTAGTTATTCTGGATTGCTCAGGATGGATTGCGCATGCATTGGACTGCGCAGACATCAGACTGCGCTGGCAGTTATTTGATCGTGGGCCAACTGTATTGGATACATGGCATCGATTTGATTGAAATACGCACGATCATATACAGACGGTTGCCACGTGGTGAGCAATTGATGGCATGTATGCCACGTACAGAATTTCAGTTATCTTGATGGACTGCGCCACATGAATTGCGCTAACTTCAGATTGCGCTGGTTTTGGATTGCGCTGGATTGAACTGCGCTTCGAATGGGCGGATAGACTGCGCTGGCTGTACAGCTGTCCTCAAGCGCTGTGTTGTACGAGAAACGAACAGTTTCCTCGTTCTTCGGGCTGTCAGCTGTCAGAAGATCTGATTTTCTGTCAGGTAATGATGATGCGGCCACGTCAGCTAGCGCACTTAAAAGTGTGCGCAGTTCAGCTTGTGCAATTGAACTGTTGCGCAATATGTCCTCCGCACAATTCAATTGAAGGATGCACACTTTGATTTTATTGCTTTGTTGATGGGTGCAACTTGATTTTCAGGACCTACAATATATATATATATATATATATATATATATATATATATATATATATATATATATATATATATATATATATATATATATATTCTCAATCACATGAATCTAAGGAAGATGACATGAATATATATATATATATATATATATATATATATATATATATATATATATATATATATATATATATATATATATATATATATATATAAAATACATGTCATCTTCCTTAGATTCATGTGATTGAGAATATATATATATATATATATATATATATATATATATATCCTTATATATATATATATATATATATATATATATATATATATATATATATATATATATATATATATATATATATATATATATAAGGAAGATGACATGTATATATATATATATATATATATATATATATATATATATATATATATATATATATATATATATATATATATATATATTCCTCCGTGCGGAGATAACAGGTACATATAAATATATTGTTGATTTTAGATTTTATAGACGACCTATATAGTGTTTGACCACCGACACTGCGGTGTAGGCTGGACGTACCCACGTGCTCGGGCCCCTAAACAGGGTGCGGGTTGTGACAAGGCTTTAGTCATGGTTAAAATTTGGAGTACAAGATGACTAAAAATTATAGCACGGATAGTGTGTTCATGTGCCTTGACTATTGTTCTAGCCATGGTAGGGAAGGCCGAGCTATAGGTGTGTTCTAGTTAGAGAAACTAGACCAAGTTACGACTTGGCCTTTATAAAGATTTTATTTAGTTATTTATTAATATTCTGACTTTTAAGATATTTGGTTGTACCAAATAGCCCGGACTGAACCCAAATCAAGCCCAAGCCTATGTTGACATATAGTACGTCCAAAGATGTTCATGTAGATAATTATGGGTGTAATTTAATTTGTGTACTTATTTTAGTGGATAAATAAGTAATTTTATATTAAAGAGTATTATATAGTATATACGTATTTGGTGTAAATTGGATATTTGGTTTTGAGTATACGATAACATTTTCTTAGAAAATGCCTTTTTAGATTTTTGGGAATTTTTAGGCTATATATAAACTCGTATGTGTATATGTGTATACATAGTACATAAGTATTAGGTTATTATATAAAAAAATAGTCCTAAGTTGTTGTTGCTCTCAAATATATCTCCTGGATATATGACATATCTTTATAGCCTATTTAGGATAATAAATCTCTCCTTCCCTTATCCCTTGCTTCCACTATGTAGCGACTTGTCTTTGCATGCACCTATGGATAAGATCAACTCGCCGTCCTAATCAATTATATCCTTTATATGGCATAACCAATTCCCCACTTCCAAGCAACAGAAATAGTTATATATAGTTCTGTATATACACATGTAATCTTCTTAAACCTAATTTCACCCTTTCTAATTACTCTGCCTCCTTCAACCCAACCTGCTAGTCGCAACACCTCACTGGACTATAGGTGTCCCGCTCGAGCCCTCACGCCACCATGCCAGTGTCTCCACTGACATTAGCCATCAACACCACACATCCATAGCTATCAAACACACCATCAATCTCGACTTCCTACGAACATGTCGTTGTTCCCGAAAAAATGCTTGCGATCAACATCATCTACCTCCGTCGTAGCACTGTGCTCCGCCAAAGTCACAGACCCCCGCCATCAATGTCAGCCCTGTCCCAACAGCCCCGCTCTCCGCCCATTGGCTCCACACGACACCATCCACCAATCACCCCAGCGAAGTCCTTGCCACCACCAAACCCATCGACATTCACCAAATTACCTCCTCGCTGTGTCGACCCCATCTGAAGCAAGCAACGACATTCTCCTCCTTATGCCGCGGCCAACTAAAATTCGATCTTCTCCACCTTTTCCCCATCTGCTATGCCACTTCGCTCTGTTGCAAATCCGAACCGACGGCCCACCTCGCCATGCTGTGCCGCCCGTACAGAACTCACTGACCGGCCCAACGTCTCCAAACGTCATCCGAACTTCCATCGCCCCTGTGACCACTGAATCCACAGATCTGTCCGCTGCCAAGCCGCCACCGGGTGGTCTAACACCGTGCGCCCAACCGCTCGCCGCTGGCCGCGAGATCGTGCCCCCTGGACGACAGTCGATCTTCGTCGGTCTCCAGAGAGCTGCGCCCTCTCCTCTCCGCGTGGAAATCGTCGCCTGCCGTGAAAAATTCTCTGCCGCTATCCTCCTCAGCGATCTTCGCCGAGCGAAGGTGAGACCCATTTCTTCTACTAATCCTCCTTTTCTTCATTCTCTTTTTCTCCTTCTGAGAAAAATGAGAGGTTCTCTCTCTCTTCTTTGTCTCTAATAATATTAGGAGATAAAGTTGTCACTGATAAGTTTTCTTCATTGCTAATAGCAATGAATGCCGCTTAGATTAATGAGGGGTTGTTTCCCAATGTTTGCTTTATTATTAGCTTATAAACAAATATCAATACATCGTATGTATACACATGTAGAGTATACATGCACGTATATAAGCATGTGGTATAGTATTATTTATATTCGAGAGAACAACATCCTTATAAAAATATATGTTAGTAGTATTAAATAATATTTTCATTTATATCATTATTATTGTTACCATGAGTATTATTGTAGCTATATTTTTATAAATAATATTGTTAGCTACCTTTCCAATGTATAGTTAATCTTAAATCTATATATAACAAATATATAATATTAGCCTATGGGGCTTGAGAACTTTAGTTTAAACTATATTCATTTAAATATAAAATTGGTTTTATAAGATGTAGGTATTGTATATCGTTCATAAATAAGTCTTATATATGTAAATTTTAAGATAGGCTTTATTACCTTTGGGTTTGTTTGACAAAGGTTACTATTCTATATGGGTATATAAAGAATTATAAAATCAACATTCTCCTTGAAGAGGTTTAATACCTAGTATGCTCTAAATATAGTTTTTCCTAAATGATTTTCTCGATTCCAAATTAGCTATCTAATGACTATTTGTACCAATGAAATATAGTTTTTCGAATATCTATTAATCTCTAATGTATTCTAAATAATTAGTCTATTAGTATCAATCCTTCATAAGGTTACATAAAATCTTATAATTAGCTTCTAAAGATTGTAAATAGTTTATATAAATATATATCTATTTTGACTAGGAATTATCTTTCTAAAAACTATTAGATTAATCATAATTGTGACTAGTCATACGTTCTTATTTTTGCGTAATTTTGACAACTTTATCTCGACCCTAGGCTAACCGGACTGTGCTGCACCCAACACTATGGTTATTTCACCAGCAAAGGACCCCATGTGAGTACATCTCTGATAGTTTTCATATTTGATTATCTCTATGATTTATGTATTTAGTAGTATTTTACATTGATATACTGTTGATTCTCGACACAATGATTACATGAGATTATAGTTATGGATTCTTTACATGTTGTTCGTGACCAATCTATTACCGTGTTCTGACCTATTTGGATCCATGAGTACTAGCCGACGGGAAAGTACACTAGTAGACATGTAAACATAACCAAAAATATCCTATTATGTCTGATCGTGTCTGATAGCAGTCATACAATTCACGTACGGGGTTCTAGATTTACCCTTAGTCGTTTACATGTCAAAGTGTATTTCAACTCACTAGTTAGAGATAGTCTTGTATATTACAGTTTATGTTTCAGTCGTTTATTATAGTTACATCATTGTCTTGAATGTCATGCTCTCATGTTTTACTCACATGTTTCTTGCCATGATTCTCTGCTGATCCACTCATCATGTACTTCAGTATTATTTATTGTTTATAGATTTTGTCAAATTATTAAAAACTGGTGTTAGAATGTACTTGTTCTATTCCTGACTAGAAACTAATATTTTTTAGGTTAGTCACGACTTCTCTTAGCATTTTGGAAGGCATGGGTATGCTGAGGTCAACCTAGAAAATTAGTTAGATAGATTAGTTATTTTATTTTATTCTGTGAGACAATGTACTTGGATTAAATGTAAACTTTGAAATATTGTAAAATAATTTAGTTTGTGAATGAGCAAATAAAATTTTCTTATCATGTGATTATGAGCATCATAGCCTTGACAGCGTTCTACCACCGACACTACGTCGTAGGGTGGCTTGGACACACACTCGTATTCCGAAAAGCGAATGCGGGTCATGACAAGTTTTTGTGGTGGCCCATGCAGGTCAGTCTTTGCAAATTATACAAACACGTGATAGTACTTAAGTTAGTCGTACTATTACGAGCTTGCGACTAGGAAATGCTCATTCACATTAGGAATAATTTAAATTTAGGAGGATGACTAGAAATAGGAGTCCCTTATTCAATTTGACCGTTGGGTGTGAAGATTAGTGTATAGGCCATGTGATTTAGGTAGAATTCAACCCTATTAGATGACGTAAGAAATTTTTATAGTGGAATACACCATTGTATGGGAAGGTAGGACCTAAGGAGGGTAGACTTTTCGTTCCATAAAGTAGAACTTCTTTGGATTCAACTCTTACCCTTGATTGTGACATTTATTTTTCTTGTCTTTACTCCTCTCTCTCTCTCTCTCCAATTAATGGAAGCTCTCCCATTTAATGCCAGCAGAACCGAGATAGAGAGAGAGGGAGAGAGAGAGTGACTGAATTAATTATTGAGAATTTTAACTGGCACCCCACTTTTTTTACCATATTTACGGTGCATCCCACACAATTACAATAATGTAAGGTTTCCACCACTTTTGACAAAAATCGTCCCCAACTCACGGTCAACCCCTTTGACCATTGTTTTGACTAAAATACCCCCATCTTTTTTCCCGTGTCCCCCACTTGCAGCCCCTACCTCCACCTCCATGTCCACCGGAGCCCCCCCTCCGGCTCCCACCCTCCTCGTCCACCGGAGCCCCCCCTCCCACCCCCCTCAGCGCCACCGGAGCCCTCCTACCCCTACCGCCGCCCCCGTAGTAGCAATAGCAACAGCAGCAGCGATGGCAACATCGACAGGGGGCGGAGGGGGCTACGCGGACGGTAGCATGGAGGGGGCGACGGAGGGGGCTGCACGGACAGTGTCACCGAGGGGGGCGAAGGGGGTCACAGAGGGCGGCGTGAAGGTGGTGGTGATGATGGCGATGGTGATGATGGTGCTGGGGGTGATTATGGTGGTGATGGAAAGGAGAGAGGAGGGGGAGCGGAGGCATGCTAACGGCGGGGAAGGGGCAGCCACGAAAAATGGAGGGACAAGAAAAAGAAGACGAACGTATTTTGGTATATAAAAAATTGGTCAAAGGGGTTTATCGTGAGTTGGGGACGTTTTTCGTGAAAAGTGGGGGTACCTTACATTATTGTAATTGTGTGGGGTGTACCATAAATATGGTAAAAAAAGTAGGGTGTCAATCAAAATTTCTCTTAATTATTTTATGTACAAGACATAGTATGGATACTATATTAATTACATTGTACACATGCATTGTACGTATTGTATTAATAGTATTTTGTATTAGGTATAGTAATTTATATATATATATATATATATATATATATATATATATATATATATATATATATATATATATATATATATTAAAATATATTATAAATATATTTAGTATTGTATTTAGTATTACTTATATTGTATTGGAACATAAAATAGATATAGAAGTATTATATTTGAGTTAAATATTGGGTTTAGATTTGGGCTGGTTTAAATTATTAATAGGTTTAGTCCATATTCCTTAGATAAGTTTACATTTATGGATTTTCTTTAGATAATGAATATTCTATAGTTAGCAAAAAAAAATTGTATTGGGCCGGGCTGAAGTAAATAATTTTATTGGGCTTTTAAAATAGTTGGGCTATATAAGTATACATATGGGTATATATACATGCATATATATGGGATTAGAAGAGTTATCATCATTTTGTGTTTCGACCATCATCTTTTCTAGTCACTCATTTATTTTGAATCGATACTTGAATGACAGACACTTACATTTCTCCTATCTTGATCACCTTGGAATTTGTTTGAATTATCTTTCATGCCAAGGACATATTACTTATTTATTTACATAATGTAATTTTTTCTAAAGGTCAATACACTATTTCCAACTATTGACTTTTGAGCTTAATGTGATCCAATCATCCATATATTTATTCCGACTCAGTTTCGTTGAAATTCAAGATATATATAAGTTTTCTCCCTCGAATCTTCGAATATTAGAGAAATAGAAATTAAAATTGTATTTCTTTTGCCTACGATCATTTTCTTCCTAATCGATCGTATGATTTTAAATGAATAGTTTTACTTCAAGTACAGATACTAGACATTTCCTATGATGATCAAGTTGTTTGAAACTTTGAAACTTCCTTGAAAAACTCTTACAGGCAGAGTTTGAAAGAATATTCGATGACCTATAATGGCAAGGCAGTTGCGCATTGTCGGCAATTATTGAATTATCGAGACTGCGGGTTCACTGCAGCCTGCTGCGTACTGGCGTGGCATGACCCCTAAGTTGAAGTGAATTTAAGTAAGAGTAGATTATCGAATATTATAAAAACTATGCCTTGTTTGTCCTATTTCACCTTTGAGTTATTATGTCAATATTGGATAGAGTTGATAGAGTATTTGATACCGTATCCTTACTTGAGTCATGGAACCAAGAGTTGATTACAGCCAGATGCACTGGCGAGGCATAAATTCATGGTAAAGTGACTTCGGATAGGCTTACGATTTTCGAATACCATAGAGGCTATGTCTTTATTGGCATATGACTATTAGTTTTCCAAATTGATTTGTGTCTTATTTCTAGTTACCGTCTTCTCAATAAACTGGTTGTTCTTCCTTTCTTCCTTATCCTTCTATTTTTGAATCGTTGTTTTTTACCTATTTTGGTTTCCTCCCACTAGGTTCCTAAACATACCTAGATTTTGTTCTAAAACTCGTGTCTAAATAATTATGGATAGATAGTTAACCGTATCGAAACGTTTTTGATTTGATCCTTCTTATAACGATTTTGATCGCGACTAGACTACTTTTATCGAGTCAATTCGCATCTTTCCTAGATTTTGATTCTATAATCGTGCCTAAATAATTTTACTTAACTAGTCGATCGTGCCATAATGACTTTAATTTTAATCGTTTTTAAACAATTATGACCGTGACTAACCTATTTGACTATGTCATAATCGTACCTATAATTCAAATCAATTATTACTAATGTTTAAATTTATCCCAATGTGATCTTGTTCATGATCATGCCAACTTTTAATTTTGATCACGCTTGGATGACTTGTATGATTAACCTTGATCACGACACAACTTACTCGTATCCAAGTGATTTTAACAATGTGTAGAGTTGTCTAAATTTTGATCGTTGACCATGCCTATACAAATTATAACAGTAGTTAATCGTGCCTAAATGACTTTTCTTGATTAACTATCATATTTCGAATTATCCTTGACCCATGTGATTAGATCCTTGACTATACTTTAATCGTGCTGCGTGGCATCTTTTCTTAAGGTATTCACGATCTAACTCATTTTGATCATTGATCATTATTTCTTGATTATATTCTTAGTCGTACCAAATCGTGCCCTTGAAACTTCGAGGGCAAAAATTTTCTAAGGTGGGTAGATTTGTAAGCACACTTCCCGAGTTTTCAAATTTTTATTTATTTTAGTTGTAGTTTTAAATATATTTTTCTAGTTAGAAGATGATGTTTTCCAATTTTATCGATATTTGAAAAGATTTGGTTTTAATTAGTTTTAAAAATCATAAGTATTTTGACCGTAAATTTTTTAATACAAAATTCCTAATTTATCTATTTATCCTTAAATAAGATTTTGATTAATATATTTAGATTGTTTTAAATGATATTCAAATTATTTCGAGGATATTGTTTCAATTATCAGCGTGATTAATTGTTTGACAAAGAATTGGATATGCTTGATTAGAGATAATATTAGTACCTTTGATTTAGTAATGTTAGTTAAAAAAATATTTGAATTTATGTAATTTTTAAATATTATTCAAATTATCATGATAAATATCAAATGTTATTTTCAATTATCCTAGCGACTCATTTTATTAAACTCGAATTACTTACTTGAAAATATTTGTTATTATCTTTGACCAATAAGGATTGGTGAATAATATTTAAATTTACACGATTTAAAATATTTGATAATATTGTAATATTGTTTTAAATTATTATTGTCGCCATAAATAGAATTTTGATTAGATTGAATTTTATTTTATTTTATAATTTTTTTAAATTTATAGGAGAATTATCTACAAGCAGCTTTACTTCTTATCTAATTAGGAATCCAATGCCTATTTAAGGAGGCTTCTCATTGTTCTTTCCCCACAAATCCATAAGTCCCAAAATCCTAACCTCAATTCTCAAATCCAACTCCTAATTTCTAACCCTAACCCTAAATTCCTCTTCCCGAATTTTTAGAATTTTAATTATTCATTTACTTATTTTATTTATCGGGGTTGAAGGTAATTTTTCGTCGATACTTTATTTACATTATTTTACTTTATTAAACCTTGTTTTAAATTAAATATTGTGAGAACATTTTAGGCCCTTTAAAGTTTTAAAACACTTTCTTCCTTTTTCATCTATTTGATCGATATTTCTTATCCAAAAAATTTTCTGTCTTTACATCAATAACCAAGTCTGCTTATCCTAGTAGTCCTTAAATTCGAGGACAAATTCATCCCGACGAAGTCCCTGCCACAACCAAACCCATCGACGTTCACCAAATTACCACCTCGCCATGTCGACCCCGTCTGAAGCAAGCGGTGACATCCTCCTTCTTGTGCTGCGGCCAACTGAAGTTCGGCCATCTCCGCATGTTCCCCATCTGCTATGCCACTTTGATCCGCCGCAAATCTGAATCGACGGCCCACCTCGTCGTGCTGTGCCGCCCTCACAGTACTCACTGATCGGTCTGACGTCTACGGACGTCATCAGAACTTCCACTGCCCCCGTGACCACTGGATCCCCAGATCTGTCCGTCGCCTAGCCGCCATAGGGTAGTCCAACACCGCGTGCCCAACCGCTCACCGCTGGCTACGAGATCGTGCCCCATAGACGATAGCTGGTCTCTGTCGGCCTCCGGAGAGCTTCGCCCTCTCCTTTCCACGTGGACGCTGTCGTCTGCCGTGAAAAATTTTCTACGCTATCCTCCTCAGCGGTCTTCGCTGAGCGAAGGTGAGACCCCTTTCTTCTACTCCTTTTCTTTATTCTCTTTTTCTCCTTCTGAAAAAAATGAGAGGCTCTCTCTCTCTCTCTCTTCCTTTGTTTCTAATAATATTGGAAGATAAATTTTTCACTAATAAGTTTTCTTCGTTGCTAATAGCAATAAATGCTGCTCAGATTAGTAAGGGGTTGTTTCCTAATGTTTGCTTTATTATTAGCTTATAAACAAATATCAGTACATCGTATGTATACACATGTAGAGAATACATACATGTATATAAGCATGTGGTATAGTATTATTTATATTCGAGAGAACAACATCCTTATAAAAATATATGTTAGAAGTATTAAACAATATTTTCATTTATATCATTATTATTGTTGCCACGAGTTTTATTGTAGTTATATTTTTTAAATAATATTGTTAGATACCTTTCCAATATAGAGTTAATCAAAAATTAATATATAACTGTTTGCCATTGATTGTGAAAGTACAGAACAATTTATGTAGGAGGACTGAACTTAGACTCACAATACAAACTCGCTTGTACAAAGAAAGCCTAGAGACGAAAGCCTAGGTACAGCAATCTAAGTATAATTGTTTATTTTAGATTGTGGGGGATGACGATAGAGGCTCGGGAAAGCGACGGCAACTCTGCCTTACTCCTTGGACGATCGATTGCAGCCTTGGCTCTGTAAAAGAACTGCTTGGCGGTGATGAAGAAATGCTCTCCTTTCGATCTTTGTATATTCTCTCTCTGACTCTCTGGATCGGAGGGGGATGTGCTCTCTGTCTTCTCTTTGTGCTGTCTGTTCTCTCCTTTTTTTTCTCCTCCGTAAGGGAATGGCACCCTGCTATTTATAAAAGTGGGAGGGCATCATTAGGGTTTGCAATGATTGTCTATTCTCAAAATTCGGCGGCTAAGGATCAGTGAATCTAGGCCGCTCATCTTGAATATAATAGATTTGAGCAATTAATATGATTGCATCAAATCTCTGTGGGTAATTAATGATGATTGACATAAATTCTCATGATTTGTTATGTCAATCTCGAATTTCTCGCCATATGTTCAATTTGCTTGATTACAAATGATCTGATTTGATCCCAATAATTTGTTAGGATTTGTTGATAAATCTTGATCGATTTGATGCCACATGTCCCACTATCATGCCACGTGTCTTAACCGCGAGCCACTTAGGAAGTCTGAGCCGCATGAGGATTGCTCCCTATTGAGCCGCATAAGGCTGGCCACGTGTCAAGGCTGTTTGGGAGTGGCCCCTGAACATTTGAACCGCATGGTGATGATCCGAGCCGCATGAGCGTAGGCGACCGCATGAGGGGTGGCTTCTCGGTGAGCCGCATGAAGATAGTCCTAGTGAGCCGCATAGGGTAGCCTCTGCCTAAGCCGCATGGGGTAGTTCTCGTGAGCCGAATGGGATAGCTTCGGCCTGAGCCGCATGGGGTAGCCTCTGTCTGAGCCGCATGCGACTGTCCACGTGTCAAGGCCGCATGAAGGTTTCTGGGTTTCGAGGGATTGTGTAGAGATTTTCTTCGTTTTTCTAGGAGCCTGCCATTATGACAGAGTCATTATTGTATCTTTGTGTCAGAGCTGTCATTTGTCAGAGCTGTCAGCCGTCAAGGTATTTAATGCAGTAAGAGACAAAGGAAAGAGCTGTTGCAGGCCACGTGGCTCCTCTCTGAGCCGCATGGAACTATTCGAGCCGCATAGACGCTTGAGCCGCATGGATCCCTGAGCCGCATGTGCTCTCTGAGCCGCATGGGGATCCTTGGCCGCATGGATCTTTCTTTATTCTTTTCCATGCTTCTACAAGACCCCTTTAAAGTTTTTAATTTGCAAAATTGAAATACTTTGAATAAGAAGCATGGCTATGTATGAAATCTTCTGGCCGCATATGATGTCCTGGTCGCATGGATGTCTCAGCCGCATGGCCTCCTCAGCCGCATTGGTTAATCAGCCGCAAAGACTTTCGGGCCGCATAGCTCCTCGCCACGTGTGCGTGTTTTTAATTGCCTCTAATTCGTTTTAATGCCGTCTTTTGGGGAAATCCCAAGGGTCGGCTCATTAAATCTTTGGATTTTATGTCCTGGGTGAATCTCCTTTATGAGAGAGGGGCGAAATTCGAGGAGTCGGTTTTGTCTTTCCTGAGGCGGTTATTAGTCTACGTGTCCCCCCTCTTTTGTCCTCCTACAAATAAGAGGAATTTAAGAGAGAAAACTTCTTTTGCTTTCTCCTCTACTTTGAACCTTTCCTACCCTGACTGTTATCCTCTTCTTCGATCACCAATGGCTCCCAAGAAGACTGCTGCGGCGAAGGGTAAGAAGGCGGCGTCTTCGTCGACTGCGGCGGCAAAGGGCAAGAAGGCTGCTTCTACTTCGACTGCGTCCGCTCCTCCGCCAGCCGACGTGCCCGCAGTTCACCCTGACGTCTATCCCCTATTGCTGGTAAGGACGTTATGTTAGTTTAGAAAAAATCCTAACTGTTATGGCTACGTCGCATGCTTTATGCGCGAGCCGTTATCTTCATGTGAGCCGCATGTTCGTCCCATGGCCGAGCCGCGAGCCACATAAGAATTGCCACTGTGGCCGTATACGTACTTCGCCAACGAGGCCGCATAAGCTATGTTGAGCCGCATAGATTCGCACAAATTTGTCTGTCACGTGGTCCGCACGAACTTATCCGAACCCTGAGGCCCCTATGAGAGTACTGCGACATGAACCTTCACTGAACGGAGCCGTATAAGTGTTCTTCTAAGCTTGAGCCACATGAGGCTTCCTTATGTTGGAGCCGCATAAGTGTTCTTCTGAGCTTGAGCCGCATGAGGCTTCATTAAGTTGGAGCCGCATAAGCTCGAAAACACCCATCAGTTCTTTTTGTCCATTTTTTTAACTTATTTCCTTTTGTCTTCTTTTCAATGAATTTGTCGGTTAATGCTGCTAGAGAACCCCTGGTGGGTTGTGCCCAAGCTGCTCTGGGCTATAGGTACGACCATATAGTTAGGCATGTGGCGGACCAGTTTCCTAGTGACGAGCCTCCGGCGAGATTGAATGCCCTCAAAAAACAGCCTTTCTATTTTCTCAACGCTATGATGAACTCGGGGAAATTAGAAGGGGAATACTTAAAGCCTGCGTTCTTCTTCGGAGACGCCTTGACTGTGAAGAACAGTCAAGTTCTGGATGTGTCAGAGAACTAGAGCTTTGTTTCTAACGGGATAGCGATCTGCATCCCCCAAATGGAGCATCACTTCCCACTATCTTGGTTTAATATGCTCCCACTGGACCGGAAGATGGAAGAGTCTTTAACTCCTACCCGAAGTGGGATATTTGTGGGAGACATCCATTACAACAACATCATGAAGTCAGTGTGTGCGGGCAAGGTGCACGCCAGTCGTTCTGTAATGGGATTGGCCCCGGGTACTTTCTTGAATGTGATGGGTCCCAATTTCACGTTTTCTGCAGCCGACACTTTTATGAACCAACTTGCTCGGAAGGGCTCCTATCCCATTGGCCGGTTGACGCTCCCGAGTTGGATACACCCCATTCCCTCATGGACCAATCTGTCTATGTGGATCTTGCGAAAGTATGAGGCCTTTCTGTGTGAGATTAGTCTTTATCATGCTATTCGGGACACCAACCATGGCTTGCCCATAAACAAGAGATTATTTATATCTCTGCTGGAGATGTATAACCGCCGTACAGAAACCTTCTATACACCCGTAGGGGAAATGGGGATTGCACTCCATGAAATGCACGCGGTCTCCAAGCTTTCTTGGGGGATGAAGCTTTTGAGGCGTACACTCCCACGAATGAGGAGTTCGAGGAGTTGGAGGAATGGTATCCAGGCTTCGTGGCTATTTATCAAGAGATATTGTGCCACTATAACATATATCAGCAGATAGCCAAAAAGGACAGCAGCTCGGAAGGGAATGGTCCGCATACCAAGGACTGGGTGCGCTATCTCTTCTCGATGGGTGCCTCAGATCGAGTTACTTCCCGACGTCCTCAATCCTGGGAGGCGGTTCAAACCCTGGTGTCGTCGGCCAAGAGGGTGGCCACCACTAGTGACAGATTTGGGAGTAAAACCGACACTTTTGGTTATTTTTATCAAGATACCCAAGAGTTGTCAGAGAAGGCGCTCCTGGCGGAATTCTTGATGGTATGGCTACGAAATTGTGTAGTCTCGGGAGGAGCTGGTTCTATTGAGAGGATCAGTCATAATTTTATCCTTCCGGCTGTGAAGTTAGTTTTGCGAGTCAAGCTAGCTTTCCTCCCGGCCATGGTGTGCAGCATATACCGTGGCCTTCGCTCTTTTACGTCCAAGGTCTTCGCCCGTAATGTGACAAAAGATTTTGAACGAACTGAGTTGCCCTATTATTATCTGATGGGGTGGCTGCTGATGCATTATCCGTCTTTAAAGAGACCGGGCTTTGAAGACGCCGTAACTAACGACGACGCTTTTATCTTCCGTTATCGTAATGAGTCTTGGGAGTACGAGACCATGCGCGCTTGCCGAATGGCGCTGGCGAGGGCAGATATGTACAACATTTTCGTATATGTCCCTCGTTTTACTGCTGAGGAAATAGCGGCTGTACATCTTGACGGTATTGGGCCCCCTCAGCTTCTGGACGGCCAGATGCTCCTGTGGCTGCGTAACATCTGTCCCGCTCATCTGGTGTATCGCAACCGCAATGCTTTCTTTCTGTAGCCGTATCTGTCCAGCAGGTTTGCCCGACAGTTTGGATACAGCCAGTTCTTTCTAGACAGTCCCAGCTCTTGTCTGGGTTTTGAAGGTAGCCTTCTTGACGGTATCAGGGCTTGGCACTACTATGATATATTCCATACCCGTACTATTTTATCGGTCCCTGCTATTAAGGCGTCGGTAGAGATTTTATATATGGCAGTTTTGTACCATGTTATGGCGAACAGACCCCCTGTCGGTTTTAACCTGGGTGCCAGTTTTATTGTTGGTACTGGCCTGGATGAGAGGTCCCAGGGGGCCAAGACGAGGAAGAGAAAGAATAGAGTCGAAGTGCCAGATTCGGACTCCACTACTGCGAATGATGAGGGCGACGAGCATGATGCAGATGATTATTCCCTTCCGTTAGAAGATGTTAGGGCGGATCAGCCGCCTGTTTTGCCAGATGAGATGGTAGCATATCAGCCACCCGTTGCACCCGGCCCTACAAGAAAGCGTAGCAGGCAAATTTCTCCTGTTGGCGGTATTCCTCGCTCCCGAAAACTGGCTATGACCAGACACCACAAGCTAACTATAAGGGAAAGAGGCGAGGAAGTTGACCCCGCGTCAAAGGTAGACAAGTCACTACCACCTCTATTTAGTTCTTCCTTTTTTCTAGCTTTGATCTTAATCATTTTCCTTTCCTCTCGTAGGTGTCAGAAGAAGAGGAACCTCAGACTGCCGAGGTCGTGACTCGAGATGACGAGGGCTCTGGTGAGCATGTCCCTGAAATCGCTGAATCTTATCAAGATGATGTTGATCGAGTCGTATCTTCCTTCGAGGTGGCTGGGACAGAGGAGCCAGCCGATTTTAACTTGGATATCGTGGGTGAGGAGACCATGCCAGCTGCGAACAAGCTGCAGTCTCCATGCTCCTCCCCTGGTAAGATAAGTCGATTCTTAACTTGCGATGAGGCCTATCTTCTCTATCATCACATCCTTCGGGTCACGTCGATTGATTGTTGTTCTGGACATACAGGTCCTGTCTCTCCAGTGCCGATGATGGACATTGTTGAGACGGACTCTGCCGAAGGGGCACTGGCGGAGAGGAGCGTACCCCCTCCCCTTCCGGCTCGTCTTGATGGGCCTCCCGCGGGCTCGAGTTCAACAAGTCAGGTGGTGGGACAGCCGGGGCAGGGGACAATGGTCTTCGCATCCTCTTCTGCTCGGGCGGCTCTGAGAGTCGACCTCTCTGCCCTGCCAAGTGTCCAGGCTCTTCGGGTAGCAGAAGAAGAGTTAGCCGCTATCCGTGCATCGTTCTGCTCGAAATTTGTCCCTTTGGTGGCGAGTTCTAGCACAACTCCCTCGACGTTGCCAGCCACGCTTCCTTGGACTCCGTCCTCTACAGAGGTCCTGGACGGAGCGTTACAGGACATGGTTGACAGCTTTTATCGTCACTTGAAGAGGGGGATAGCGACTGTTGTGGAAAGAGGAACTTCTTTCATCTTGGCCCAGCAATGTGCCCAGGGTCATATTGATATCCTTAAGACTCTCCCCGGTAGGGCAAGGGTAGCTGCGCTTCTGGAGGCAAAATTGCTGGATACTGATCAGCTGGTGGCCCAGCTTCAGGTACTAAGGCAGGCTGATCTGTCTGCTGCTATAGATTAAGAGTGCGGTTTCCTCACAGCTGCTGTAGAGAAGACAAGGGCTGCTCGGGAAAAGACCAGGCCGGCCATACTGAAGGACCTCCGCGATCTGTCTGATCGATATGATCAATTGAGTCGCAAGAGTGAGGATATTATGGCTCGGGAAGCGATTGCCTCCCGTGGGATCACTGACACGCGGAAGCAGATCCTTGAGCTTCAGAGGAAGTTAGCTTTCCTGGAGTCTGAGCTTGAGGCTGCCCATATCGACAGGGGGCTAATTATCCAGGAGGCTGACAAAGTTAATCAAGCTTCGGCTGACCTGGAAATTGCCCTGAAGAAGTTGGAAGACGACTGGCGGGCACTTATGGACTTGGATAATGGGGAGCGGTTGTCCCAGGAGGCTGAGCACCGAGCTAGACAGCGGCTTGAGCGAGGGACCACCTTGGTGAGAAACCGTCTCCTGGAATTATGTAATGTCGAACCATAGTCGGCGTTTTCTTCTTTTGTTCCTGTTCTCCTTTTTTCTTTTCTTTTTGAGAGGGACGTGGTCCCAAAACATGTAATGCTTTTTTGCTTTCAAATAAAAAGTACTTTCCATTCTACCCTTTACCTGTACTGCTTGTTGTGCCTGTGGTATTATGGTGGTGTTTGCCCCGCATGGGGGACTTGTCTGTGGACCTGTTACCCTTGGCATACCTTGGTTTTAGGTACGGATAACAAGTTTTATTGGGGATACCTAGAACAGTTCCACAGTAATATTGTCGTGGACGTTCCGAGTATTGGGAGAAAGAATGCCATGGAGCAGCTGGGCTCCCGGGACATGATGAGAAATGATGGGCATGTGCTGAGAAACTTAGTCACAGGACATTTTATGGGCCTATTATCCCTGGCGTACCTTGGGTTAGGATACGGATAATAGGATGAAAGGGAACCAACATACTTACTCAGAGGTAATGAGGACATGGCAAGCATGAGGTTTTTCTTACCGCAAAATCTTCCTACTCAGAGGTGATGTGGACATGGCAGGAGTGGACTCAACAGAGGATATTTGTGGGCCTATTATCCTCGGCGTACCCTGGGTTAGGATACGGATAACATGATGAAAGGGAACCAACATACTTACTCAGAGGTAATGAGGACATGGCAAGCATGAGGGTTTTCTTACTGTGAAATCTTTATACTCAGAGGTGATGAGGACATGGCAGGAGTGGACTCAACGGAGGATATTTGTGGACTTACTATCATCAACGTACTCCGGTTGTGGGTACAGATAATAAGTCAAAAGGGAATCAACATACTTACTCAGAGGTAATGAGGACATGGCAAGCATGAGGGTTTCTTCGACGGAGCCTTTCCACTCAGAGGTAATGAGGACATGGCAGAAGTGGGCTCAATGAAGGGGAGTACATAGAACGACTCAGAGGTAATAAGGACATGGAATTTCTATGTAGAGGGGTGATTTGTTTTTGGCGGAATTGAGACGACTCAGAGGTAACATCGACATGGTCATTTTGGAAATTTGTGGATCTGTTACCCTTTTTGTGCACTGGGAGTGCAGGTAGTAGATCATGAGGAAGGGGCTCTTTCAGGAAGGAAGTTCAGAGGTACGGTTATACATGACCTTCTCTCCAAAAGAGTGACCGGGATGTAAGTTCAGGGGTACCAGCGGGTACATAACTCGACAATCCGGGAATTTTGGAATCAAAGTATAAGTTCAGAGGTACCAGCGGGTTTATGACTCGATAATCTTGGATTTTGTGAAGGAGGACGTGAGTTCAGCGGTACCAGAGGGTACATGACTCAGCTGTCTGGAATTTTTGCGAATGTGAGTTCAGCGGCACCAGCGGGTATATGACTCGATGATTTGGGATATTGTAAATATGAGTTCAGCGACACCAGCGGGTATATGATTCGGTAATCTAGGATATTGTGAATATGTGAGTTCAGCGGTACCAGCGGGTACATGACTCGATGATATAGAAAATATCATTTAGACATAATATTTCTTCAGGAACTTGCCATTGACGGGCAACATGAGCAAGTCTCCGTTTTATTTTGCGAGGCGGTAAGCGCCGTTGGAGAATACGACCTCAATGATAAACGGACCTTCCCATTTTGGCTGGAATTTGTCGGCGGTTTTGTGAGTCATGACCATCGGCCTCCGGACTGCCAAAATGAGATCGCCCACTTGGAATGTTCTGATTTTAACCTTCTTGTTAAAGGCTCCAGAGATGCGTGTTTGGTATAACTCGATTCGTTGCTGAGCCAAGAGGCGCTTTTCATCTAAGGCCTCCAACTCTTGTAGCCGAAGATGGTAGTTATCGTCCGTCGTCAATTGGTAAGTAAGGGCGACGCGGAGTAAGGATATTTTGAGTCTCCAATGGGAGGACTGCATCACTCCCATACACCAGGGAAAATGACGTATTCCCAGTGGCTGTTCGGACTGTAGTACGGTACGCCCATAAGCATTCACCAAGCTTCTCGTTTCAGTCGCATTTGTTGGAAGACACAAACTTCTTAAAAAGTTTGATGATTGTTTTGTTGAATGCTTCTGCCAGCCCATTTGCTGCCGGATTGTATGGTGTCGAAGCAATATTCTGGACGCGATGCTTGTCGCAGAACTGATAGAAGGCATGGCTTGCGAATTGCGGACCATTATCGTGGATGATCCTTCGGGGCAGTCCAAAGTGATAGATGATATGATGTTTGAGGAAACTGATCACGTTTGAAGTTTTTACTTCTGCGAGCGAAACAGCTTCTACCCATTTGGAGAAGTAATCCGTGATCGCGAGTATGAAGCGATGTCCTCGGGAGGAAGGTGTAGTAATCGGACCAATGATGTCCATTCTCCATGCTTCAAATGGCCAGGACGCCACTGTCGGATATAGAAACTCGGATGGCTGGTGGATGAAGTATGCATGGACTTTAGCAGGCTTTGCACTTTCTTGCATAGTCTATCGCATCTGCTACCATCGTGGGCCAGTAGTAGCCCACTCGGCAAAGACGGTCTTGCAATTTAGGGCCAGACTGATGGGCCCCGCAGACACCGTCATGAGCTTCTCGTACGACTTCTTTGGCTTCTGCGTTCGACGGACACCGAAGCAATAACCCATCGTAAGATCGCCGATACAGCATTTTTTGTCTCTGTATCGTAGAAGAATCTGAGAGAACGCCTTTTGATGGAAGTGGCTTCCTTTGGGTTCTCGGGCAGGATGTCGTAGACTACGAAGTCTATGAATGGATGTCTCCAGTCTGGCGCTTCGTCGATCGTTTGCGCGGAATAAATCGCCACGACTTGAACGTTGTTCTTGGGACAGACCAGTTCGTGGCCTATCACGTCAATTGAATGATGAGTATGGTTCGGCACTGCTAGGGAAGCGGCAAGGCCTGCTAGTGCATCGGCTTCGATGTTTTGGAGTCTGGAAACTTGTTCGATGAAAAATCCCTCAAATGATGAAATAATGTTGATCGCTATCTGGTGATAGGGGATCATGTCTTCATGGAGGACTTCGTACGAACCCCGGATCTGATTGACGATTAACTGTGAATTGCCGTATGCTTCAAGATATTCTACCCCCAGCTCTCTTGTAAATTGGAGGCCAATGACCAAAGCTTTGTACTTGGCCACATTGTTAGAGCAAGGTTCCGTGAGGGAGTAAGCGCAATTGATCACCAGTCTGGAAGGAGAAATCAATACCACCCCGACTCCAACGACAACGTTGCCTTTGGGTCCAGTTCTCGAAGCACCGTCGAAGAACATTCGCCATATATCATCGTGGGAGGTCGCATGTGAGTCGATAACCTCATCTGGGATTCCTTCATATATTCTGGACGACTCTGAGCCTGGGTGGGATGCTAAAAAGTCTGCCAGAGCTTGACCCTTAACAGCCTTTTGTGGGACGAAGACCATATGATAAGGAGACAGCAATATTGCCCATGTGGTGAGGCGGGAGCTGAGTGCCCCTAGTTTAGTCATGAGGACCCTGAGGGGGTTGACTCGTGAGATCACATGTATGGTTTATCCTGTGACATAGTGTCGCGTCTTTTGAATGGCGAACACGAGGATGAGGCATTCCTTCTCTACAGCGGTATATCTGTGCTCTGGTCCGATCATCATTCGGCTTAGGTAATATATAGCTTGTTCATGGCCTGCATCATTATTTTACGCCAACAGAGCACCGAGGGAGTACTCCATTGCTCGTACATATAGAAAGAATGGTTTCCCAGCAACTGGGGCCACCAAGACTGGAGGGTTCGACAAGTATTCTTTGATGCTGTCGAAGGCACGTTGGCATTCTTTATTGACGTCTTTCTTCATGAGATGGATGAATGGCCGACATCACCCGGAAAGGTTGGAAATGAACCTCCTGATGTAAGCTAGCCTCCCTTGAAGGCCTTCGAGTTCGCAAAGATTTCTCGGGGGACCCATCTCCATAATTGCCTTCGTCTTCTCTGGGTCTACATGAATTCCCTGGGCAGTAATAATAAAACCCAGGAATTTTCTGCTTGATACGCCCTAGAAGGATTTTGTGGGATTCATCTTCAGGTTGTGTGCTCGCATCAGGTCAAACACTGTCCTTAGATCATGCAGGTGGTCTCCCTTATAGCGACTCTTGACAGTGATATCGTCAACATAGCACTCCACAGTCTTGCACAAGTGGTCTCTGAAGATGATACTCATGGCTCTTTGATATGTGGCGCCAGTATTCTTTAAACCAAAGGGCATGACTGTCTAGCAATACGTGCCAATCGGTATTCGGAATGAGGTGTGCTTTTCGTCGTCAGGAGACATCTTGATTTGGTTGTACCCCGAGAAACTATCCATGAATGACATGCGTTCGAAGCCGCATGTGTTGTCAATCATGATGCCTATGATAGGGAGGGAGAATTCATCTTTGGGACATGCCTCGTTTAGATTGCAGAAGTCGATGCAGATTCGAATCTTCCAATTCTTCTTGAGGACCGGTACTATGTTGGCGACCCAGTCAGGATGTTATTCCTCATGAATGAAGCTGCTGGCTATCAGTTTGTTGACTTCAGCTTCGATCGCATCTATGATGCCCGGACGGAAGCGTCGTTGTTGTTGCTTGACCGGCTTTGCGTCTGGCCGAATATTGAGATTGTGAAGGGCAACCTCAGGGTTTAGTCCTGGCATGTCTTCGTAGCTCCAGGCGAACACATCATTATATTCTTTGACAAGTTCCAGTAGCGATTCTCACTCTTCGTCTGTTAGGCTTTTACTGACGAAGATTGGTTTTGGAGAAGATTCGCTGTCGAGGTCGACCTGTATAACCTCATCTTCGGTAGGAGGTTCTCTCTGTTCGAACCGCTTTTCCCATTGTGCTTCCAGTTGTTGGGCCTACGGCTCTAAATCGAAGATTTCAGGGATGTCTTCATCTTCTTCGTAAGCGTCGACGAATGCCATATTGACTGACATGACTTGTCTGAATACGTCTCTGATGCTGGTATCTGAATCAGAAGTTGGTGACCCGGTTAAATGTGAATGCCAGTCGCATCCCTCATCTGAACTTTCAGGGGTCATTGTGGGCGTAACATACCCTAATCCACATCGGGTCTTGTTGTAGTAGTCCCGTGGTTTGCCAGCCGGGATTGGTGGCTTCAAAGGTAATCGTCGACCGGTGCCATAGTTCAAGCCTAGCGTAGTCTCCAGATCATGTCCCTGTTTTTGTATGAGGTATTTGGATTGGGGACTATAAAGATACAGAGGTAATCTTCCGGCATCTGATTCGGGATCGACCTTCTCTATGGTGAAGGGCTGTGGATCATCATTCCGGCCGAAGATGATTCGATGGCCTCCTCCTTCGATTATGTGGTAAACGTCTTCCACTAGAGTAAGCTAGTTTGCGGTGTAAACATTTGTCACCTGTGTGTATAGGTGAGTGCCTATACCGTGTTCCATAGCATACATTGTACAAAGCTTATTAAGCTCGAGGCAGTTCAAAGATAGCCCTTTATTGTTGAAGTAAGGTATCTTTTCTAGCGGAATTACATCATCTGCGGAAAAAACATCAGTGTGGGCAGCCACATACTTGGCCAAGTCTGGTTCTTCCTCGATGCTGGGCGGGGAGTTGTTGGTTCGCTAGAGGTCCCAGACTTTGCATCGGGGTGACGATTCTTCTTTGGAAGACGTATCGTCATTGGCCTGTCAGAGGGATTGAACTTCTCCATTTGTGGCTGGCCGACTCTTGGCAGTCTGATTGTCAATAGCTCCGTTGTGGGTCTCGACGCTTGGCCAGACCTTGGCAGCCGGATTATCATTTGCCCTTCTTGTGCCGAGAGGCTGATCGCATCCTTACGCAGAGCGGCCGTAAGGGGTGCGGATTTGCCAGGTTTGCGAGCTTGAAGGTGGATCGTCAGAGGTTCTTCTGATCCTGAGGCCATCTCAGTTTGAACCTGTACATCTTCATCCAGGTGCCTCTTTGACTTCTCGTATAGGTAGGAATCCGAGTAGTAGGATTCGTCTCCTTTGAAGGGATCGATGTCGGCAAATTCTGTCCTCATAAAGTCGTGTTTGTCGACATACTTGAAGCATTGGTGCAGCATGGAAGGCACGATCATATAATCGTGTATCCAAGGGCGCCCTAAGAGGATGTTGTAAGAAGTGTCCGCATCTATGACGTAACAGGTTACTTCTGACTGGAGATCGCCAATTTGGCACTTCAAACGAATCTTCCCAATTGGGTAGCTCCTGCCCGAATTGAAACTGCTGATGGCGGTGCTTGTTGGCGTCAGGCGATGCATCGGGATACGGAGATGATGTAGCAGACCCTTCGGGATGATGCTTATGGAAGAACCAGGATCAATGTGCATCTGGTCCACATTTACGTCCTCGATGTATCCGGTGTAGTATAATGGACGATCGTGCAGATTGGTTTTGATGAGCATATCCTGTGGAATGAAGACAATATTGGGCATTGCTACTGTGCAAGCACTGTCTTGGAAATTTGCAGGCGGGCTCTCTTCCGTGAAGTTGACCTGAGCCAGATATGCGTCGACATTTTGGAGTGCATCGCTCAAAGCCGCACGAACATCCTTTGAGAGCCTCAGGAGCTCGTATAATCACAATTTGGCTGGTGTATTGGCCAACTACACCAAGATGTCGAAGTTGTAGGGCCTCTCCAACCCTTGAGGTGTCTCTTTTCTGAGGGATTTGTCAAAGCGAGTCTCCTTTGGCCTAGGCTTGTCGGTCGTCGGAGGCTGAGAAGGTCCTGGGGCGTCAGCAGTAGTTGGCTGATGATTTTCAGTTGAGTTCTCAGCCATGGATTGGGCTTGTGCCCCAGATCGGGTAATGACAGCCATGACTTCTTCGACATCTGCCTAGATTGTGCGGCAGGATCTGACTTTTTCACTCTTCTTCTTGCGAATGGAAGGTGGTGTGGACTGAAGTCACCTCAAGTATTAGGTCCGGATGGACCCACATAACCTCCTTCCGTGATGTGGTAAGGGGCACTAGATCTGCAACCTGATCCCGAGGAGGTGGAAGATTAGCAATCTCCATTGTCGCCAGAAGGATGGGTATCACACCATACGGACACCATGTTGGCCGCCACGGTTACCACCTCGAAATCGTTGGCCAGAGCGTTCGAATCGATAAGATATTGGATGTATCGCCTCAATTGGTAGCAGTCGTATGTAGCATGGTGGACGTAGCGGTGGTAATGGCAGTACTTTGGGTTCTCCATATCTGCCGGCCGAGGTTCCCGTCTTAGTGGAGGGAGCTGAATTCTGTCTCCTTGTATGAGCATGTCCAAGATGGGATTGACATGACCGTCTTCGAAGGAGCAAGTGATTTGCGGCCACTGTTTGTCTGCCGATTTTGACTCAGGTTTCTGGGTTGTGTCGACCACCATAGCCTGCTTACCCCTGTTGTCCCGATTGTTAGAGGGGCTACCCCCATTGTCGTTGTTGGTATTAGGACGCTTGCCCTTGTTATCTCCCTCCGAGATATGCAATCCCAGTTGGCGAGCCTTCTTCAACCGTTCTTCGGCGCTAGTGGCACTGATGATGAATGTCTTCCAGTACTTAAATTGACTTTCACCCATCCAGAGACTGATTGTTGGGAGCAATCTCTTTTGGCAAATTTCAATCAAGGAGGAATCCGGGTTACCAGACGGCAACTTCATTGCAGTTTGGCGAAACTGCTCGATATAGTTCCTTGTCAGCTCTTTCTTCCCTTGGACGACGTCTATGAGAGTGGACATTGTGATGTCCTGTCCTACTTCGTAGAATCTCTCCAAGAACATGTGCTTGAAGCTGGCAAAGGAGTGGATGCAGTTGTCTGGCAGATTGCGATACCAGTCGAAGGCGACTCCTTCCAATGCCCCAAGAAATAATTGTGTGAGGATGGCATCATCATGGGGCAGATGGTCGGTGGTGACCTCGAAGTAAGTGATGTACCGACTTGCGGAGGTCTTGCCATCATAGGGATTGATGTTGAACGGCTTATATCTTGGTGAGAAGGGGACATCCCTCCATGCAGCAGGGTATGGTTGCCGTATTCTGAGGTCTTGAGAGGTTTCTCGAGCGTGAAACATGGCTCGGAGCTCCTGGACCTCTCTTCTCGCTTCCATGGCCTCATCTAAAGCGGTGGAAGCCGTCATTTCAGGAGGATTGTTGCCCAGGTTCGGTGCCGCTGAGTTTGAGTCCGCATTGACCGCAGGACCCGTACTTGTTTGGCCAGGCGTCCCTTCTTGCAGAGTTGGAAGAGCCGCTTTGATTTCGTCTACAGACTTGACCAAGGCATGCAATATGGCCTCCAGAGTGTCTATGCGTTGGCGATCACTGGAACCACCTTGGTTGCTGTCCGTCATGAACACCGTCTTCACATGAGGGAAGATGGAAGGAACGGTGGAGGACGTGCCCTCCGAGTCATACCCCTGTACCGAGAAGTCATCGGAGTATGTGGGAATGTTCTCCTCTGGTTCGAACTCAGAAGGAATAGTATCTCCAACTTTAGAGTTTGCTTCATCTTGAGAGTTGTGGACGTCCTCGGAGACGTCGGCATATGTTGTATCTGACAGGAGAGTTGTTTCCTCGGGCTCATCTTCTTGGAACATCGGATTATCGTGGATGTTCTGAGGAGTGCTACCCCCTGTTTCAGTGACCCCTAGCAGTGCGGATGATGAATCTCATGCTGTAGCGGATTTCGTCTTCGAACAGGTACCTTGGAATACTCCGGTGGTGGACAACCATTTAGACGACAGTTTCTTAGTCGCAGTGGTTGAAATCTTCGGGCTGGAAACGTTTATCTTCTTCCCTCTCCCATCAGCGGGGTTTTTTTGAGTGGAGTTGCAAGAGACGATGGGAGGCGCTTCGTCCTCTGAGCTTGGTCGTTGCAGCCTTTGGAAAATAGAATGTCGATCTTCTCTTGTCGTCGCCTTGTTGTAACAGCAGTTGACAATGATTTGGGTACAGTAATGTCCGCGGTAGGACTCTTTGCATATCGGGGCCTCTTCTCTTTCCTTGTATTTGTGGAGGATAACCTCACGCAAGTCAGACGGGTCTGGAATGACCATATTTGCTCCCTGGATTTTGGGAGACTTTTGGGAACCACTCTGTCCGTTTGCCGCCGGGGGGCTGGACTTGAGTGGCTCTGTACAAATTTCCATCAGAGGCCCACATAACAGTATGTGGAGCGCTCGGATGGTCAGAGGTTGGGACAGCCGACTGAGCTTGCGTTGCCCTTGATTTCTTCACTTGAGTGCCTGAAGGCGTATAGTAGGAAGAGTCAGAGTGATGCTGCAGAGAGTCAGACATATTCTTTTGGGCACATGAGAGATCAGGACCATAGGAGAGGCGATCGAAGATTAAGCCTGAGCTGCGTGGAGCAGGCAGTATACGGCTGGAGTCAACAGTCTTCATGCGGCTGGCAGTTGTGGCCGCATAGACTTTCTTCGTGCGGCTGGAAGTCTCGGCCGTATGAGTTTTCTTCATGCGGCTGGAAGTTCTGGCCGCATAGACATTCTTCATGCGGCTGGCAGTTTCGGTCGCATGAGCATCAAGCATGCGACTGTCAGTCTTGTCCGCATGAATGTTCGGCTTCTTCTTGGAGCACATAGAATCACTCTTTGTCCTTGCAATTCCAGCATCGTAGTGCTTTCCTCTGCCGGACTTGGGGACAGCAGAGTCTTTTATGGCTTGACGTGGGGCCGCATGAGAGTCGCCTTCGCCATCTTGGGTAGCAGAGAGTACTCCGTCCAGGGCCTGGGGAGGAGCAAATGATTTTGGCCTCCACTCCCTACGAGCCTTTTTTGTGCTGGTTTGCTTCTGGACCGGGCCAGCGCTCCCGTCGGAGAGCATTTCTTCAAACGTCTGTTGGTCGAAACGGACGACCATCTTCTGTTTCGTGGATCCAAGTTTGGTTGCATCTGATTATGTCACCAACTCCTCATCCGTGGAGAAGTTTGTCCCCAGCAGAGTCGCCATTGTGTTTTCCATTGATTGTGAAAGTACAGAACAATTTATGTAGGAGGACTGAACTTAGACTCACAATACAAACTCTCTTGTACAAAGAAAGCCTAGGAACGAAAGCCTAGGTACAGTAATCTAAGTACAATTATTTATTTTAGACTCTGGGGGGTGACGATAGAGGCTCGGGAAAGCGACGGCAGCTCTGCCTTACTCCTTTGACGATCGAGTGCATCCTTGGCTCTGTAGAAGAACTGCTTTGCGTTGATGAAGAAATGCTCTCATTTCGATCTTTGTATATTCTCTCTCTGACTCTCTGGATCGGAGGGGGATGTGCTCTTTGTCTTCAGTTTGTGTTGTCTTTGCTCTCCTCATTTTTTTCTCCTCCACAAGGGAATGGCACCCTGCTATTTATAAGAGTGGGGGGCATCATTAGGGTTTGCAATGATGGCCCATTCTCAAAAGTCGGCGGCTAAGGATCAGTGAATCTGGGCCGCTCATCTTGAATATAATAGATTGAGCAATTAATGTGATTGCATCAAATCTCTGTGGGTAATTAATGATGATTGACATAAATCCTCATGATTTGTTATGTCAATCTCGGATTTCCCGCCACGTGTTCAATTTGCTTGATTGCAAATGATCTAATTTGATCCCAATACTTTGTTGGGATTTGTTGATGAATCTTGATCGATTTGATGCCACGTGTCCCACTATCATGCCAGGTCACCCTCATTTCTCGTATTTTCTTTTATTTCGTATTTTTACTCGTATCTGGATTTTTGGCGTGTATTTTATTTTTCATTTTCTCAACTTGTGGAATTTCGGTATTTCTCGTATTTGGGTTTTTGGCTTGGCTCGGTTTTATTGGGATGGATCGGTTTGGTTTGGTTTATGTGTTGGAACACCATAGCTCTAAGCTCCACCCTCAAAAACACAACACCCTCTTTATAACTCCACCAACCTCTTCTCTCTCTTCATAACCACCATTAATTTCTTCTTCTTCTTCTTCTTCTTCTTCTTCTTCTTTCTCCACACAACTCCCCAACCCTTAGGCAAGTGCATCTTGCCACCACATGAGAACCATATTTTCTTTGTCCATTTGCTAGATTAGGACTTGGTGATCAACATTAGAACTTGTTATTTTGTGATTTGGAGCTTCCTTTGTTCTAGATCTAGGTTTAGCTATTTTCGAATTTTGTATGGTTTGATCTACTTTGGTTAGATTTTTATGGTTTTTGATGTTTCCATGTGGAAGAGCATTCAGTTTCACTCCAGTTGGAACTTTGAAAATACATATTTGGAGTTCGGATGGCCAAGTTATGATGCTTGGAAGCTTTGGGTTCATCCATGGTGTTCCTGCTGTTTAGAGGAGACAGTGAGCAGTGTGTAGAGCTGTTTAGCTCACGCACACTGAACTACGCGCGCTCTTTAGTGCTGCGTACGCAGACTTGAGTACGCTTCCTGTTGGAAGCGTGTCTCCTTGAGCCTGCGTGACTTTCTCACGTACGCTGCCTTGAGTGAGCCTGCGTGACTTTTCACGCAGCTGCTTTCTGGAGCGTGCGTGACTTTTTACGCAGCTGCTTCCTGGAGCGTGCGTGACTTTTCACGCAGCTGCTTCCTGGAGCGTACGTGACTTTCACGTTCACTGCTCCCTTGAGCGTGCGTAACTTTTCACGAACGCTGCTCCCCGAGTGTGCGTGACTTTCACGTACACTGTGCCCCTTGAGCGTGCGTGACTTTTCACGAACGCAGCTCTCCGGCGTGAGTGACTTTCACGTACGCTTCCCTCCTGCGTGCGTGTTTCATTGCGTATGCATTCCCCCTGCGTGCGTGCTTTTATGTGTACGCATCCCCCTGGCCCGTATATTGTTTGGAATGACTATTGTACATCTGATGCACTTGTCATGAACTTGATTTTACTTAATATGTTTGGAATGACTATTGTACATGGCTTGGTATGGCAAGGAACTTGCATAACACGGCAGTGACCCGTAGTGGTGCACTCCTGACATGACCAATCTGACTTGATAGTGGCCCGTCATGGTGCACTCCCGACAAGTACCCTGACATGATTTATCTTGATAACTTGATAGTGGCCCGAGACGGCGCACTCCTAACTTGACATGACCTGATAACTTAGCTTGACCTGTCTTGACACCGTGGGTGGTTCTTTCTGCTTGCTTGTTAAATCCACTTGTCCAGTCTCGCATCATTTCTAGGATGGGACTCCTGAGTACCACGGTCAGGAGTACCTACTAAAATAGATTAATGCTAATAACTAGAATAACACAGTAGTCATGAAGAGATGACACAGCTACGGGCAATCTCGTTACCTGGGCGCTCTTGGGATCTGTAGCCTGCCGTCGAGTAGGGCACATTTCCAGCACACCGTCGCGTGTTGCACCCTCTAAGTCACCTAAGGGTATATTTGTCTTCTGGGCGATGTACCCACCTAAATTCAACCCTAATCTTTCGTCCTGGGTAACCTGGATGGTCTACAGGGCTTGTAGCTGTGGAACAATCTCACTGCATCTTATTAGTAATTAGGCCTGTGATAACTCTAGTTAGTTAAAGTAGTAAGCCGTAGGATCTGCTTGGCCGTGATTGATTGATTGAGATATAACCAGTCTAGTCATGTCTTGATCCCATGCAAGATTGCTTCCTGTCTTGATTTCTTATATTATTATCTTACCGATAAATGGTGGGAACCCAAGTTCAGTTCAGATGAATGGTTACAACCTCGGTCCTTGTTTGGTTTACGGGTTGTAACATGGCTATCGGAATAGTTCTATGGTTATCTCGTCGTATATCATCCTGGCATGCTTTCATAATTCTAGATTTTATATTATATTTTTCTTGTGCTGATTGCTGGCTTTTGTTCTTATTTCGTGGCCCCCTTGTGGCACTTGCTCTTTCTGGGGTTGACCCAGCTGGTTTTGTGTGGCCAGATTTCGGAGCAGCTCCCGAGGATCTACCAAGCTTCCAGCCCAATGGTGAACACTAGACGGAATCCGGGCCAAGAGTGGATTTTCTATTTTGTTTCGCTCACTCTATTGTAAAAAATATTCTTTTGAGGCGTTTAGCCAACGAGCACCTGTTAGCTCGATGCACTTTACTTACTGTCTGCCTACGGGCTGTAAATATGATTAACAAATCCTAGGGTTGATCATGTATGACTTAGCTCTTGCTAGTCCTAGCATTTTGTACGACTAGCTTCATGATCAGCTGATATGTAATATCTAGGACGCCTTTTACTGTATATTTGGTGGTCAAACATCTTGTGACTATATTACTTGCTTGAGATTGAGACAATAGGCTTGACCATAAGAGACTGTTGGCTTGTAGAAAACCCTCACATATCTAGACAGCCGTGACCGTATATCGAGGTGGTTTCCATTTCAATATACGTAGCTGGCTATGTCTACCCCCGCTCTCCAGTATTCTGGTTCTGGGGCGTGACATGGTTTAAGTGGTGGCCCATGTAGGTCTTGCAAATCAAGATGTGTGAGGGTTTACCAGATAGATGTCTCAATCAGTACTCGTCCTTGATCTCTGTTCGTATCCTCTGAATCCCTGGATTCTTGCCCTGATCCTGTGCTTATATCGTTGATCTGTCCTGGTCCTTTCCTTATTATTTCCTGTGTCGTCTTCTTCAGCGGCACTGTACCTGGTCATCCCGATCGACGAGGTGGAGCACTTCCTGTGGATCAACAGCAACCCGGAGATCAAGCCCAGCATTCCGGTGTAGCCTCTAGAGTTGTGCCTACTGGAAGCGAGTCACCAGTTCGGCCCGTCCAGCCCGCAGAGCCAGATGATGGTACCTTAGTAGGCCTCGTCAGAATCTTGATAGCTTTCCAAGATCGTCGAAGTGACGTCCTGCACCAGACAGTTCAAGATGCTTTGAACCGAGACGGTCATCCAGGGAACCAGGCGGCGAACAATTTCAAACGATTTAACCCTCCTTTCTTCGACGGCAGCGAGGATACGGTTGCCGCGGATGCATGGCTTCAGGACACCGAGGTGGTTCTGGAAGCAGCCAGGACACCCGAGAATGAGAAGGTGGTGGTGGTGTGCCTACAATTGTTGGACTTGGCTCGCAGTTGGTGGGCGACGCAGGCCATGGGATTAGTGGCACCCATTGCTTGGACAGTGTTTAGAGAGAGATTCCAGATGAAGTACATTGATGCTGTAGCTCGGTACGACCTGCAGACTAGATTTACCAACTTGAAGCAAGGAGGCAGGACGGTCGACAGTTATGCATCGGAGTTTTCTAGGCTCAGTAGGTTTGCCCCCACCTTGGTGGCGACCGAGTTTGATAGGGCCCAACGATTCCAGCAGGGACTGCATTTGGAGATTTGTTGGCGGTTGAGCAGTTCGAGCACCAGACGTTCGATGCAGTCTTGAGAGCAGCTAGTAGGCATGAGTATACCTCCCAGAGGATCGTGTATAGGACCGGAGGTAGGAAGCGGTCCTATAGCCAGATGCAGCAATCATCAGCTCCAGCCCCGGCAGCTAGAAGTTTGACCATTGGAACTCCGAGGCGGGCAGCCTCAGTTACGTCGGTTCAGCATTCGACCCCGACGTACCCGCAACAGCAGAAGCAGACTTCCGCGATGGGATGTTCTCATTGCGGAAAGCCAGGGCATGTGGTGGCAGATTGTCGCAGGGCGCAGGGATTGTTCCTGGCTTGTGGAGCAGCAAATCATAGGATAGGGGCTTGCCCGAATAGGGGTGGTTCATCAGCATCCAACCCTTCTAGCTCTTCGGTGAGAGGACCTGCCCCAGCACCAGTTCAGCAGCAGCAGTATCAGTCTTCGAGGCCCTTGCCGCCTCAGTCTCAGGCATTCCAGCAACAACACCACCAGCAGTATGCACAAGCCCAAGCTCAGACCCAGAATAGGCAGAGAGGTTTCCAGCAGAGGGGAGCAGCAGCCAGAGGACAAGGTCAGGCCATGATGATGGCTATAGAAGAAGAAGTTGCACCATGTGAGGTTGTGGCAGGTACTATTCTCGTCAACTCCTCTCCAACGTCTATATTATTTTATTCTGGTGCATCGCATTCATTCATGTCTGCACGATTCGCGACACGGATAGGATTGGAGCCCGAGTCATTATCAGTGAGGCTTAATATACTTACGGGTAATGGTCTTGTGGGAGTAGATCGAGTGTTTTCCTCGTGTCGGATCATAGTTAGCGGTAGGGAGTTCCCCGCTAGATTCATAGAGTTTCCTATGGCAGACTATGATATAGTCCTAGGCATGGATTGGTTGAGGAACCAGTATGCTAGGATAGACTGCCATATTGGCAGAGTTGTCTTTAGTATCCCCGGCGAGCCAGAGTTTTCATTTTCCAGAGGCGCAGTGGAGCCATCTTCTCCAGTATTGCAGATGGCACTAGCAGCAGTGCAGTTGCCCCGAATAGTTGAAGAATTTCTAGATGTTTTCCCAGAGGAGCTTCCAGGGATGCCGCCAGAGCGGGAGATTGAGTTCACTATAGACTTGATTCCCGAAACAGCACCAGTGTCAGAGCGAGTCTACAGAATGGCGCCTTCAGAGTTGGAGATTTTATACAAAATGATTGAAGAACTCAGGACCAAGGGATTCATTCGTGCTAGTGGATCGCCTTGGGGAGCCCCAATGCTTCTTGTGAAAAAGAAGGATGGTACGTCCAGGTTATGTGTTGATTATCGTACCTTGAATTCGGTGACAATTAAGAACAGATACCCTCTTCCGAGGATAGATGACTTGTTTGATCAGCTCAGAGGGGCTTCAGTGTTCTCGAAGATCGACTTGCAGTCAGGATACCACCAGATCAGAGTCAGAGAAAAGGACATTCCGAAGACAGCATTCAGATCGAGGTATGGACATTGGGAGTTCCTTGTTATGCCCTTTGGAGCGACCAATGCGCCAGCTGTATTCATGGACCTCATGAATCGCATTTTCATGCCTTACTTGGATCAATTTGTGATCCTAGATGATATCCTGGTCTACAGCAAGAGTGAAGCAGAGCATGAGCAGCATCTCAGAGTCGTCCTTCAGACGCTTAGGGAGCATCAGATGTACGCCAAGTTCAGTAAATGCGATTTCTGGCTCGATCGTATTTCATACTTGGGTCACATCATTACTCAAGGAGGAGTGGAAGTGGATCCCCAGAAGATTATGGCTATCGAGTCATGGCCGGTACCCAGCTCAGTGGCAGAGGTTTACAGCTTCCTTGGATTGGCCGGCTACTACCGACGGTTCGTTTCAGATTTTGCAAGAATTTCAGCACCGATGACCCAGTTGACCCGTAAGGATGTGCCGTTTGTTTGGACAGCAGAGTGACAGAAATCATTTGAGAAGTTGAAGCGAGGTTTGATAACGGCTCCTATTCTCACCCTTCCAGATGGGACCGGAGGATTCACAGTTTATTGCGACACTTCAGACAGAGGATTGGGGTGTGTCTTGATGCAGCATGGGAAGGTAATATCTTATGCGTCACGACAACTTCGTGATCATGAGAAGAATTACCCGACCCACGACTTGGAATTGGCGGTGGTAGTATTTGCCTTGAAGTTGTGGAGACACTACTTGTACGGAGAAAGAGTGGAGATCTTTACTGATCATAAGAGCCTGAAGTATGTTTTCACCCAGAAGGACCTTAATATACGACAGAGAAGATGGTTCGAGCTACTGGTGGACTATGATGTAGATTTACAGTATCATCCCAGGAAGGCCAATGTTGTAGCAGATGCATTGAGCAGGAGAGCCGGAGTTTATCTCCTGACGGCGCAACCAGAATTATTGGCAGCTCTTCAGAAGATGGGAATTAAAGTGGTTCTTCCAACCAGTGTGGCATTGATGGCCAGTCTACAGGTTCAGTCCAGCATAGTTGAGAGGATCCGAGTGGCGCAGTCTACAGATTCCAAGATCCAGCGACTCAGAGCAGAGTGTGAAGCAGGAAGAAGGCCAGAGTTATGTATCCATAAAGATTCGACACGGCACTCGTCTTTGTGTACCCAGTGGAGATATCAGACAGGAAGTCATGGCAGAAGCTCACAGCTCGCAGTATTCTATTCATTCGGGTGGTACGAAGATGTACCGTGATATTCGTCAGCACTTCTGTTGGAATGGCATGAAGAGGGAGATAGCCCGGTTTGTCTCTCGGTGTTTGTTTTGCCAACAGGTTAAAGCTGAACATCAGAGGCCCGCTGGACTTCTTCAACCCTTACCGATCCCAGAATGGAAATGGGAACATATAACCATGGATTTCGTGACCGGATTGCCCAGATCTCCGGCCGGCAGAGAAGCTATTTGGGTGATTGTGGACAGGCTTACCAAGGTGGCACACTTTCTTCCATTCAGAGTTGGACAGTCGATGGCACAGCTAGCAGAGATGTACCTCGGGCAGATCGTCAGGCTTCACGGTGTGCCAGTCAGCATTACCTCGGACAGGGATTCAAGATTCACATCACACTTTTGGCGCAGCTTACAGAAGAGTTTGGGGACTCGCCTTCAATTCAGCTCAGCTTATCACCCGCAGACGGATGGACAATCAGAGTGCACAATCCAGACTCTTGAAGATATGTTGAGATCCTGTACCTTTGACTTCGGTGGTTCATGGGAGAATTATCTGCACCTGGTGGAATTCTCGTACAACAACAGTTATCAGGCCAATATCCAGATGGCACCCTTCGAGGCTCTTTATGGCAGGAAGTGTAGATCCCCGCTAGCATGGGACGATGTCGGAGAGAGGCAGATGCTCGGACCCGAATTAATTTCTCAGACGGTTGAAGTGGTCAGGAAGGTCAGAGATCACCTCCGAGTTGCCCAGGACCGCCAGCGCCATTGGGCCGATGCTCATCGACGTCCCTTAGAATTTGCTGTCGGCGACCATGTATTCCTTCGGATCTCGCCTAACCGCAGCGTCATTCGCTTTGGCGTGCGGGGAAAGCTTAGTCCTAGGTATATAGGGCCGTTCGATATTCTAGAGCGAGTAGGAAATGTATCCTATTGTCTCGCTCTTCCGCCGTCGCTAAGTGAGGTACATGATGTATTCCATGTGTCCCAATTACGACGGTATATTCCAGACCCGAGCCACATCTTAGACCATTCGGAATTGGTTGTTGGTACCAACCTTTCGTATGAGGAGAGGCCCGTGTCTATATTGGACCGAAGGGAGAAGGTACTCAAGAACAAGACTATTAAATTAATCCGTATTGCTTGGGGTCATCACTCTCTAGGTGAGTCAACGTAGGAGCGTGAGGACGACATCCGATCGCGATACCCCTATCTGTTTGACTCGTGAGGTATAATATCTTTCTTATGCCTTACGTTTTCCCTTCCTTGCTTGCATTGTATGATTGTATGATTGAACTGCTTAGTGTAGCTTTCCTGTGCTTAGTGTAGCTTGTCGTGGCAATCTCTAGCTCCTTGATTAAATTCCGAGGACGAAATTCTTTTAAGGTGGATAGAGTTGTCACCCTTATTTCCCGTATTTTCTTGTATTTCGTATTTTTACTCGTATCTGGATTTTTGGCGTGTATTTTATTTTTCTTTTTCTCAACTTGTGGAATTTCGGTATTTCTCGTATTTGGGTTTTTGGCTTGGCTCGGTTTTATTGGGATGGATCGGTTTGGTTTGATTTATGTGTTGGAACACCATAGCTCTAAGCTCCACCCTCAAAAACACCACAACACCCTCTTTATAACTCCACCAACCTCTTCTCTCTCTTCATAACCACCATTAATTTTTTCTTCTTCTTCTTCTTTCTCCACACAACTCCCCAACCCTTAGGCAAGTGCATCTTGCCACCACATGAGAACCATATTTTCTTTATCCATTTGCTAGATTAGGACTTGGTGATCAACATTAGAACTTGCTATTTTGTGATTTGGAGCTTCCTTTGTTCTAGATCTAGGTTTAGCTATTTTCGAATTTTGCATGGTTTGATCTACTTTGGTTAGATTTTCATGGGTTTTGATGTTTCCATGTGGAAGAGCATTCAGTTTCACTCCAGTTAGAACTTTGAAAATCCGGATTTGGAGTTCGAATGGCCAAGTTATGATGCTTGGAAGCTTTGGGTTCATCCATGGTGTTCCTGCTGTTTGGAGGAGACAGTGAGCAGTGTGCAGAGCTGTTTAGCTCACGCACACTGTGCTACGCGCGCTCTTTAGTGCTGCGTACGCAGACTTGAGTACGCTTCCTGTTGGAAGCGTGTCTCCTTGAGCCTGCGTGACTTTCTCACGTACGCTGCCTTGAGTGAGCCTGTGTGACTTTTCACGCAGCTGCTTCCTGGAGCGTGCGTGACTTTTCACGCATCTGCTTCCTGGAGCGTGCGTGACTTTTCACGCAGCTGCTTTCTGGAGCGTGCGTGACTTTCACGTTCACTGCTCCCTTGAGCGTGCGTGACTTTTCATGAACGCTGCTCCCCGAGTGTGCGTGACTTTCACGTACACTGTGCCCCTTGAGCGTACGTGACTTTTCACGAACGCAGCTCTCCGGCGTGCGTGACTTTCACGTACGCTGCCCTCCTGCGTGCGGGTTTTATTGCGTATGCATTCCCCCTGCGTGCGTGCTTTTATGCGTACGCATCCCCCTGGCCCGTATATTGATATTTTATTAGATATTTTACGCCCATTTTATATCCTTATGCCTTTTGTCATGAATTTGATTTTACTTAATATATTTGAAATGACTATTGTACATGGCTTGGTATGGCAAGGAACTTGCATAACACGGCAGTGACCCGTAGTGGTGCACTCCTGACATGACCAATCTGACTTGATAGTGGCCCGTCATGGTGCACTCCCGACAAGTACCCTGACATGATTTATCTTGATAACTTGATAGTGGCCCGAGACGGCGCACTCCTGACTTGACATGACCTGATAACTTAGCTTGACCTATCTTGACACCGTGGGTGGTTCTTTCTTGCTTGCTTGTTAAATCCACTTGTCCAGTCTCGCATCATGTCTAGGATGGGACTCCTGAGTACCACGGTCAGGAGTACCTACTAAAATGGATTAAGGCTAACAACTAGAATAACACAGTAGTCATGAAGAGATGACACAGCTACGGGCAATCCCGTTACCTGGGCGCTCTTGGGATCTGTAGCCTGCCGTCGAGTAGGGTATATTTCTAGCACACCGTCGCGTGTTGTACCCTCTAAGTCACCTAAGGGTACATTTGTCTTCTGGGCGATGTACCCACCTGAATTCAACCCTAATCTTTCGTCCTGGGTAACCTGGATGGTCTGCAGGGCTTGTGGCTGTGGAACAATCTCACTGCATCTTGTTAGTAATTAGGCCTGTGATAACCCTAGTTAGTTAAAGTAGTAAGCCGTAGGATCTGCTTGGCCGTGATTGATTGATTGAGATATAACCAGTCTAGTCATGTCTTGATCCCATGCAAGATTGCTTCCTGTCTTAATTTCTTATATTATTATCTTACCGATAAATGGTGGGAACCCAAGTTCAGTTCAGATGAAGGGTTACAACCTCGGTCCTTGTTTGGTTTACGGGTTGTAACCTGGCTATCGAAATAGTTCCATGGTTATCTCGTCGTATATCATCCTGGCATGCTTTCGTAATTCCAGATTTTATATTATATTTTTCTTGTGCTGATTGCTGGCTTTTGTTCTTATTTCGTGGCCCCCTTGTGGCACTTGCTCTTTCTAGGGTTGACCCAGCTGATTTTGTGTGGCCAGATTTCGGAGCAGCTCCCGAGGATCTACCAAGCTTCCAGCCCAATGGTGAACACTAGACGGAATCCGTGCCAAGAGTGGGTTTTCTATTTTGTTTCGCTCACTCTTTTGTAAAAATTATTCTTTTGAGGCGTTTAGCCGACGAGCACCAGTTATCTCGATGCACTTTACTTACTGTCTGCCTACGGGCTGTAAACATGATTAACAAATCCTAGGATTGATCATGTATGACTTAACTCTTGCTAGTTCTAGCATTTTGTACGACTAGCTTCATGATCAGCTTATATGTAATATCTGGGACGCCTTTTATTGTATATTTGGTGGTCAAACATCTTGTGATTATATTACTTGCTTGAGATTAAGACAATAGGCTTGACCATAAGAGACTGTTGGCTTGTAGAAAACCCTCACATATCTAGACAGTCGTGACCGTATATCGAGGTGGTTTCCATTTCAATATACGTAGCTGGCTATGTCTGCCCCCGCTCTCCAGTATTCTGGTTCTGGGGCGTGACATGCCACGTGTCTTAACCGCGAGCCACTTAGGAAGTCTTAGCCGCATGAGGATTGCTCCCCATTGAGCCGCATAAGGCTGGCCACGTGTCAAGGTTGTTTGGGAGTGGCCCCGGAACATTTGAACCACATGGTGATGATCTGAGCCGCATGAGCGTAGGCGACCACATGAGGGGTGGCTTCTCAGTGAGCCGCATGAAGATAGTCCTAGTGAGCCGCATAGGGTAGCTTCTGCCTGAGCCGCATGGGGTAGTTCTCGTGAGCCGCATGGGATAGCTTCGGCCTGAGCCGCATGGGGTGGCCTCTGTCTGAGCCGCATGCGACTGTCCACGTGTCAAGGCAGCATGAAGGTTTCTGGATTTCGAGGGATTGTGTCAGAGATTTCCTTCGTTTCCCTAGAAGCCTGCCATTATGACGAGTCATTATTGTATCTTTGTGTCAGAGCTGTCATTTGTCAGAGCTGTCAGCCGTCAAGGCATTTAATGCAGTAAGAGATAAAGGGAAGAGTTGTTACAGGCCACGTGGCCCCTCTCTGAGCCGCATGGAACTATTCGAGCCGCATAGACGCTTGAGCCGCATGGATCCCTGAGCCGCATGTGCTGTCTGAGCCGCATGGGGATCCTTGGCCACATGGATTTTTCTTTATTCTTTTCCATGCTTCCACAATAACAAATATATAATATTAGCCTATGGAGCTTGAGAACTTTAGTTTAAACTATATTCATTTAAATATAAAATTGGTTTTATAAGATGTAGATATTTTATATCGTTAATAAATAAGTTTTAGATAAGAAATTTTAAGATAGACTTTATTACCTTTGGGTTTGTTTGATAAAGGTTACTATTCTATATGGGTATATAAAGAATAATAAAATCAACATTCTCCTTGAAGAGGTTCAATACCTAGTATGCTCTAAATATATTTCTAAGTTGTCAACAAAATAGTTTATAAATAATATATATATATTTTCTAAACAAGAATTATTTTTCCTAAATGATTTTCTCGATTCCATATTAGCTATCTAATAACTATTTGTACCAATGAAATATAGTTTTCGAATATCTATTAAAATCTAATTTATTCTAAATAAATAGTCTATTTGTATCAATCCTTCATAAGGTTACATAAAATCTTATAATTACCTTCTAAAGATTGTAAATAGTTTATATAAATATGTATCTATTTTGACTAGGAATTATCTTTCTAAAAACAAACTTCTATTAGATTAATCATAATCATGACTAGCCATACGTTCTTATTTTGCGTGATTTTTGACAACTTCATCTCGACCCTAGGCTAACCGGACTGTGTTGGACCCAACACGATGGTTATTTCACCAGCAAAGGACCCCAGGCGAGTACATCTCTGACAGTTTTTATATTTGATTATCTCTATGATTCGTATATTTAGTAGAATTTTTCATTGATATCCTGTTGATTCTCGACACGATGATTACACGAGATATTAGTTATGGATACTTTACATGTTGTTCGTGACCAATCTATTACCGTGTTCGTGACCAATCTATTACCGTGTTCGTGACATGTTTGGATCCATGAGTACTAGCCAGGCGGGAAGTACACTAGTAGACATGTAAACATAACCAGAAACATCATATTATGTTTGATGTGTCTGATAGCAGTCGCACAATTCACGTGCGGGGTGTCGGATTTACCCTTAGCCGTTTACATGTCAAAAGTGTATTTCAACTCACTATTTAGAGGTAGTCTTGCTATATTACAGTTCATGTTTCAGTCGTTTATTATAGCAACATCATTGTCTTGAATGCCATGCTCTCATGATTTACTCACATGTTTCTTGCCATGATTCTCTACTGATCCACTCATCATGTACTTCAGTATTATTACTATTTTATAGATTATGTGAAATTATTGGAACTGCTGTTAGAATGTACTCGTTCCTTTCCTGGATGAAAACCAATATTTTTTAGGTTAGTCGCAGCTTCTTTTACATTTTGGGAGGCAAGGGTATGTTGAGGTCAACCGAGAAGATTAGTTAGATAGATTAGTTATTTTATTTTATTTTGTGAGACAATGTACTTGGATTAAATATAAATTTTGAAATATTATAAAACTTTAGTTTCTGAATGAGCAAATAAAGTTTTCATATTATGTGCTTATGAGCATCATGGCCTTGACATCATTTTTCTGTCGACACTGCGTCGTAGGCTGGCTTGGACACGCACTCGCATCTCGAAAAACGGGTGTGGGTCGTGATAGTCCCAGTCCAACCACGAACAGGGGTAAGTTCATTCTCCTTCCTCTGTTCGTCTCCTCCATTAATTTTTTCCGATCAATTTGAGTTCATAAGCGTCATTACTCTTCTTCCAGCAGTGGGCGATTCCGTTGACTGGTTAGGGATGACGAAGACTCCACAAGCTCAGTGTGATTATCGTCTCCACTATGATTTCTTTGATTTATCGCATCAACTCCTTGATCAATCGATCAGACGTGCGGGGACAAGTTGTTGACACAAAGTCACAGTCAACCAAATATTGATAACATTGACTAAATAATATTTGTAATAATTCAATACGACACACGACGTCTACATTAAGCTCAAGTCAGACGACAGCTCAGTCTCAGCTTCTCAGTTATATTTTGAGTCTGTATTTTACACTTTTGTTGAGTCTAGACTGATGTAAACTGTGTCATGCTGAGCTCTTGAGACTTGACCTATAGCCTACCCAATAATCCTCAAACTCCACCATCCAGAAAAACACCCATTGGCCACTTAGACCAGCTCTGTGCTCTGGAGACAGAGTTCGGGCCGAACTCTGCCTCCACACAGAGTTCGGGCCGAACTCTGTCCCCTAAAAATCAGCATCCCTAATTTTAGGGTTAGCTGGTTGCTAGTTGTCCAACGGCCAAATATTTGAAATTTCCTACCCGAATTCTGGCCGAATTATGCCTACAAAAATACTATAAATAGGCCATAAATTCTCTCATTTCAAATCATCCAATCTTCTTTTCTCTTCTCTCTTATAGCTCAAATAAGCCATACCCTTCCCATCTACTAGCCACAAGCCTCCTAAGTCTCGAGTGCTCAGCATCTCTCAGTTAGGATTCTTGTGCAAGAGTTGAAGAAGTCGCTTGGACAATTCCAAGCAAATCGCCACTGTGATCCTCTGTAAGAAGTTGACGTGCTCTTCTGAACGGGTTGTAAACTACTATTTCACAAATAGTGGATTTAATCCTGAGCTAGAGTTCTCAGGCTTGGATTAGTCCTCCACGAGGAAAACCAGGTTAAAATCGCTGTGTTTGCGTATGCTTTCTTGCTCTTCATTTACTTTCCGCATTTTACTCTGATTATTTATAATTCGTGAAAGAGTTAATTTTTAATTGGTTATTTTCTATATAAACTCTATTCACCCCCCTCTAGAGTTGCCACCTGTTCTTCAATTGGTATCAGAGCTCTGTTCTTTTTACAAGGATTTACATCCTAGAGCTGATCTATGGCAACCACACAATCCTTGATTTTCAATCACGGTGAAGGACAGTCCACTCATAGGCCTCCCCTATTTGATGGAACTAACTACACGTATTGGAAAACAAGGATGAGTTTTTATCTCAAGTCTCTAGACTTTGACCTGTGGATACACTACACCATAATACGCAAATTGTAACACAAAAAATTTCACTTTAGTAACAGTTATTACCGTTACAAGCTAGTGACGGTTATAACTGTTACTATAAGTAAAAAATTGTTACTAAAATTATAATTCTATATTTTTCTTACTTTTTATATTATTTGTAACAGTAAATATTGTGACAAAGTTACAGCCTAGATCACATGTACAACATGTGCCAAAAGATGAGTGTTACAAATTCTGAAAGGAAAAAATTTCCCCAAAATTTTCCCGCACTCATTTTTCAGGGTTCCCCCTTCCTCTCCGACCACTTCCTGTGACTATAATTTTTTCAGGGTGCTCGCCGACTACGCTTCCCTCCACCAGTCGCCGATGAAGCAATGAAGGTACGTCCTCTTCTTTCCTCTCATAATCCCTTACAGTTTCAGTTTTCTTAGTCCCGCCGACTATATTTCGGTTTTCTAAGAGTTTTCTTAGGGTTTGAGAATTTTCTTCTCTCAGAATCTGAAAATTTCTTAGGGTTTTCTTAGAGTTCCTCCTTTTCTTTCCTTGTCTGGTCGTTTCCTTTCTCTTATTTTCTGATACTATTAACTTCTTCGTATGCTAATTTTGTAGTTCGTTTATTAGGGGTTTCTTATTCAATTGATTAAGAGTAGCTTTTTTCTCTGTACCCATTTTATGATCTAAAGTTTCATCTTGCAATGTTTGGGTTATATTCAGCGTGGTGGCGGCGGAGGTGGCGGTGGTGGTCCTGTTGATGTACAAGATCCCCCTGCCGCGGAAGCTGGCCACCATGGGCCTCGACCGCCTCAAGCGCGGCCGGGCCCCCCTCGTGGTCAAGACCGTCGCCGGGACCTTCCTGGTGCTCCTCGCCTCCAACCTCTACAGCATGGCCAGCATCGGCGAATGGACGGAGGAGCTCGGATCCCTCTCCCCCACCGACCAGGTCCTCATGAGCCGACACCTCCTCGAGTCCTCCCTCATCGGTACTACCACTACTACTACTCCACTCTCCCTCCCTCTCTTCAATCAATTTTTGTCAACGATGATTTTGATCGCCGTGTCCGACGCGTGCGACGAGACACGATACGTAGCCCTGGCACCGTGTCCTTGTCGATCTCGGTGTTCTTTGATCTGTGTAATTCTTTGTTTCCAATTTGATGAGTTTTGTGGCGTTATGTTCTCACTAGGACACGACACAAATTCTGAAAGGAAAAAAAAACCTTCTCGCAAAAGTGGTTTTTATCTCAATTTCCAATGATATAAGATGAGGATTTCTACATGTAGAAACACTCATAGAAATTCCCTCTCATATAAATTAATATTGAGTCCTACTTCCAAACAAAATCATTAAATTGATCCTTTTATATTTTGTCACATATGATAGAAATTGAGAACCATTGGAGAGTGTTTTTAGAATGCAATTTCTATGTAGAAACTCTGCCAGCTAGAATAGAAATTTACTTATACTACAATGCCCAGGTAGAGAGAAACTCAATTTTAGAAACTCTAATGGAGATGGTCCCAAGCGACACCTTCAACATACTTTAGATCAGATACAAATGTTGTAAGAGATTGCATAATGAGAAGTTAGCTCAAAACAATAGTGGACTTATTTTATTTAGAGAAGAGGACTACAATATTTAGTAAAAGGGTAGGTACTCCTTCCTAGTAGTTCCCCGATAATGACACTAAAGATGAAAAATACTCACAAACATAGAAGTGTATACAATAAAACTATTACCATCTCCTACACTACCCTGCACTCTGGAATTTAGATGTAAGGGTGCCTAAGTTGGAGAGAAGATATCATAGAGTGATCGAGGCAAGACCTTGATGAGAATTAGGGATATAAACGGATTAGATTCGAGTTGGAGGTTGGACCCTCCTGCCTCCACCAAAAAATATTTGCCTACACATCTTCATCCGCCTCTTGATTCAAAGGATAAATATTGGCTCCACCTCCAACTCCAAATGGGGGTTAGAGTAACCTTCCAACACCACCTCCATATCTTCCATATCTGCCTCCAACTAAATACGTTATAATATTCAGTTCAACTAATGGAAAATGCAAAGTGGGTGTCCTTGCCTCCAACTCCTATCCAACTCGGTTTTGGAGGTTGGAACTTGTCTCTATACTGACCTTCCCCTCCATTAAGTTTGCCTACAAATTTTTTCCTAGTCGAATCAGGCGGATCAAAGCTCCATTAGACCCGATTCGATTTGCATCCTTAGTTAGAAAGTCAACTAGCTGGAAAGTAGCAAAAAGGAGAGGAAGTTGAATCCGACGAAGCTTGACCTTATCCTGCTAAACAATTGACCTCAATGTATTTTGTGCCCTCATTGAAAATTGGAGTCTTGGCAACGTGAATCGCACACGTGTTCTTACCAAAGTCAGTAAAGGCTCAAGGTGCACTGCGATGCAAAAGGTGTCGAGGACCAAGGTGCGAATTGTCCACCCTCCCGCACTCATTTTCATTTTCCCTCTCCTTTTTTCACTTGACCTTCCTCCAGCCCTCTCTCCCCCTCACATTTTCATTTTTCCTCTCCTTCTCCTTCTCCTCTCTCTCAAGCTTCCTCCAATGCTCTCTCGAGCTTGAAATCAACATGAGGGTCACATGAAATTAAAACTTTAATTGTGATCCAATTATCCTGCATTGTCAATTCAAATATTAAGTAACATTTGATTACCAAGTATTGAAGTGTACGACTCATAGATACTTGAAAATTGAAATCTGATTTCATTTTTTTTGTACATCAGCAGCCTGCAAATCATCTATAAAAGGTGAATTTGTTAAGCTTTTTTTTAAGATAAAGCATGTCATTAATGACCAACCCTGTATAAGCTACTAGCACCAAGACCCCCTCCCATTTAATAATTGTTCGGAATGGGATTCGAACCCATGCCCCCTCCTCCCCTCCCTTACTAGGTTACCCCTAGACCACCCCCTTGGTGGTAGGTAATATATTACCATAGGTCCATAACAAGAAGAAGAACAGAACTTTTAGTTGAAAACTTTTTGGGGTCAACAACATGAATTTTTTGGATACCAAGGTGGGGGCAGGTTGGACACATTCCTCACCTCAGATTTTGGTGTAAATAAGTGTGCGTTCATCCAGTTTTGAATTCTCTAAAAGAAACATGCATTCCACCTGTTTAGCCTAATATTTCTCATACCTAACTAACTGAGGGTATGAAAAAAATATCTATCAAACTAATGAGATATGTATATTTGGTATGCGCATCTGTTCATCTGGAATTTCTCCTGTCTAACTAATTTCTTATTAAATCTCTAATGTATAACTGCCTTTTGATTATCAATCTAATTTGTAGTGTCTATATTATTTTTTAGATACACAAATAAAAGCTTGCTACATCCGTACAGAATTGAAGTCTTAACAATTGACTGTTCTTGCCTAACATTCTGGAAAATTACTTTGATTTGTGGATTTAAGTCCATAACCATGGATTGTTTCTTGATTCATTTTAGGGAAACTATTGATTCTTGGCTTTGCTTTTGTCACGACAAGTATTGGGTTCAATATATATAGTTTGTTGTACCATGAAGTTATCCGACAGGGATAAAGACCAAACCGAATGGACAAACACATTGCCTCTAGACTAGGGAAAAACCAAAATTTTTACTAAAGAATTAGTAGTCTAATTCTTTAGACTTTGCCCATTTCTTTCAGGAAAAAAGTAATCAACTAAGTTAATAATATGTAGCAAGTTTTACTGTTATTCTTTCAGATAGTATTATGAAAAAATATTGTAATGGTATTGTACAGAACTAATACAACTAAGAACTAAAAGAAATTCTAATTGTAAAACAAGAACGACAAATCATCAAGCGGTTTTGGTATTATTCTTCCATCTCTCAAGAAATGACGAATATGCCTATCCTGAAGGAAGATGTACAGAGCAACAGTCGCTTTGATCCATGTATCATCACTGGGGTCATGCTGTTGGTTAGTCACTTATTTCACTGTTGTCTATATAGATGCTTAAACTATCCTCACCCACAATTTTGTATAACTCAATGTTGCATAAAGAATTGCCCACCTTATTCAAGGACGTTACAAGGAAGTCAACAAGTTCTGGAACAACAATGACTTGGGCCCCCTTCTCTCCCTGCAGAAGTTTGATAGTATCTTAATTGTGTTAGTCGAACCTAAAATTCAAAAAAAGGACACACACCAAGATATAAAAGAAAAAATTGCCACTGATTGACGGATACCTGCACAAATATATCTCCAACCTTTTCCCTTACAATCCCTGTGCCAAGTATCGAGCCAAGGAAGTCACCATGAGAACAAGGTTCAAACCTAAAATTACCTGAGATGCTGGACAAAATAAATGTTTAGCAAACATATTTCATGGTCATAGAATTTTAATGCTATCTGTGTCGAGTGGACCTCAGAGCTGCAACTACATCAGGGACAAATGTCATAATATCCGGATGTCCAATAGAAAGGTGGCAGCGTTCTGTCTGGATAAACCAAGATAGGTTTAAATTACATAGGAAACAATTTGCAAGAAAAAGGAATAACATGTGTATAAATAAGTAGAAGATTAACCTGTGGATATCCTCCCTGAGACACTGCTTGGACATCAGCTAGCTTTTCTAGAGCCAAAAGGGTCTCTTTCACAACAGGTGGAGTAAGAAAATCTATGTGAAGAATTTCTCTTCTTAATGAAGCCCGTCTCGCCTTGTTACAGGAAACAAAGGACATCAGTACCAAAGAAGCATTTGTAACATGACAATTAAAAGCAATGAATACATTTTTCCTGAAAATTGAAGCTATGGTTCACAATTAAACAACATGAAAATATAGGTAAAGGAAAACATGCATATCTAAATCCAAAAAAGTAAATCATGAACATCCATTTAGCAGATGATCCCTCAATCAGTAAAAAAAAATTAATGCAAAGTTCAATCGACCTTGTGCACCAAAGTCTTCTTTTGATTCAAGTTACATGAATCAAGTGGAGTTGCTTTCTACAGATTTTGTAAGATTCTGAGACAAATTGTAGACAAATTGGTGAATGTCACTTGGAAACTATATTTGTAGAAAATCTAGATTTAGAACATTATCATTGATTAAATAGAAGTTTTCTTAAAATTGTATGGTTTTTTTATGTTCCACGGTTATCACTTATGTTGTGTTTAGTAGCCACTGAGCTTTAATTTATCATTTCAAAAGTATAGATATAGAATCTTGTAATGGAATTAATTAGAATATAACTCCGTTGGACTATATTGTTTCTCTTTTGAACTAAAGGTATGGAGTGTGTTGATGATATGAGAATATCATATTGCAGTGCCTAGAGGGGTTTAAGCACTTGTTTGTTGTCCTGTTAAAGTGTTCTGATCTTGACCTATACAAGCAGGCTAACGGCCTTGAAGATCCTGAAATTTTAGAAAAGTTCAAAGTATAGAAATACCTTTCTAAAATCGAGTTAAAAAGCATTGTTGCAGTTTCTTTGGTGGTCAGTCACATTTGTTTAGTTGATTTTGAAATTGCTTATTCTAGTTAAATACAATACACATGATCTTTTTTTGCAGGTTGGTTATTTGTGGTATGAGTATATCTACAAGCTAGACAAAATTACTTACAATAAGTACCATCCTTACACCTCATGGATACCCATAACGTATGTGTATCACAACTTTGGTTATAGTTACTTTATATTCAAAAAGACTTTGTTGCATTCTGATCTAATCATAAATATGATTTTAAACACAGGGTTTACATCTGCCTACGTAATTTTACGCATCAGCTACGTAGTTTTTCCTTGACTCTTTTTGCGTAAGTTATATATTTCTACAATCTCTTCCAGACAACATCCTCGTTGTATTATTTGTTATTTATATTTGTTACTTACCATTTTTAGTGACATGTTTCCCCTCCTTTGTTAGGTGGCTTGGCAAGATAACACTGGAGACATATATCTCCCAGATCCATATCTGGCTAAGGTATGAATAATTTAAGTACTGTTTGACTTTCGCATGTTCGATACCCTCCTCCTGTATAGAAACTGGCAGAAGAAAATAAGCAATATTCTGGTATATGAAATCCAATGAATGGAACTAGTGAATTTCACCGAATTGATTCAAACATACTAGATTATAAGCAGCGGGAAATGGATGCAAATGAAGTATAATATTGAAAGTCTTAACAGGAAAATGATTCAAATGAAAAGAAAAAAAAAAGATTCGTGTGCACATTGTTTTCCATGAACAAGGGTAGTCGGACACAAGAAAAAGAAGACATGGATACCTTGGTCGTAGGAGACTCATATGGACAAACCAGAGGAGCTCGGTAAGAGAGAGACACAAAGACACGGCAACATAAGGAACTATTGAAACTATAACATAGAAAATGAGAGAATATTTGATGACCGGCAAGGATATGACAATTTTCAAAGGAGTGTAAGCTAGTGACCTACGGGCGACATTTACAGTGTGGTAATTTACAGTAATTGAGTGATTGTCAGTCAGAAAGCTGCGAACCCTCACAAAGATAATTAATATACCACTTGTAAAACATCATTGGATGTGGAGATGTCAACACTGGAGACACCAGGGTCATTTTACACAAATATGAGTAAAGTGGAGAACTAAGGTTTTCAATGTATGGTGTTCAATTGTTTTATCTTCAGAACTTAAAGATGCTAAAAATACTTATAAAGGTTGTTCATGGGCAAAATGTTTGAAATTACTGGGCTAGAAACTTAGAAGCTTCTTTTGCTGATGGATGTATTGATTTCTAATATTTGTCTTGTGGGGGGTGTATCTGCAGGTCAAACGTGCCTAATGGTCAGCCAAAGTGGCTTCTTTCCTTCATTCCAGATTACCCATTACTCAATTTCTTACTTGTAACAGCACTCTATCTCTTTGTAAGTACATTCCACTCCATTGATACAGAATTCATGAAAAAGATTACAATGACCATATTGTCTTATGCCATAACTGTTTTCCCCCTCAGATATCCTATCGGGTCTTTGACTTGACAAATACTCTTAAGATAGCTTTCGTCCCTGGTAAAGACAACAAGCGGTTGCTGCACAATTTTATTGCCGGAGCAGCTCTCTCCCTATGCTTGTATTGTATTGCATTGGTTCTAGTTTCGGTCCCTCGAATACTGGTATGTCACGGATCTGATGCTTCTCTTCTTTTGCAGATTTCAATAGGAAGTGATTTTTTTCTAACAAATGACTGCATTGGACAGGCATGAAAAATATTTGTTAACAAAATGTTCATATACCAATGAAGAGCGTGAGTTTGATTTCTCAGAGTGAGGTGCCACTCCACGGATTTTTGGTTGTAGAAACATGATGAATAAGCTAGTCCCAAATCTGTAACTGGTTACAGCTCAGAGTGAGATGCCATTACCATGCGATCCTAAAAGGTTTCTTTCTTTGTTAGGCCCCCTTTAAAAGCTTTTTCCTTATGTAATCTCTTGCATTCAGTCGCGATGGAGAATAGTCAAGTTCAATTTTGTAACATTTATATTGGGTCCCTTTCTATTGACAGCTTACCGAAGTATGAAGCTTCACACGAGTTCCAGACTAAGAAGAAGCGCCAGCAACAGAGGCAACACGAGGAGATGGCGAAGCGACAAAAACTGCAGCATCCACAGCCACATGCTCGCCTCCCTCCCATTCAACAAACATGAGGCCAGCCCCATCCTCAGATCAGGCCAGGTCCCAGCCAGCCCATCCACAATCCCCAGCCCCATTCTCATTCCATTGTTGTTTTCATAAATTACAACACAAAGATGTAGAGGAAAAGTGTACCAACATTCATGTTGTCATTGAAACCAACAATGGAATGTTTCCTTATTAAAATATTAATGTATGGATGCTATTGAACATCCTGTGGTTTAGTTGCTTATTAATCAAATATTATGTGGTTTAATTATTAATTTGAATGGTTGAATTGTTATTCGAAATTATGTGGTTTTGTTTCTAGTTTGGAATTGTTGAATTGTTATTGCAAATTATGTGGTTTAGTTACTTGTTCGGAATTGCTATTGAAAATTTTGTGGTTTAGTTATTGGTTTGGAATGGTTGAATTATTATGAAAGTGAAATATTATGAAATTAGATGTGTTGTTTATTGTTTAGTTACCAGTTGAATGTAGTTTTTTTTATTTAATTTAAATAGTCCAATTGTAATGGTTATAACTGTGACAATTATTGGAGAATAGTAACGAAAAATAATAATGTAGTCACAGTAAAAACTGTGACAAAACAAACTAACTGCAACATTAATAACTGTGACAAATAGAATATTGGTCACGGTTATAACCGTCACATAAATGGACTTCTATCACGGTTATAACCGTTACCAAAACAACTATTTGTCACGGTTTTAACCGTGACCAAAATAAATATTTGTAACGGTTATTACCGTGACTAAATATTAACCACGCCCCACTAGTAACGGTTATTACCGTGACGAATAATAATTGTCACGGTAATAACCGTGGGTAATCGCCTATTATGGTGTAGTGACAGTCGTCACTGACGGTTACAAAAAGCCCGCCAGGATAGTTGTCAACGGTGATCTCATTGAGAAATCACATGAAAAATATTCTGACGAGGAGAAGAAACAGGCAAGTCTAGACGCGAGAGCTATTAATGCTTTATACTGTGCTATAGACAGGAATGAGTTCAACAGGGTATCCACATGCACCACATCTCACGAAGTATGGAAGCTTCTAAAAGTGACGCATGAGGGAACCACACAAGTCAAGGAATCAAAAATAAGTCGTCTCACTCAAGAATAGAGGCCTTCAAGATGAAGCCAAACGAGACGATCACGCAGATGTTCACAAGATTCCTCGACATCATCAACCCCTGTCTTCACTTGGAAAGCAATATTCAAATCATGAGAAGATTCGCAAGTTGCTTAGGGGGCTACCAAAAATTTGGAACCCTAAGGTGACAGCCATCATAGAAGGAAACGATCTCACAACAATGTCTATGGAGACCTTGATGGGAAAGCTAATGACTCATGACCTTGACCTCAAGGACTTCGAAGAGACTTCTCCTAAGGCTAAGGAGATCGCACTCAAAGCTCACCGACGGAGGGCTGAACCCGAAGAGACGGATGACGACAACTCAGAAGATGATGATAAAGCCCTCATGGTTCGCAACTTCAAGAGATTCCTTCGTTTCAACCGAAGAAAGAAGGAACCACAAGAAGATGAAGAAGAAGAGCCTACTTGCTATGGTTGCAAGAAGACGGGACATGTCCGAAAAGACTGTCCATTCTTAAAGAAAAGCAACCGCTATGAGAAGCCATACAAGAAGACCACTTCAAAGAGATATGCCAACACTAGCATCTGGCATGAAAGCGATGCCAGTGACACCGAGGAAGGAAAGAACTCTCCTCAAGATACGGCAAATGTTTGCCTAATGGCAACATCCGACAAGGTATCTAACGACACTCTTGACGACTTCACTTTTGATGAACTTGGCGATGCTTTCACTGATTTACTTAGTGACCATAAAAAGGCCATTGGTAAATACAAACAAGCCAAGGACAAAATCAAAAGTCATGAAGTTGAAATTCAAAGACTTTCTCTTTTACTTGATAATATTAGAGACACTGTACCCACGGATGTCACTAATGAGGTATCTAAGCTTAAAAAAAGCTTACATGATGCCGAGGCACGTATTGAGTAGCAAACAAAAGAAATTGCAACACTCAACACGGAGCTTGCGAATGAAAAGAATAGACACAAAATCACTATCACTAAGTTGCATGGTTTAAATGCTAAAATCATTGAATTGCAAGCTGCCTCTAAGAAATTAGAGACCAAATTGGGAAAACAGGTTGCTCAACCTCAAACCCAATCACATGAGACACACACAAAGCATAGTACTACTCATACTAGTAAACCAAGTCATACTCATACTGCTCACAATCATGCTTACATGTACACACAATTTCACAAACCTCATGCACGTAGAAATAATCATCATATGTCACATGAACATCATACTACACATAGATACAGTCATCATCATGCTGCACAAAGACACAATCAACATCACTCCACATATAGACATTCTCACCCTGCCATGCCATATAGACAACCTCATCATGTCATGCCATATAGACAACCTCATCATGTCATGCCATACAGACAACCTCATTATGCCATGCCATATAGACAACATCATGCCATGCCATATAGACAACATCATCATGCCATGCCATGTAAGTCTACATATCATCAATACTCTTATAGACATCATCAGCATGCTCCAAATGTGAATATAAATGCTACATGCACTTATTGTGGTCTACATGGACATATTACCACAATGTAGAATCAGAAGATTAGTTGATAAAAAGATATATGCATGGTTTCCAAAAACTAACTCTTCAGGACCCTCAAGAATTTGGGTACCAAAGGTCACATCTACTCTTGATGTAGGTGGACCTTCCCCTCTCAACTAAGAGTAAGTGGATTCTCGATAGTGGATGCTCGCGACATATGACAGGAGATGCACATCTTTTCGCATCACTATCGATAAAGAGAGAAGGATACGTATCCTTCGGTAATAATTTAAAAGGGCACATAATAGGTAATGGTACTATTGGTCATCCTCCCTCTAGTGTAATAAAGGATGTCTGCCTAGTGACCGAGTTAAAGCATAACCTGCTCAGCATTAGTCATCTTGCTGATCATGGATATGATATTAACTTTGGATAAAATAATTGCTTCATTTATGATAGGTCAACGGAAGACATTGCTTTTGAAGGAAAAAGAGAGGATAACATTTATATTTTCTATCTATCTATAGATACTAATAATGCAGGTAGATGTCTATATGCCCATAAAGATGAACGATTAATTTGGCACCAGCGTCTTGGTTATGCCAATATGGATACTATATCCAGGCTATCAACCAAGAAGCTAGTAAGAGGATTGTCCGACATTACATTCAAAAAGGACACGGTATGTGCCGAATGTGAATTGAACAAAGCAACCAAATCCTTATTTCATTCCATCAACTCTGTAAGTACTACTAGACCCCTGCAACTACTCCATATGGATTTATTTGGTCCTAGTAGAGTAGCTAGTCTTGATGGTAAACTTTATGCATTTGTTATTATTGATGATTTTTTTAGATTTACTTGGGTTTTCTTTCTTACAAACAAAAGTGATGCTATTTCAGTTTTTAAGATTTTTGTCAAGAAAGTTCAAAACGAAAAAGGCTACATGATCACTCGAATCCGAAGTGATCATGGAGGCGAATTCGAAAATTCTGATTTTGAAAAATTTTGTGATTCTAATGGTTTTGATCATGAATTTTCTTGTCCAAGAACTCCTCAACAAAATGGTGTTGTGGAGCGGAAGAATAGGACTCTTGGCGATATGGCTAGAGTCATGTTGAATAAATTTTCACTTCCGAAATACTTCTGGGCAGAAGCTGTCAGTACAGCATGCCACATTTTGAATAGGGTGCTTATTCGTCCCATTACGAAGAAAATATCCTATGAGCTTTGGTTTGGGAGAACCCCCAATGTTTCTTATTTTAAAGTTTTTGGATGTAGATGTTTTATCCTTAACACCAAAGACAACTTAGGCAAATTTGATGCCAAAGCTGACGATGGTATTTTCCTTGGTTATGCCGCCAAGAGTAAGGGATATAGAGTCTTTAATAAACGCTCACTAATTGTGGAAGAGTCAACAAATGTGACTTTTGATGAAGATAACAGTGCAGCAAGTACTTTTGATGATGACGTTGAGCCATCAACTTCTACTCCAATGAATACTTCTACCGAAACAAATTCTCTGGAGGGCTTGCCAAAGAAATTTTCTTTCAAGCCTTCTCATCCAGAAAATTTAGTGATAGGTGAAGTTTCACGTGGAGTAACTACCAGATCATCACTAAGAGACTCTATTGCTAGCACTGCCTTTATTTCACAAGTTGAACCGAAAAACATTTCTGAAGCTTTTAATGATGAATTTTGGATTTCTGCTATGCAAGATGAACTCAACCAATTCGAGAGGAGCCAAGTATGGGAACTAGTTCCTAGACCGGCTAATCACTCGATAATTGGTACTAAATGGGTATTTAGAAACAAAGTTAATGAAGATGGTTCAGTCACACGCAACAAAGCTCGTCTAGTAGCTCAAGGATACAACCAAGAGGAAGGTATCGACTACGATGAGACGTATGCTCCGGTTGCTAGACTAGAATCCATTCGGATGCTTTGTGCATTTGCAAATTATCAAAATTTCAAATTATTTCAAATGGATGTGAAAAGTGCTTTCTTGAATGGTTTTATTAAGGAGGAAGTTTATGTAAAATAACCCCCTGGCTTTGAAAATCACAAATTTCCCGACCACGTGTTCAAGCTAAAGAAAGCGCTATATGGCCTTAAACAAGCCCCCAGAGCTTGGTATGAAAGGCTAAGCAGTTTCTTGCTTGAGAAAGGTTTTTCAAAAGGGAAAATTGACACTACACTTTTTATAAAATCTTTTACAAACACTATTCTATTAATTCAAATTTATGTTGATGATATCATTTTTGGTTCTACTGATGAAACCCTCTGTCAAGAATTTGCCAAGTGTATGCAGACAGAATTTGAGATGAGCATGATGGGAGAACTCAACTACTTTCTTGGTCTGCAAGTGAAACAAATGGCTAATGGAACTTTCATCTGTCAGTCGAAGTATACAAAGGACATGCTGAAGAAGTTCGATCTTGACAACGTCAAACCAATCAGTACTCCAATGGCTACTTCAACCAAACTTGAACCAGATGAGAACGGCAAACCTGTTGATCAACGTAAGCATCGAGGTATGATAGGCAGCTTACTTTATTTAACTGCTAGTCGCCCCGATATCATGTTTAGTGTTTACCTATGTGCTAGATATCAAGCAAATCCTAAGGAATCGCACTTGACCGCGGTTAAGCGTATCTTTCGATACCTTAAAGGTACGGTTACAGTGGGCCTATGGTATCCCAAGTCAACATCATTTGACCTTATTGGTTACTCTGATGCTGACTTCGCTGGATACAAGGTCGACCGTAAAAGTACGAGCGGCACGTGTCATTTATTAGGAAAGGCTTTAGTCTCTTGGTTTAGCAAGAAACAGAATTCTGTCGCACTATCCACAACAGAAGCTGAATACATCGCAGCTGGGCGTTGTTGTGCACAAATTCTGTGGATGAAGCAAACTCTTGAAGACTACAATCTATCTTTCATGCACATTCCAATATTCTGTGACAATACTAGTGCTACTAACTTGACTAAGAACCCTATCTGTCACTCACGCACAAAACACATTGAAATTAGACACCACTTTTTGCGTGATCATCAGCAAAATGGCACGATTAACTTAGAGTTTATTGACACTGATCATCAGCTAGCAGACTTCTTTACTAAGCCATTATCCGAAGAGCGCTTCAATTTCCTTTGTCGTAAACTTGGAATTTTAGATGAAGCTGTCATAAATTAAAACTCGCCTGCGTAAATATCGATTATATTATAATTCTCTTACGATGAACTTGCTATGGGTACAAGCCGAAAGGGCCCTTCTGACAACAAGGCGTAAAAGCCTAAGCGACACGGTGCACTAGTCCATAGGACTACCGCTAGCTGGGATCCGGCCCCTGCAGCTAACCCATGGCAACTTCAAACTATTGAATTATGATATATTTCCTTATTTATTATATGGTTCATTTTGATTTCTTACTGCTGACTCACTATTTTTCAATTTCATCCTGCTATTATTCTAGTTGATTGAATCCTTCAAGCTTTTTTTATATCTTACTTGATTTCCCATACTTAACCATTTTTTCCATCATCTAGCCTGTTTTCAGTTCTGGAACAAGGACACAGAACTCGGGCCGAACTCTGTCCCCAACAGAGTTCGGGCCGAATTCGGTTCCCCTCTTCCAAAATCGGGGACAGCCACAGCCGTTTGATCAAATGTGATCCTACGGTCCAGATTTACTCCGACCAAAGAAAACCCTCCCCTTATATTCAGGTTTTCCTCTCTTTCCTTCATTCTTACCATCACCTTCACCTCTCCAAACATATTTTCACAAACCCTAACCCTAGTTTTCTCTCCAAAGTGCTCCATTTCTCATCAAAATCAAGGAGAAGGGCTATTTTCTCATTCTCTTTCACTGTTCATTGCTGCTTCGAGGTATAACTCGCTCTCATTCTCTATTTCAATTTCTCTATTTTGTGTAATGGCTCCTCGCTTGTTTAACCGTGGGAATAGAATTCGGATCGAGGGAGCGTCCTCGTCGAATGCTCCTCCTCCTCCTGTTAAGCAACCTGTTGAACAACATCAACCACCTCATCCATTGTTCAACCCTTCTCGTCCACGTGATCTAAACACCTACGATGACCGACTTTTTATATCACTAGACGCGTCCAATGCATGGTTTATTGATTTTCGGACACGTCCGGTGTTTACGGGACACCCCATTAACTTCTCAATCTTCTCTCATTATGATGCACTCTTTCATGACCTTTACCTTGACGAACTTGTTACTTCTAATTCGGTCATATATCGTAGTGACATACAAATGTTTTACTGCAACTTGACTTTTAATGATACTCACATCTATTCCCGTGTTGCGGGTATCGATATCTCATTTGATTATTTTGACTTAGCCGAATATCTTGATCTTCAAGAGCCCAATTCTTGGGAAAAGCTTGTTGAAGCTCGGTCGTTCCGTTTTCCCGACGGGATTTCCCTTGAAAGCTTCAAGGACGACTTATGTACTCCGTACACACGTCCTCGCAAGCTTATGGCTAAATATCTAAATCCTTACTTCTATGACCTTCATCGGATTGTTTTCAATACCATTCTACCCAAGGCGGGTTCTACTGATGAAATTACATATTTTGAAATCTCTACTTTATATCATATCTACTTTTGTGTTTATTTCAATCTTCCACATACCATGATGGACTGGATGATTAACTGTAGGAAGAAACCACGAGCCTTGGTTTATGCCTTATATCTTCCTATGGTCTTTCGTGCGTTCCATGTACCTCTCAATGACTGTCCTTTATTGCCTGCTCCTGCATTTCTTTCCAAGGCACGACGTCTTCAGGCACTCATCGCCTCTCTTGACACTTCTGAGCATTCTGATGATGAGGAGCCCGACGCCCCTCCACTTGGACAGGATGTGCCACCTCCTCCTGCTACTCTTGACTCCATCCAGACCATGCTCAGAGATCGTTCCGCATTGGAGGACGATCGCTGGACTCAGATGGACTACCGTACTATCCTGCAGATGAGTGCCCTCAGCAACTCGCTGCATGATATCCAGTATTCCATGTGTCGTCACCCCTCTATGCCCATTCCCATGGAGCGGGATCCTGGTCGCGCTGGATATCGCATTGACGACCCCTGGGTCATGCGCTACCTGGATCCGGATGCTGCTATTATGGACCCCAGCCATTCATTCACTGATCATTCAGACTCCGCTGGGCCTTCTCGAGCTCCATGATGGAGATGGCTTCTACTATCTGCTGCTGCTGCTGATGATCCTAGTTTCTGTTTTCTGATTTCCAGTTATTTAGTTTTATTTGGATTTATGTACTTGGGTTGTACTAAAACTCTGGTAGTTTAATGACTCTGGTTATGTGTGATGACATTTTATGCTTATCGTAGTTTATTCTTCTATGCTAGTTGCTCGTTTTGATCATTCATATACAGTTTCTTCTCTATTTGGTGTGGTTGCATCATTATTATTCATATGCAGTTTATATTGCTAATGCCAAAAGGGGGAGAAATCATGTATATTCTTGTCATACTTTTAGTATATATATGTGCTTTTTGGTGCTTTTGGGAGATATTATTTATCAGGCCAACAGGTTCAACGCATTATTTACGGGGGAGCTATTGTTTCTAGCTCGGCACCATTCACCGGTTACGGAAGAGCTATTATTTCTGTTTGGCATTGATTATGGGGGAGCTATGTTTTTTTTTGTGATCAACTGTGTCCAGGTATGAATATTGAATATACATATATTATTTTGTCAATTATCAATATGGGGGAGATTGTTGACACAAAGTCACAGTCAACCAAATATTGATAACATTGACTAAATAATATTTGTAATAATTCAATACGACACACGACATCTACATTAAGCTCAAGTCAGACGACAGCTCAGTCTCAGCTTCTCAGTTATATTTTGAGTCTGTATTTTACACTTTTGTTGAGTCTAGACTGATGTAAACTGTGTCATGCTGAGCTCTTGAGACTTGACCTATAGCCTACCCAATAATCCTCAAACTCCACCATCCAGAAAAACACCCACTGGCCACTTAGACCAGCTCTGTGCTCTGGAGACAGAGTTCGGGCCGAACTCTGCCTCCATACAGAGTTCGGGCCGAACTCTGTCCCCTAAAAATCAGCATTCCTAATTTTAGGGTTAACTGGTTGCTAGTTGTCCAACGGCCAAATATTTGAAATTTCCTACCCGAATTCTGGCCGAATTCTGCCTACAAAAATACTATAAATAGGCCATGAATTCTCTCATTTCAAATCATCCAATCTTCTTTTCTCTTCTCTCTTATAGCTCAAATAAGCCATACCCTTCCCATCTACTAGCCACAAGCCTCCTAAGTCTCGAGTGCTCAGCATCTCTCAGTTAGGATTCTTGTGCAAGAGTTGAAGAAGTCGCTTGGACAATTCCAAGCAAATCGCCACTGCGATCCTCTGTAAGAAGTTGACATGCTCTTCTGAAGTAAAGGCACGGGTTGTAAACTACTATTTCACAAATAGTGGATTTAATCCTGAGCTAGAGTTCTCAGGCCTGGACTAGTCCTCCACGAGGAAAATCAGGTTAAAATCGCTGTGTTTGCGTATGCTTTCTTGCTCTTCATTTACTTTCCGCATTTTACTCTGATTATTTATAATTCGTGAAAGAGTTAATTTTTAATTGGTTATTTTCTATATAAACTCTATTCACCCCCCTCTAGAGTTGCCACATGTTCTTCACAAGTCGATCAAACTCGATTGGTGAGCATTTGATTCCTTGAGTTCTATTCAAACTTGTTTTGTTTCGTTGTTTCGTGGTTGATCATTCGTTTGGATGCCATTGATCCAGATTGGACTGATAGTTCGACTGTGTAGTAGCAATCAGTCGATCGAAGTGGTGACTCCGGAAGATTGATTGCTATGATCTTGAGCTTATTCCAGTTCCTCTGTAGCATTCAAAATCGGCCACTAAATCATAAATGTAAGTTCTTCTTTGTACTTATTTCTTCTATGATTCGATTGGAGTTCAAATCAGTTCTCGTTCTTGATGTGGCAGAGAGAATCGATCGATTAACTTCGTACAGTGAGTGTTGATCATCTTAATTCTTTCCTTTTCTGATTCATAATAGTCTAAAGGATTAGACAGTAACTTTTTAAAACTGTTCTCTATCCTTGCATGACTTGTGCTCGATGGAATGTCCCACTCAAGTTCTTTATCCAGATCAGACACAGGAACAGAGTATTCGACTTTGATACTCACCCTGAGCTGACACAAGTATAATATTGTAATTGATCAATTAGGGTTCTTGATTTATTAACACAATACCCATACCTACTAAGCTAGACATGAGAGACTGATACTATTGTCAACCACACAGACTAATGGCAAGATGTGGATACGGATGCACTTAATTCTCGATCAGACTGACACGGGTGTTTGTGTCCAGTCTCAGTTCACACACAGGCGGCTTGTTGAATTTGAATTGTTACTGTTCAGTAACAGTTAGCAAATAAGTTAACTGATAGGGTTTTGTGTGGTTGTTGTTTACTGTATATGAATTGTATTCGATTCTGGATTAGGCCCAATGGACATTTGAAAATTGTAGTGAGGAATGGAATTTTCATTTGGGTTAGACTAAAGATTTGGGCCGATGTGTCATTATAGAGTTAATTTGTATATTAAGGCATGGAGTCTTGGGTCACTTTGACTTATTAATGATCCAGTGCATTGGTTGGATTAGGCCATTATATCAGGATATTAAGTCTTGGTGTATTGAGTTTGGATATTGGGCCGGCCATTATGATAGGGTGGACTCTTTCCAGTAAAAATAGGATTAAGAAATAAACTACTAAAAAGGGTTAGCTAATAGAGTAGTCATTAGAAGATTGATTAGGAAATCTTTTTGAATATTTTTCTAAAATTCTATTTTTCCTATCTAGGTGATTATAGAGACATTGGCACACCATCTTCTAGAAAGGCAAGTACTTGTAACTCAACTAAACACATTGCATTCATATCATACTTCACATGTCTTTTATTTATTGTTTCACTTGCTTGCATGTTGTCGTATTGTGCCGGGGAGGGAAGAACATTATAAAGTATATAGACACCTAAGCCTGAACATGCTTGATTGATAATATAGCGTACATGATATACCTTATACCTATACCTGACTGATCATTGCACTATACAATATGTCCGTTTACTTGACTACTAGTATATATTACACGATATGCCTTACCCTAGACATGACTGATAGCATATCGTTACTATATTCCTTATCCCTCTTAGTGTAGCATATATGGTATGCCTTATACCTATACATGACTGCTAGTATATCATTACTCTATACTCTTGACTTGATAGCCCTACATGCTAAAGATGTTCTTATGCATGATTCATGTAGCTAGTGAATATGCCAGTTATTTTCTTATTTATCATTATTTCCTGTTTTACTTTCTTTGATACTCTGTTGTGATTTGGTTGAGCTACTATGTACTTTATTCTATTTTCTGACAGCATCATTGATAACAGATGAGACTGATCCCTTAGAGTATTATGGCCAGCAAGAGGACCTAGCAGTGGAGCTAACTTCGGATGCTCAGCAGAACCAGGACTACGTTCCTAAGATTTAGATTCATGTATAGGATATTGATTGGATGTACTGAGATTGGGGATATGTTGCAGGTTTAGATAGCCTTTATATTTACTGGTTTTGTACCCAGATATTTATGTAAAAGGCTGTAATAACTGCATAATGATCTGTGATGGATAGTAGTAGATGATTCATAATAGATGCTGTAATGAAATATATGATTATACTAGATGATGACTAGACTAGACGGCTGACCATCGTTGTCAGTGACATCATAGGTCTAGCATGACTCGATTCATATCTGATTATTCGGGAGCGGGTTATGACAATAACAGCTACCAAGCCAGTATTGAGATGACTCCTTTCCAATCTTTGTATGGTCGAAGGTGTCACACTCCTTTGTCTTGGGATGACGTGGATGAGCGAGCCTTATTGGGGCCCGAGATGGTAGTAGATGCTGCAGATAAGGTGAAGCATATTAGAGAGAGACTTCATGTGGCTTAAGACAAGAAGAAGCACTAGTCCGACAGCCACCGAAGACTGTTGGAGTTTGAGGTAATAATATTGATTTTGTTCTAGTGATTAATTAGGGATTATGTTCTAAGACTAGTCTTTAATTCTAAGTGGGAGATTGGGTTTTCCTGAGGAATCCTTCGGCACGTGGCACGTGGCACTATCCGTTTAAGTCGAGGCGGGATGTCACGTCCCGATTTCAAAGAATCGATAGTCATCCCCCGGGTGTGATGTCGTGCGAACCTAGATTGCAATCGCGCAAGGCATAGTCATAAGGTAATCCAAATCACAACATCTAAGAGAGAGAGCGTAGACAAATTGAACAACACATTGAGACAGAGAAACTTTGCTTTTTATTTATAATAGACATTATTTACAATCGTGCCGCGTGGGCTTTACAATATGACTCGATTATAAAAGGAGTGCCGATGAGATAACCGTTACATACATATATCCCTCATTTATAGCAAAATTATTCCAGTCACCTGGATGTGGGGGATGCCTAAACATGTTCCTTGGACTTGCAGAGAGTCTTCAAAAGTTCAGCGGCGGGGACTTCGACCCGCGGTCGAAACTTCAAAAGCACGAAAGTCGCGTAGCTAATTGGCGTATTCTTCCTAATTTCTAGCACCTGCAAAGAGCGAGGGTCAGTACGATCGCATGTACTGGCGAGTGGCTAATTAAATCCAAGCTCTGCATTTGGTTCAAGCAGTTTTATAAAACATATTAGCTATTTTTGTGATCTTTCTAACCATCCTGATTAATTTGTATGTTAACATGTTTTGAGGCAAGCATATGAAATTGTATACATTGAGCAGCTATCATAATCATCCCGTGTCATGTGTGTTAGTTCAAGAAGTGAAAGGGGTGTGAAGGTCACTGGCAATGTTAAGCCATCATGGACTATAGCTGGGTTAGATGGCGACCCTTTCGCAGCGAGTAGCTAGCCCTGTGTGAAAGTTCCCGAATCACCCATGTCGATTCATGACTGGCGCTTGCTATACTCGTTCCTCCCGGCCGAATCGTTTCCTTGGCCTGGGCAACCGTTTGAGGAAACTACGCCTTATGCATAAGTTGTCCAATGATCATTTTTGTAGATTCATGAAATATTCTATCTTTTTATTTGAACCTTTAACTTTCTCTTTTGGTGTGAAACTGACCCTTTTCTTTGAACTTAGTCAATTATGCACTTTAGTTGTATCGTTGCGATAAACGTTAATCGATTCATCCTTTGGTTTACATAGGCTAAGTAAATAACGCATAAGAAAGTAGACATCAGTTTTTCATATAAAACAGTTCGATAGCAAGTCTTTCGTGAAGATTCGTGCCATGATTTCATTGATTCTACACTATGGCGATAAGCAATTATTTTGTGTTTCATATCAATTTTGAAATCGAATGTAGAGGCAAAGAAGGTCAGCCACTCACCTTAGTCATTGCTTCAGGCGAGGGACTGGTTGGCTGCGCTTAGACGTCGCCTACTCGATCACCTGCAATCGCATAAGCAACTGATTAGAATATTGCACTATTCAAAGAGTTTGATATGAATGCGAAGTTGGAAAATGTAAGGCAAAAAAACCATCGAAACTATTCACGAAAACGCGTTCACGAAAACCAAAGCCAAAGCCAAATCATGTGCTGCATGAAACCAGAGCAACGGGAGGTCTCTCTAGACTCAGCCGTAGAGCCAATCCTTGAGGTACAATCTGCTGAATATGGTACTTGATTCTGAAGAAGCCTTTCCATAACGAGAAAAGGATCTTAATTCAAACGTTCTCGTTCGACCGATTCAACCGATCCCTATCTGTCGGTTCTGACTTAATCGGTAGCGACAGTGTTCCTTTCTCAAGTACCCCATGGACAGAAATGGGGCACGATGTAGGGATGGGGCACTACACCATAACCAACTAATAAAAAGTTTCATCCTTAAAACTTATGAATAGAACCTACCTCTATGAAAACAATGAAGAAAATTTCTCCTTCATCTCCGATTCAAGTTCCCAGGTCAACTCATCGACCGAATTATTGCTCCAGCGTACGCAGACGAGAGGGATAGCTCAATTCTGTAGCAGTTTATCTTTACATTCTATGATTTGGACCGGCATTTTAACATACAATAAGTCGGCCTTCAGCTCCAGCTGACCAAAATCTACCACGTGGCTTGGGTCGTACATATACTTCCGCAACTGAGAGATGTGGAAGATATTATGTACACCCGCTAGCACTAGCGGCAGGACAATCTGATAGGCCATTGGGGCGACTCGCTTGAGTACTTCAAACTCGAGGGTCGACGATAGACATCCGCGTGACTTTTCTGCCGACTCTGCGCAGTCTTTAATCTTTCCCGAATGAGCTTGACCTTCTCTATGGTCTGTTCCACCAGCTCCGGGCCAAAATTCTGTCGTTCCTCGACTTGATCCCAAAAAATGGATGATCTGCACTTCCGGTCGTATAAGGCTTCGTACGGCGCCATTTGGATGCTAGACTGACAACTATTATTGTATGCAAATTCGGCCAACGGTAGATAAACGTCCCAACTCAACTTGAAGTCAATTGCGTAGAGCCGTAACATGTCTTCAAGAATCTGATTCACATGCTCCATTTGGCTGTCGGTCTGGGGATGGTAAGTTAAGCTGAACTGCAATTTGGTACCTAGAGCTGACTGAAGGCTACTCCAAAAGCACGATATAAATTGTACATCCCGATCAGAGATGATAGATACAGGGACTCCGTGCAGCCGTACTACCTTGTCAAGATAAATCTGAGCCAGGCGATCAACACTCCAAGTAACTTTAATGGCAATGAAGTGCGCTGACTTGGTTAGTCGATCAACGATGACCCAGATGGTATTATTTTCCCATGGCATCTTCGGCAGGCTGACAATAAATTCCATAGTGATATGATCTCATTCCCATTATGGAATGGCAAGGTTCTGCATCTTTCTGCCTAGTCTCTGATGCTCAGCTTTTACCTGCTGATAGGCCATGTATTGGGACACGAAGAGTGCCACATCTCTCTTCATTCCGTTCCACCAGAAGGTCGCACGGATGTCCTTGTACATCTTTGTGCTGCCAGGATGCGCCTCCGCCAAAATTTTATTTCTAAGTTCTAAATCATCCAAAACGCATAGCCTACCCTTCATTCGAAGCACGCCGGTTTCATCTACCGTAAAGTCGGTCGCACTACCCGTTAAAATTTGCTTTCACACTTTCTTCAGGTACGAATCATCCTTCTGAGCGGTCTTGATCTTTTCTCGCTAGCTCGGCTCTAGCTGCAGCTGCGCCAATTACACATCCCTGAATCGAACCCGGAGGTCGATGTCCATCTCTTCTAAGTCACATAGAAGTCTACGGTCGATGGATAGCGAGGCAATATACTTCCGACTTAGAGCATCTGCCACAACATTTCCCTTGTCTGGCGTATAGTCGATAGTCAAGTCATAGTCTTTGATCAGTTCAAGCCAGCACCCTTGCCGCAAGTTCAACTCCTTCTGCGTGAATAGATACTTGAGGCTCTTATGATCCGTATAGATCGTGCATGCCATGTCATAAAGATAGTGACGCCATAATTTCAATGCGAACACAATTGCTGCTAACTCCAGGTCATGGGTGGGATAGTTCTTCTCATGTGGCTTTAGCTGTCGAAAGCAAAAGATATCACCTTGTTTCATTGTATCAGCACACACCCCAAATCCTGGCCGTATGTATCGCTGAATATCTGGAATCCCTTATTCCCTTCTGGAAGTACAAGTATCGGGGCCGAGACGAGCCGTTGCTTTAACTCCTAGAAGGAAGCTTCACAGTCGTCTGACTATTCAAAAGTGACTCCTTTCTGGGTGAGGCAAGTCAGAGGCGACGCGATCTTTGTGAAGTCTTTCACAAGCGTCGATAGTATCCTGCTAAGCCAAAGAAGCTTCGAATCTTGCCAACTGATGTTGGCCGTTTCTAATCGACAATGGCTTCAACTTTCTTTGGGTCGACTGCAATGCCTTTGGATGAAATGATGTATTCGAAGAATACGATGCTACTCAGCCAAAATTCACATTTGCTTCGCTTCGCATATAACTAATTTTCTCGAAGGGTCTGAAGCACGGTCCACAGATGCTCAGCATGTTGTCACTTGTCCTTCGAGTAGACGAGTATATCGTTGATGAAGACTACAACGAACTTGTCAAAAAAGGGTCAAAATACCCAATTCATTAAATCCATGAAAGCAGCTGGGACATTCGTTAGGCCAAACGGCATCTCCAGAAACTCGTAATCTTCGTATCGAGTGCCGAAGACGGACTTCGACACATCGACCGGCTTGATCTTGAGTTGATGATAACCAGAGCGAAGGTATAATTTTGGAAAACACTGAAGTGCCTTGCAACTGATCGAACAGGTCGTCTATACATGGAAATAGATATTTGTTTCGGATGGTGGCTTTGTTCAGCTCTCGGTAGTCGATACAAAGATGCGTCGAAGACGGACTTCTGATAGGGCTTTAGAGATCGGTCTGGTATCGGAGAATGTGTCAATGGTGAACTCTCTCTCTCGATCAGGTGGCATGTCGGGCAGCTCGTTCGAAAACACGTCTGGAAATTCTGCCACAGCGTCGGCCTAACCCATGTTTGCACCATCATGTCTCATTTCTCGAACAGACACTAAATAGCATTCACACCCGAAATACAGCATCCTTCGAGCCGATATTGCTGAGATCACCATGCAGGTCGACGATGCCTCACCACACGAATAGCAAAATTCGGGCACTCCAGGTATACGGAAGGTGATCGTCTTTTCGGCACAGTCGATGGTTGTATTACACGGACCGAGCCAATCCATTCCCAGAATGATATCGTAGTCCTTAATGTCTAAGACTATCGTATCGAGACCTACTTTTTGACCAACTGTACAGTTGATTCCATCTCTGCAGACTAATTTTGCAAGTAGTGATGTGCCCGATGGTATGTTGACATTAAGATTAAGGCCCAATGGTGTCACAGGAAATTTGTGTTTGGCGACAAAATCCATCGAAAAAAAAGCTATGCGTAGCACCTAAATCAAACAGTACACGAGCAGGTTTGTTATTGAAATGCAGTATACCTATCACGACTGTATCAGATGTGAACGTTTCATCCCGTGTCATAGTGTAGACGTGGCCCTGGGCATTGGGCGATGGTCTTAGCCATTTTGTGGTGCGGTCTGTGGAGCCCGAGGTACTTGTCCTCGGTTCTGTTGGTGTTACGGGGGGCGTTGGTTTGACCCACCTTCAGGGCAGTTGCGTGCGACGTACCCTACTCGACCGCACTCGAAGCATGCTCCAATTTTAAATTAAGCATTCGTTAGCCACGTGCCCCACCTTGTGGCAATAATTACAAACTACTCGGTTCCTCCCCTGGTTGCCGCCTCCATTGTCATGGTTTGGACGCTTATGCACATTGTTGCCTCCTGTATTACGATGGCGTTTGTTATTAAAGTGGACAGCGTCGTTAGTGGCAGGAGGATACTGAGGCACCAGGCAGAGGGCGTGGTTGAGTGACTCGCCCAGCGTTTGATACTCGGGCATAGTCATGTGGACAAAAATTGAAGGCCTCGGGCCCACTTCGAATCTCCGTGCTCCACTCGCCGTCGTCGGCAGGTAGACACCAGCAAATCGAGCCAACTTATTGAATTCTGCAGCATACTCATGCACTATCATATTTCCTTATTTCAGCTGTATAAACTCGTTATCCTTCGCCTGGAGGACCGCAGCAGGTAAGTACTCGACTTCGAAGTCCTTACGGAACGTATTCCAAGAGATCGGCGCGGTGGAGTCATCGCGACGGATAGCCTGCTTTTGTACCGCCTACCAGTCGTGCATGTTCAATCGAAGTTGAAGTTGAGCGCATGCGACTTTCTTTGCCTCATTAATGTCGAGGAGCTCGAAGTTGTGTTCGATCTCGTCTAACCAGTCGATCGTAAGGAAAGTGTTTTCATTGCCGGAGAAGGAAGTATAAAACACCTTCTTGAAGTTGGTATAGTCGACGGTGTTATTCTCTGGTGGCGCAAGCTGAGACGAAGGCTCCCCGGGTGCAACTTCGATGGGTCGGTTCACGTGTTCGACAATACAGGTTGCAGATTTTCCGTTGGTACGACGGTTTGCACCATCAGTCGTAGCATGTCAAGTTGTCCTTGCTGCACTTGAACTGCGCTTCAAATTGGGCCTGTCGTCTTTCGGACTATAGCTCATTTTCTTGTTGGAATGCTATGGTCTGCCTCTGCTGCATTTCGAGCATCTGCAGCATCCGCTACATAGGACTGTTGGAAGGTCCAGGTTCTGTAGGCATCCTCCCCATTTGGTTGACGGAATGCTCGGCTTCGAAACTACTCGAGCCGCTGGAAGCACTCGCTTTGCCCTCTGCCTGAGGTCCCGTAACTCCTGGGAAAAAAGGCAACTCTCGTTAGTTTCAAAAAATATCTTGGGTCCAGCGTATGGAACAACTCATCTCATTGATAGAGGTCAACGGTTTGAGACTAGAGACTTGAAATTGGAGGCCAATGAAGTAAAGCCGTGCTCTGATACCATTATGGCATGCCCCGATTCCGAAGAATCGATAGTCGTCTCCCGGATGTGATGCCGTACGAACCTAGGTTGCGAGCGTACAAGGCATAGTCATAAGGTAATCTGAAACACAACATCTAAGAGAGAGAGAGAGCAAAAAAATTGAACAACACATTGAGATAGAGAAACTTTGCTTTTTATTTATAATAGACATCATTTACAGACTCTATTACAATCGTGTCGCGCGAGCTTTACAACATGACTCGATTACAAAAGGAGTGCCGATGAGATAACCGTTTTATATATACATTCCTCATTTACAACAAAAATATTCCAGCTACCTGGATGCGAGGAATGCCGAGACATGTTCCTTGGACTTGCGGAGAGTCTTTAAAAGTTCAGCGGCGGGGTCTTCGACGTGCGGTCGAAGCTTCAAAAGCACGAACATCGCCTAGCTAGTTGGCGCGTTCTCCCTGATTCCTGGCACCTGCAAAAAGTAAGGGTTAGTACGATCACATGTACTGGCGAGTGGCTAATTAAACCCAAGCTCTGCATTTGGTTCAAGCAGTTTTATAAAACATGTAAGCTATTTTTGTGATCTTTCTAACCATCATGATTGATTTGCATGTTAACATGTTTTGAGGCAAGCATATAAAATTGTATACATTGAGCAGTTATCATAATCATCTCGTATCACGTGCATTATTTCAAGCAGTGAAAGGGGTATGAAGGTCATTGGCAGTGTCAAGCCACCATGGACTATAGCTGGGTTAGACGGCAACCCTTTCGCGGCGGGTAGCGAGCCCTGTGCAAAAGTTCCCGAATCACCCACGTCGATTCATGGCTGGCGCTTGATATACGTGTTCCTCCCGGGCCGAATCGGTTCCTTGGCCTAGGCAACCGTTCGAGGAAACTACGCCTTATGTATAAGTTGTCTAATGACCATTTTTGCAGATTCATGAAATATTCTATCTTTTTACTAGAACCTTTAACTTTCTCTTTTGGTGTGAAACTGACCATTTTCTTTGAACTTAGTCATTTATGCACTTTAGCCGTATTGTTGCGATAAACGTTAACCGATTCATCCATTGGTTTGCATAGGCTAAGTAAATAAGGCATAAGAAAGCAGGCATCAGTTTTTTATGTAAAGCAGTTCGATAGCAAGTGTTTCGTGAAGAATTGTGCCATGATTTCGTTTATTCTACACTATGGAGACAAGCAATTCTTTTGTGTTTTATATCAATTTTGAAATCGAGGGTCGAGGCAAAGAAGGTCGCCATTCACCTTAGTCTTTGCCTTAGGGGAGGGACTGGTTGGCTGTACTTAGACGTCGCCTACGCGACCACCTGCAATCGCATAAGCAACTGATTAGAACACTGCACTATTCAAGGAGTTCGATATGAATGCGAAGTTGGAAAATGCAAGGCATGAAAACTATCGAATACATTCACGAAAATGCATTCACGAAAACCAAAGTCAAAGCCAAATCAAGTGCGACATGAAAATCAGAGCAACGGGAGGTCACTCATGACTCAGCCGCAGAGACAATCCTTGAGGCGCAACCCGCTGAATATGAGACTTGATTCCGAAGAAGCCTTTCCATAACGAGAAAAGGATCTTAATTCAATCGTTCCCGTTCGACCGATTCAACCGATCCCGACCTATCGGTCCTAACTGAATCGGTAGCAACAGTATTCCTTTCTCGTACACCCCGTGGACGAAAATGGGACACGATGTAGGGACGAGGAACTACACGGGAAGCTTAGTCCGAGATTTATTGGACCTTTCAGCATTCTTGAGAGGATCGTGGTTATCGTCTACCGACTTGACCTATATGCTACCTTGGAGGGAGTGCACAACGTGTTTCATTTGTCACAGCGAAGACAATATATTTCTGATCCGACTCATGTGATCGACCATTTAGAGTTCAAAGTGGGTCCCAGCCTTACTTATCAGGAGCAGCCCATGGGGATTGTTGATCATCGGAGAAGGTGGCATTACCAAATTTTTGCCAACCTAGTTGGCAGAAAGTTAGCATTGCCAAATTTTCACCAACCTAGTTGGTGGAATTATTGCATGATTTTTTTTTCGTTTTTTTGGGTTTATGTTTTAGTTTGGTTTGGTTTAATCTTTTATTTTAATTTGTTATTATCTATAATATAGATAATAACAAAATATATTAGTTATTAAATTTATTTATTTATATATATTAATTTTATATTGACAAATAGATTTTGTTATTATCCATATTAGTTAATATACAAACTAATATAGATAATATACAAATTATTCATAGTATCAAATTAATTTGTATATACAAATTAATATTTACTAGTAAATATATACATAATACTATACAAATAATAGCAAAATATGTTAATATGTATATATTTATTAGTATATATTAATTTGTATATACAAATTAATTTGATAATATGGATAATTTGTATATTATCTATATTAGTTTGTATATTAAGTAATATGGATAATAACAAAATATATTTGTTAATAAAAAATTAATATATGTAATAAAATAAATGTATTAACTAATATATTTTGTTATTATCTATAGTAAAGATAATAACAAATTAAAATAAAAGATTAAACCAAACCAAAGTAAAAGATAAACCAAAATTAACAAAAAATAAAAAAATAATTTTTGATGGAACACAACAATTCCGTCAACTAGGTTTCCGCCACCTCATTTGGCGGAACATGTTCCCGGTTCTAATTTATTTAAATTTGTTTCGTTGTGGCTAATTTAGTTAAAATTAATTTTGGTAAAACAAAATTTATGTTTTTTTTTATTTTTTATTTTTTATTTTTTATTTTTTATTTTTTATTTTTTATTTTTTATTTTTTATTTTTTATTTTTATTTTTTGTTTTCTATTTTCTATTTTCTATTTTCTATTTTTTATTTTTTATTTTTATTTTTTATTTTTTATTTTTTATTTTTTATTTTTTATTTTTTTTATTTTTTTATTTTTTATTATTTATTTTTATTTTTTATTTTTTATTTTTATTTTTTATTTTTTATTTTTTATTTTTATTTTTTATTTTTTATTTTTTATTTTTTATTTTTTATTTTTATTTTTTATTTTTTATTGGCTTAATTGCTAATTGCTACCCTCAACTATTACCATTTTTCAAGTTGATACCCTAAACTTTTTTTTGTAACAAATTGGTACCTCAACTATTATTTTTTTTCAACTTGATACCTAATTTTTCAAAAATTCCGAAAATGCCCTTCCCTCTTCCTTCCCTCCACCCCCTTCCCCACTCCGGCCGCCCCCCCTGCTCACTCCGCCCCCCCCCCCCCCCCCCCCCCCCCCCGCGCCCCCCGTGTCACGACCCGCACCCTAGAGTTAGGGCACAAGAACGTAACAACGCCCAGCCTACGCCGCAGTGTCGGCGGTAGAACGCTGTCCTAGGTCTCAATGCATCTAACAGTATAAGACTAAACAGTTTATACTCCCCGAATGGGGGTGACATAGCAGATACAAACTCAATCACATCTAAGGTAGAGCATGATAAAGATAGATAAAACATGAAATCCAAAATAAATACAGGAGATAGAAGTCTAAGTGTCTAAGATACATGAACCCAGAAGTACATCTCAAAACTCAAATAAAAGATACAGTAATCCCCAAAGTAAATACAACTCCGGACAAAAATGAAAACTACCTAAACAACCCTACTGTGTCTCCTCTAGGCTAGCAGGCACCTCCAGGCTATCTGTAAAATTTATCAACAGGTACAGTCAGGACGGGAACGAGCACATATCTCTAAAACATTTCATAGCAGGTTAGGAGTATCAATCGTGCAATAGAGTAAAATACAGGAACTGCTGAATAGGAAGTACGAGTAAACAGGAGATATTTTGTAACTGAAAGTAAATACATGATAGTAGAGACTGTAAGTGGCTACGTGATTTAGAGCACAATATGGTTATGTAAATGGCTTGGGGACACATGAATACAACTAAGGAGGCACATGAATACAGCTAAAAGCACATGAATACTGCTACTGGGGATAATGTTCACATAACCAATTCTACTCACCCCGCCCCAATCAATACACAAGGATCCGTTCAAGTTATGTCATAAGCACATGAATACAGCTAAGATACATGAACTCGCGAAGGAGTAGTACATGAGCACATGTTATGCACATGAAGCACATGAGAACATGTAAAAACATGAACTAGTACGAGTACAAGGAGTACATGATGCACATGATAAAGTACATGAACATGAAATACCCGATGCACCCGTAGAGGGATAACATCTCAGGAAAGGATCCATATAGTACTAATCCGTGAAGATACGTGTCAGCATCAAGTAGAGTAATCTAGAGCAAGAAAATAATCCAGGTAAGTATGAAAAGATCAGAGAATGTACTCGCCTCGATAACCTGAACAGCTGATAAGTATAGAAGGTCCCACTGAAGCCACAGAGTCCTATTTAAAGCAACACAGGTTACAATGTGTTCAAGTTGTAATAAATAAATCTCTACAAGCAATCTATCTTATACTAGGTTCTTCTAAGTCAAACGACTCTAGGTCAAACTAGGTCATGTCCTAACCCAACAAGTCTTACTAGGCCTAACCAAGACTATCCTAGCAAGCACACATCAATACAAGGCTATACAAGCCAACATACACCCAACTCTATATAGCATGCAATTATTCAATACTCAAATAGGCAAGAATTCATATTAGATATACACTAGGTAATCTATTACTTTAAGCTATACATGTCTACACATATATACACATGCATATGTTGGTATTCAACATTAGGTCTATAATCATGGCATTTCAATGGCTATATAAACTTATATATTACAATACAATATGCTAACATATATATAATATACATACATAACTAAGTTAACTATATTCATAAATACTTATTTAAGAGGTTATGTATGTGTATGTGAACATGGCAAAGGGGCAAGTGAGGGTTAAATGGGCATACATAGTGTATACATATTAAAGAGTGTCAAAGTGTAAGTGAACAAAGTGTCAAGTGTGATAGTGTCAACATAGTGTAAGGGGTACATGATGTAATATATGATTTGTCTTAACATAGAACTTTACATCTCATTAACTTGTATATTACATACATTACATCTATTATTACATTACATTCATGCTTGCATTCATTCATCATTCATTTATTCTCTTGCACTACTATATGCACCATACATTACATACTATGGAACCTACATATTCATTATAAGCCATACTTATACATGCTTACATTATATAGGATACTTACACCTTATACATCATTTGTTTTACCATTTACTCATGCTTGCATTCTCTATTTAGTTACATAATGTATATACATTAACATGGGTTAAAATCAAATAAAATATTATATTACACAAAAGGGTGCACAAAATGCATATACCGAATAGTAACTCCTACTAATAATTAATACTGTACCAACTCAACATGAATTAAGTTCTCATATTAAAATATGTTATAGATCTATGTGTTAGCTTTCCAAAACTTCAAACGGATCGCGTTTTCGTTTCCGGAAACTCCCGGAATCGCGAAAACACCGAGAACGCGTTTGTCTTTCGTACAGCTGACACTCAAATAATTCTCTAGAAAGTTACAGAAAGAATTAGGCCTATTAATGCATGTTTTTGAAAAGCTAACTTCAATACGCTTCTTTTAAAAAAAACGGGAGGTTAATCCGAGCTTTGAGCTAGAAGTTATGACATTTCTAAGTTATGGCTGAAATTAAAAACGTGGATAAAAATCATGACGGATTTAAATAGTTTGAGCCAAAAGAATACACAATATATATCCTAATTATCCACAACAATAATAATATGAGGAACCACACTCACAAACTTGATTATATAATCATCATGAACCATTTATTATATATATAAATATAGATACACTCTCATTACAATATATATATAAATCTATATATGTAACATGAACACATCCACAACACAAGGACACTCCTATGACCTCCAAATGGACACAAAATGGACACAAATGGAGATACAACCATGGGGGTCATTCCTATGGGTCCAAAATAATCCTATATGCATGTTGGGGTGGATTAGAGGAGAGATTATACCTTCCGGGAGAGAGTTTCAAAGGAAAAGGCCTTCCGACACGACACCGACACGTAGAGATTCCAAAAGGACACGAACGAGCTCCGATTCCTCCCAAACTTGGCTAGCACCCTCTAACTATGGAGTAGAGGAGAAGAGAAGAAGATTTGGTGGAAGAAATGGTGGATTTGGAGATGAAATCAATGGAGTTGTTCTCTAGAAATTTGGGGAAGAACATGAGAGAGAAAATGGATGGATAAAATGAAATGGAAGAGATGATGACTCACCCCTTATCCCCTCTAGAGGTGGCTGGCCATATGGGCTATTTTGTCCTATTTTGAATTTCTAAAACACCCCCCACTAGTCTATTTATTAATATATTGGGAAGGGTTTAAGCCGGGGCTAGTTTAGTCTAGTTTTAAGTCTCTAATTAAACTAAACCTATCCATAAATAATTAGTCTAACCACTAACTAAAATTAATATCATGTGGACTAAAATTAATATCATGTGGGCCATGCCTAACTAGTGTGTGGGTCCCACTAGAGTCAAACTATCCCCCCGGGTCCCCGTTTCAAGTCGAATTGAGTTGAAATTCGAACCCGACTCAAATAACCCCAAAACAATATCATAATTAATAAAATAAATATCAAAATAATTCAAAGAGGTCAAATGCAAAATATTCTTAGCCAGAAATGACATTAAAATATCATAATCACATGGTTAGGCTCTAGGTCAAACAGTCTCTAGGGTTCCACTAGCAAAATATTAAAACCACAAGTCATTGATTTAAATAATTTTAAAATGATTTAAAATCACCAAAAATCATATCATGAATTAAATATCATTATTAAAATAATTATAAACACGAAATTTCAAAATTACCCTCATTTGGAAAACTGGGTGTTACACCCCACCCCCGCCCCCCACCCCCCCCTCTGCTAGCTTCGGGCACCCCCTGCCCCACCTCCCGCCCCGCCCTCCCTCCACAGCCCCCCACCTCCCGCCCCGCCCTCCCTCCCCAGCCCCCCTCCTCCCGTGCTGCCGCGGCCTAGGAGAGAGGCGGGGGCGGGCGGGCGGCCGGAGCGAGCAGGAGGGGGTGGGGGGCGGGGGGGGGGGGGGGGGGGGGGGCGGAGTGAGCAGGGGGGCGGGGCGGGGGGGAGAGGGGGGGGTGCAGGCGGGGCGGCGGAGGGTGCAGGCGAGGCGGGGCGGGGGGGGGAGGGGAGAGGGGGGGTGCGGCCTGGAGTAGAGGGGGGGTGAGTGGTAATTTTAAAATTTTGGTAAGGGCATTATTGTCCAAAAAATTATCTGGGTATCAAGTTGTTACAAAAAAAGTTTAGGGTATCAACTTGAAAAATGGTAATAGTTAAGGGTAGCAATTAGCAATTAAGCCTTTTTTATTTTTATTTTTTATTTTTATTTTTTATTTTTTATTTTTTATTTTTTATTTTTTATTTTTACTTTTTATTTTTTATTTTTTATTTTTTATTTTTTATTTTTTATTTTTTAATTTCTATTTTCTATTTTCTATTTTTTATTTTTTATTTTTATTTTTTATTTTTATTTTTTATTTTTTATTTTTTATTTTTTATTTTTTATTTTTATTTTTTATTTTTTATTTTTTATTTTTTATTTTTTATTTTTTATTTTTTATTTTTTATTTTTTATTTTTTATTTTTTATTTTTTATTTTTTATTTTTATTTTTTATTTTTTATCTTTTATTTTTTATCTTTTATTTTTATTTTATTTTTATTTTTTATTTTTTATTTTTTATTTTTATTTTTTATTTTTTATTTTTTATTTTTATTTTTTATTCTTTATTTTTTATTCTTATTTTTATTCTTTATTTTTATTCTTTATTCTTTATTTTTTATTTTTTATTTTTTATTTTTTATTTTTTATTTTTATTTTTTATTTTTTATTTTTTATTTTTTATTTTTTATTTTTTATTTTTTATTTTTTATTTTTTATTCTTTATTTTTTATTTTTTATTTTTTATTTTTATTTTTTATTTTTTACTCATTATTATTTATTTATTTTTATTTTTAATTTTAATTTTTTTTATTTTGAAAATATACCATTTCGTATTACAAAAGTAATATAATAATACTAATATTGTTACTAACGACAAACTATTTGTTCCACAGCATAATCATTATGAAATTGCTCTATCTAGATTATTTTACTTTCTTCATTTCACTCTTGACTGCTAACTGATCAGCAGTGACCATATTAGCTTGGATTTTCTTACTAAAAAGTAAAATTTGTAGAAAAACAAGTATTAATTTTGTAATAACATTGTTTTTTAATCCAATATTAACAAAAGAAAAATAAAAATTATATAACTATATCTTACAAAGTTGTTGGGGATAATTTATGTAAGCATGCAAATTATATAACTATACTTTACAATGTTATCGGGGATAACTTCTGCAAGCATGCATAATCCTTTATCCTCGTAATATACAGCAGCAAATAGCCAAGTTGCGGCAAATATTCTATTTTTTTTGTCTTCAAAACTTTATCTTCAAATCCCACTGTGCTTGCGTTAATTATTGACAAGGAGTATGTGTCAAAACTTTGGTCGTCGTGGTTACTGAGGACTAATATTTTTTTAATTAATAAAGCATGAGTAAAACGGTGGTCAGAGGCGGAGCTACAGCTGGGCTGGGCCGGGTTGTAGCCCGGGCTAAACTTTTGTTTTTTAAGAACTAGTACTATATGTTCACATTAAAAAACATTAGCAGCCTTGGTGTAGTTGGTTGACTGACTTTAATCTAGTATGCAAGGTTGTGGGTTCAAGTCTTTTCTCTGTTATTTCACTAGTTTTAGTTTATTATTTTATTTTTTTGTTTATTTTTTGAGAATATTACATTAAAAAAAATCAACCATATTTGCAGCCCCCTCTAAAAAAAATTCTAGGTCCGCCCTTGACGGTGGTTATTGGAATCTATAAAATAACAAAGAATTATATAATTAAAATTACATATGAACCGAAGTATAATTAAGTGTGCAACTTTTTTTTAACTTGAATAAAGTACAAATACCGTCCTTGCTATCCAAAAAAAATACTTCTTAAAACCCCTATCCCGACGAGCATAGTAGAGATGGACGTTATCCGAATATGTCGAATTTGTAAAACAGCATCTTTGTCATGATTCTTCCGACAAACACCACCAGCAAACATATCTGGTTTGGACACTCTGGCTGATCGGAGTGGTGATCACACAGCCCACTATGGTGAGGAATCACTGTGGTGAGATACTTTGCGTCGACTTTCGGAGTCGCCGCAGTACTGAAACTAAAGAATTGTTCTTCGTTCGACATAGAAACGTTCGACATGGACGGTAACGTGATAAGAAATTCTAGCATCAAACTAACATAAAGTAATAGTTAACGTATAGGAAGACTACGAGCAGAAGCAAGAGTGAAATGACAATCTGGCCCTCTTTTAGCTTCACACATTCTCCTCTCCTGCCATTTAGCTATGTTGTTTTAGAAAGAAGATACAAATTAGATTTATTATAAGATAATATACATATAAATATTAGAGAGAATAATTATAAGCCAAATATGCAAAGTAAAGAAGGTAGAGGTGTGCTACATATATATAGAGAATAGTATAGGAAAGGAGGATTAGCTATTAGTTTAGCTTAAAAAATAGCCTGGGTGTGGGTACGTGTCTGAGAGAACGAGTGGGAAGGCTGCATAATAGTCCTAACTAGGAGGGGAAAAGCACTAAATAAGAGAAGTAAAATTAGTTTTTTTTAATAGATTTTTCTTAAAACAGTTTTTTTCTTAAAAATGAAAAAGAATCTTTTTCCTTAAAACTGATTTTTCTTTTAAGTATCTAAGAAAAAAGGTTGAAGTTTCAAATATCGTAAAGGAACTCATGTGTGCTTGGTAAATAGGATTTGTATTATATTTGGATTTGGAAATCTCAAATTCAAATCCAAATCCAACTCATGAATTTCCAAATCCAATTATTCATTGTTTGGTATACTATTTGCCATTGAATCTAGTTGAAATCCACAGTGAAACGACTCAGCATTTCCACAGTGAAAGCTATGTCAGGCCTTGTGGCAGTAGTAGCATACATCAAACTCCCATTATGCTTGCATACTCCAACTGCCTGACGCTTTCCCCTGAATTAGGCTTCAGCTTCATATCACACTTGTACGGTATATCGATCCCTGGAAGATCCTGATACCCGTAACAAGTTATCATCTTCTCAACATAATGAGACTGTGACAGCGCTAGTCCAGTGTCTGTCCGGATGATCTTGAGTCCCAAGATAACATCAGCATCCCCTAAGTCCTTCATGCTGAACTTCATCGAGAGGAACTTCTTTGTCTCCGTGACACAGCTTATATCCGTACCTAGGATTAGCATGTCGTCCACGTATAGACAAATGATGACTCCTCTTCCGCCAGCAAACTTCGTATAGACACACTTGTCTGTTTCACTGACCCTGTAGCCATTTGACCTTATGACTTTGTCAAACTTCTCATGTCACATTTTGGGAGCTTGCTTTAAACCGTACAGAGATTTTACCAACTTGCAGACTTTGTCTTCAAGACCTTTAACGACAAACCCTTCTGGCTGTTGTATGTAGATCTCTTCGATCAGCTCGCCATTCAGGAATGTCATTTTCACATCCATCTGATGTATCACCATCTTATGTATCTCTGCGAGAGCAATCAACATTCTGATGATGGTCATTCGGGTTACTGGAGCATACGTGTCAAAGTAGTCGATCCCCCTGCTTTTGAAAAAATTCCTTTGTCCCTAGCCTGGCCTTGAACTTGTCAATGGTTCCATCAGCTTTCATCTTCTTCTTGAAGATCCACTTGCATCTGATAGGTTTTGGTCCTTCAGGTAGATCAACCAACACTCAAGTGTTATTGGAGGTGATTGATTCAATTTCATTGTCTATCGCCTCCTTCCAGAAAATAGCATCCCTGGTCTTTATCGCCTCATCATAGGTAAACGGATCTGCTTCCACATGATAGGTGATGAAGTCATCTCCGAAGTTCTTCGGCCTCCTCGCTCGCTTCGAGACGGCTCAGCGAGTTCTGGTTCAATCGTTGTCTCCTCAGTAACAACTTCATCTTGGACAACTGGCTCATTGAAGATCTCAGTCACCTTTGCACCTTCATCATTCTCCGGAATGTCTGTTAGAACAATGTTCTTGTGCCTTACAAACTTGTCTTCAAAATATTTAGCATCGCGAGATTCGATGATATGATTTGACTCAATATCAAGAAATCTCCGAGCATTACTCTTCTCGGCATACCCCAAGAAGATCGTCTTCGTAGTCCTTGTCCCCAGCTTCTGAATCTTCAGATCTGGGAGCTTCACATAAGCCAGACACTCCCACACTCGAATGACATTCAAGTTAGGTCTGACTTTGAACCAGAGTTCATGAGGAGTTACGTCCGAAGTTGCATACGGCACTCTATTTAGAATAAAAGTGGCCTCAATGCAGCTTCTCTCCAGTAGCATTTAGGAAGACCCGCAGTTAGCAGCATTGAGTTCATCATTTCTGTCAACATTCTGTTCTTTCTCTCCGCTACTCCGTTAGATTGAGAAGAATATGGAGCAGTAGTCTCATTTATGATTCCATGTTCTTTGCAGAACAATGTGAATTCATGAGACCGATACTCTCCGTCTCGATCACTTCTTAGCCTATTGAGTTGTTGTCCAGTTTGTCGTTCAGCCTCGGCCCTGAACTCCTTGAACTTTTCGAACGCTTCGTCTTTAGACTTGAGCAAGTAGACGAACGCGTACTTTGAGAAGTCATCGATGAAGGTTATGAAATACTTTATCCCAATTTTTGTAGAGAATTGCTTGAAGTCACAGATATTGGAGTGCACCAAATCCAGAAGATCTGTGCTTCGATTGACCCGATGAAAGAATTTCCTTGTGATCTTTGTCTGAGCACATACTTCACACTTCTCTACCTTACCCCCACATTTGGAGATAAGTCCTAGACTGGACATTTTGTTAATTCTTTTACAGTGAACATGTCCTAACCTATTATGCCACAACTCAAGAGAATAATCAGAACGAGCGATTGCATTGATTACATTTGACTGGTTTACAAGCCAAAATTTGAACATCCCTTCGGTTTGAAAAGATTTTCCAAAGTATGTTTCCTTCTTGGACATCACCATCTGGCTAGCATTGATGTCCATCCTCAAGCATGCGTTGCTAAGCAGGCTTCCAGAGATCAGGTTCTTTGCAATCACCGGAACGTGCTTCACACCTTGAAGCGTCGAGTGTTTCCAGATGTAGCTCCACAGTTTCGATCCCCAGAACTTCAGCTTGGGCTTGGTTCGCCATGATAACTTTCTCAGAAGTTGGCTGGTATGTGATGAACTATTCCTTGCCAGAGCAGACATGGCAGGTCGCACCAGTGTCTATCTACCAGTCAGAGTCAGCCCCCACAGCTGTGATCTGAGCAATCATAGCAACAATATTATGCTCACCTTGTTCAGTTTGTTTGGGCTTGGATTTACATTCACTCTTATAGTGGTCCTTCTTACCACAGTTGAAGCAAGTCACGTGGGACTTGGACTTCTGTAGCTTGAACGAAGGACCCTTCACTTTCAGATTAGTGAAGTCCTTCTTCTTGTGATGAGAAGCCACCTATTTTCCCTTGAACTATATTGTCTGCACCAAGTTGGCCTTTGCCAGTTGGTTGGACAGAGAGTCCATCTTCTGTTGAGATCGTATTTCGTCCTCAACGTAGATCTCTTGTAGGAGATCTTCCAAGCTAATGTCCAGCTTCTTTCGATGCATTCTAACATAGAAGTTTTTTCAACCAGCAGGAAGTTTCGAGACTATCTCTCCAACGACAAACTTTTCGACGAGGGGCATCTTCTCGTCGTCTAACTTCTGGCGCAACTTCAGGAATTCCTTCACTTGAGGTAGCATCTCCATCTCGTCTTCGAAGAGCCACTTGTGTTACTTCTCGACGATAAAGATTTTGGACATGTTCTCATCATCTTCATATAGCTTACCCAAAGAATCCCAGATGTCTTTGGCCTTCACCTTCTTGGAATATGACTCTGCCAGAGAGACTTCCATAGAATTGAGAATCAGCAGTTTACAGATGTTGTTTTCTCTCTTCCATTTGCTCTGCTTGACGAGTGCAGTAGCAATAGCATCGGCAATTCCTCCTTCTGGAATCGTCGGTTCATCCTTAATCAACAAATAGTCTATGTCCACGAGTTGAAGATTAAGGGTGACCTTCCTCTTCCAGATTTGGAAATATTTTCCGTCGAATTTCTCCAACTTGTTAAAGCTGGTATCGATGAGAGAAGCACAAGAGTTCTCCATCTACAAGGATCTTGCTTTGAGATTGTTAATCCCGGGGCTTGATCAAAGATGGTAGACTCGATGTCGAGATCAGAGGTTCAACAAATGTTCATCTTCTGATTATTCTCGAGATCCAAGAGGAACACTATAATATGAATCTGATTACAAAAGCAACAATAATCAGAAAGTAAATTTCACGTTCTTCCTCGCAATCGTAGTTGCTGACGGACAGAACTGAGTTCAGAAAATAAATCTCACGTTCTTCCTTGCAATCGCAGTTGCAGACGGACAGAACTGAGTTACAACTCAGATGAAGGAGAAGAAAGAAGAAAGAAGAAGAGGAAGGGTTATTGCTGGGGTGATTAAGATCGTCGTTGCTCAAAGTAAGATTCGCCCCACCACGATCTAATTCCAGGAACCAGCAAGTTCACGAAGAACTTCTAGAACGCTCGTAAGTCAATATTTGAGACTTGAACGGGCTTCCTAGACATTACAGACTCCCTTAGCTCTCTTCTTGGTGCATCTTTCAAAGGAGGCCAAGGGGCTCTATTTATAGAGTGGAGTGAGACTTCACCTCTTCTCCTATCCGATGTGGGACTAAAATACCAATACTCAAAAATAGAGTTTGATATTTTAGATCATCTCACAATCAGCATAGAAGTGTGACAGTCCACGCCTACCCGCCGAACACTCCCGTGCATGCACAAGACATCCTGGAGTCCGTGTCCGAGTCCGAGTCCGCACAACAAAAATCAACTTATATCTTTGTTGGAATTAATCCTTTTTCCTTCTAGGAAAATACTCCCACATGACACACACTTGTGTCCCACTACACCTCATGTGCACACCTCAACACAAGCAATGCATTATATTGAGATACTCACACTACACCATAATAGGCGATTACCCACGGTTATTACCGTGACAATTATTATTCATCACGGTAATAACCGTTACTAGTGGGGCGTGGTTAATATTTAGTCATGGTAATAACCGTTACAAATATTTATTTTGGTCACGGTTAAAACCGTGACAAATAGTTGTTTTGGTAACGGTTATAACCGTGATAGAAGTCCATTTATGTGACGGTTATAACCGTGACCAATATTCTATTTGTCACAGTTATTAATGTTGCAGTTAGTTTGTTTTGTCACAGTTTTTACTGTGACTACATTATTATTTTTCGTTAATATTCTCCAATAATTGTCACAGTTATAACCATTACAATTGGACTATTTAAATTAAATAAAAAAACTACATTCAACTGGTAACTAAACAATAAACAACACATCTAATTTCATAATATTTCACTTTCATAATAATTCAACCATTCCAAACCAATAACTAAACCACAAAATTTTTAATAACAATTCCGAGCAAGTAACTAAACCACATAATTTGCAATAACAATTCAACAATTCCAAACTAGAAACAAAACCACATAATTTCGAATAACAATTCAACCATTCAAATTAATAATTAAACCACATAATATTTGATTAATAAGCAACTAAACCACGGGATGTTCAATAGCATCCATACATTAATATTTTAATAAGGAAACATTCCATTGTTGGTTTCAATGACAACATGAATGTTGGTACACTTTTCCTCTACATCTTTGTGTTGTAATTTATGAAAACAACAATGGAATGAGAATGGGGCTGGGGATTGTGGATGGGCTGGCTGGGACCTGGCCTGATCTGAGGATGGGGCTGGCCTCATGTTTGTTGAATGGGAGGGAGGCGAGCATGTGGCTGTGGATGCTGCAGTTTTTGTCGCTTCGCCATCTCCTCGTGTTGCCTCTGTTGCTGGCGCTTCTTCTTAGTCTGGAACTCGTGTGAAGCTTCATACTTCGGTAAGCTGTTAATAGAAAGGGACCCAATATAAATGTTACAAAATTGAACTTGACTATTCTCCATCGCGACTGAATGCAAGAGATTACATAAGAAAAAAGCTTTTAAAGGGGGCCTAACAAAGAAAGAAACCTTTTAGGATCGCATGGTAATGGCATCTCACTCTGAGCTGTAACCAGTTACAGATTTGGGACTAGCTTATTCATCATGTTTCTACAACCAAAAATCCGTGGAGTGGCACCTCACTCTGAGAAATCAAACTCACGCTCTTCATTGGTATATGAACATTTTGTTAACAAATATTTTTCATGCCTGTCCAATGCAGTCATTTGTTAGAAAAAATCACTTCCTATTGAAATCTGCAAAAGAAGAGAAGCATCATATCCGTGACATACCAGTATTCGAGGGACCGAAACTAGAACCAATGCAATACAATACAAGCATAGGGAGAGAGCTGCTCCGGCAATAAAATTGTGCAGCAACCGCTTGTTGTCTTTACCAGGGACGAAAGCTATCTTAAGAGTATTTGTCAAGTCAAAGACCCGATAGGATATCTGAGGGGGAAAACAGTTATGGCATAAGACAATATGGTCATTGTAATCTTTTTCATGAATTCTGTATCAATGGAGTGGAATGTACTTACAAAGAGATAGAGTGCTGTTACAAGTAAGAAATTGAGTAATGGGTAATCTGGAATGAAGGAAAGAAGCCACTTTGGCTGAACATTAGGCACGTTTGACCTGCAGATACACCCCCCACAAGACAAATATTAGAAATCAATACATCCATCAGCAAAAGAAGCTTCTAAGTTTCTAGCCCAGTAATTTCAAACATTTTGCCCATGAACAACCTTTATAAGTATTTTTAGCATCTTTAAGTTCTGAAGATAAAACAATTGAACACCATACATTGAAAACCTTAGTTCTCCACTTTACTCATATTTGTGTAAAATGACCCTGGTGTCTCCAGTGTTGACATCTCCACATCCAATGATGTTTTACAAGTGGTATATTAATTATCTTTGTGAGGGTTCGCAGCTTTCTGACTGACAATCACTCAATTACTGTAAATTACCACACTGTAAATGTCGCCCGTAGGTCACTAGCTTACACTCCTTTGAAAATTGTCATATCCTTGCCGGTCATCAAATATTCTCTCATTTTCTATGTTATAGTTTCAATAGTTCCTTATGTTGTCGTGTCTTTGTGTCTCTCTCTTACCGAGCTCCTCTGGTTTGTCCATATGAGTCTCCTACGACCAAGGTATCCATGTCTTCTTTTTCTTGTGTCCGACTACCCTTGTTCATGGAAAACAATGTGCACACGAATCTTGTTTTTTTTCTTTTCATTTGAATCATTTTCCTGTTAAGACTTTCAATATTATACTTCATTTGCATCCATTTCCCGCTGCTTATAATCTAGTATGTTTGAATCAATTCGGTGAAATTCACTAGTTCCATTCATTGGATTTCATATACCAGAATATTGCTTATTTTCTTCTGCCAGTTTCTATACAGGAGGAGGGTATCGAACATGCGAAAGTCAAACAGTACTTAAATTATTCATACCTTAGCCAGATATGGATCTGGGAGATATATGTCTCCAGTGTTATCTTGCCAAGCCACCTAACAAAGGAGGGGAAACATGTCACTAAAAATGGTAAGTAACAAATATAAATAACAAATAATACAACGAGGATGTTGTCTGGAAGAGATTGTAGAAATATATAACTTACGCAAAAAGAGTCAAGGAAAAACTACGTAGCTGATGCATAAAATTACGTAGGCAGATGTAAACCCTGTGTTTAAAATCATATTTATGATTAGATCAGAATGCAACAAAGTCTTTTTGAATATAAAGTAACTATAACCAAAGTTGTGATACACATACGTTATGGGTATCCATGAGGTGTAAGGATGGTACTTATTGTAAGTAATTTTGTCTAGCTTGTAGATATACTCATACCACAAATAACCAACCTGCAAAAAAAGATCATGTGTATTGTATTTAACTAGAATAAGCAATTTCAAAATCAACTAAACAAATGTGACTGACCACCAAAGAAACTGCAACAATGCTTTTTAACTCGATTTTAGAAAGGTATTTCTATACTTTGAACTTTTCTAAAATTTCAGGATCTTCAAGGCCGTTAGCCTGCTTGTATAGGTCAAGATCAGAACACTTTAACAGGACAACAAACAAGTGCTTAAACCCCTCTAGGCACTGCAATATGATATTCTCATATCATCAACACACTCCATACCTTTAGTTCAAAAGAGAAACAATATAGTCCAACGGAGTTATATTCTAATTAATTCCATTACAAGATTCTATATCTATACTTTTGAAATGATAAATTAAAGCTCAGTGGCTACTAAACACAACATAAGTGATAACCGTGGAACATAAAAAAACCATACAATTTTGAGAAAACTTCTATTTAATCAATGATAATGTTCTAAATCTAGATTTTCTACAAATATAGTTTCCAAGTGACATTCACCAATTTGTCTACAATTTGTCTCAGAATCTTACAAAATCTGTAGAAAGCAACTCCACTTGATTCATGTAACTTGAATCAAAAGAAGACTTTGGTGCACAAGGTCGATTGAACTTTGCATTAATTTTTTTTTACTGATTGAGGGATCATCTGCTAAATTGATGTTCATGATTTACTTTTTTGGATTTAGATATGCATGTTTTCCTTTACCTATATTTTCATGTTGTTTAATTGTGAACCATAGCTTCAATTTTCAGGAAAAATGTATTCATTGCTTTTAATTGTCATGTTACAAATGCTTCTTTGGTACTGATGTCCTTTGTTGCCTGTAACAAGGCGAGACGGGCTTCATTAAGAAGAGAAATTCTTCACATAGATTTTCTTACTCCACCTGTTGTGAAAGAGACCCTTTTGGCTCTAGAAAAGCTAGCTGATGTCCAAGCAGTGTCTCAGGGAGGATATCCACAGGTTAATCTTCTACTTATTTATACACATGTTATTCTTTTTTCCTGCAAATTGTTTCCTATGTAATTTAAACCTATCTTGGTTTATCCAGGCAGAACGCTGCCACCTTTCTATTGGACATCCGGATATTATGACATTTGTCCCTGATGTAGTTGCAGCTCTGAGGTCCACTCGACACAGATAGCATTAAAATTCTATGACCATGAAATATGTTTGCTAAACATTTATTTTGTCCAGCATCTCAGGTAATTTTAGGTTTGAACCTTGTTCTCATGGTGACTTCCTTGGCTCGATACTTGGCACAGGGATTGTAAGGGAAAAGGTTGGAGATATATTTGTGCAGGTATCCGTCAATCAGTGGCAATTTTTTCTTTTATATCTTGGTGTGTGTCCTTTTTTTGAACTTTAGGTTCGACTAACACAATTAAGATACTATCAAACTTCTGCAGGGAGAGAAGGGGGCCCAAGTCATTGTTGTTCCAGAACTTGTTGACTTCCTTGTAACGTCCTTGAATAAGGTGGGCAATTCTTTATGCAACATTGAGTTATACAAAATTGTGGGTGAGGATAGTTTAAGCATCTATATAGACAACAGTGAAATAAGTGACTAACCAACAGCATGACCCCAGTGATGATACATGGATCAAAGCGACTGTTGCTCTGTACATCTTCCTTCAGGATAGGCATATTCGTCATTTCTTGAGAGATGGAAGAATAATACCAAAACCGCTTGATGATTTGTCGTTCTTGTTTTACAATTGGATTTTCTTTTAGTTCTTAGTTGTATTAGTTCTGTACAATACCATTACAATATTTTTTCATAATACTATCTGAAAGAATAACAGTAAAACTTGCTACATATTATTAACTTAGTTGATTACTTTTTTCCTGAAAGAAATGGGCAAAGTCTAAAGAATTAGACTACTAATTCTTTAGTGAAAATTTTGGTTTTTCCCTAGTCTAGAGGCAATGTGTTTGTCCATTCGGTTTGGTCTTTATCCCTGTCGGATAACTTCATGGTACAACAAACTATATATATTGAACCCAATACTTGTCGTGACAAAAGCAAAACCAAGAATCAATAGTTTCCCTAAAATGAATCAAGAAACAATCCATGGTTATGGACTTAAATCCATAAATCAAAGTAATTTTCCAGAATGTTAGGCAAGAACAGTCAATTGTTAAGACTTCAATTCTGTACGGATGTAGCAAGCTTTTATTTGTGTATCTAAAAAATAATATAGACACTACAAATTAGATTGATAATCAAAAGGCAGTTATACATTAGAGATTTAATAAGAAATTAGTTAGACAGGAGAAATTCCAGATGAACAGATGCGCATACCAAATATACATATCTCATTAGTTTGATAGATATTTTTTTCATACCCTCAGTTAGTTAGGTATGAGAAATATTAGGCTAAACAGGTGGAATGCATGTTTCTTTTAGAGAATTCAAAACTGGATGAACGCACACTTATTTACACCAAAATCTGAGGTGAGGAATGTGTCCAACCTGCCCCCACCTTGGTATCCAAAAAATTCATGTTGTTGACCCCAAAAAGTTTTCAACTAAAAGTTCTGTTCTTCTTCTTGTTATGGACCTATGGTAATATATTACCTACCACCAAGGGGGTGGTCTAGGGGTAACCTAGTAAGGGAGGGGAGGAGGGGGCATGGGTTCAAATCCCATTCCGAACAATTATTAAATGGGAGGGGGTCTTGGTGCTAGTAGCTTATACAGGGTTGGTCATTAATGACATGCTTTATCTTAAAAAAAAGCTTGACAAATTCACCTTTTATAGATGATTTGCAGGCTGCTGATGTACAAAAAAAAATGAAATCAGATTTCAATTTTCAAGTATCTATGAGTCGTACACTTCAATACTTGGTAATCAAATGTTACTTAATATTTGAATTGACAATGCAGGATAATTGGATCACAATTAAAGTTTTAATTTCATGTGACCCTCATGTTGATTTCAAGCTCGAGAGAGCATTGGAGGAAGCTTGAGAGAGAGGAGAAGGAGAAGGAGAGGAAAAAATGAAAATGTGAGGGGGAGAGAGGGCTGGAGGAAGGTCAAGTGAAAAAAGGAGAGGGAAAATGAAAATGAGTGCGGGAGGGTGGGCAATTCGCACCTTGGTCCTCGACACCTTTTGCATCGCAGTGCACCTTGAGCCTTTACTGACTTTGGTAAGAACACGTGTGCGATTCACGTTGCCAAGACTCCAATTTTCAATGAGGGCACGAAATACATTGAGGTCAATTGTTTAGCAGGATAAGGTCAAGCTTCGTCGGATTCAACTTCCTCTCCTTTTTGCTACTTTCCAGCTAGTTGACTTTCTAACCAAGGATGCAAATCGAATCGGGTCTAATGGAGCTTTGATCCGCCTGATTCGACTAGGAAAAAATTTGTAGGCAAACTTAATGGAGGGGAAGGTCAGTATAGAGACAAGTTCCAACCTCCAAAACCGAGTTGGATAGGAGTTGGAGGCAAGGACACCCACTTTGCATTTTCCATTAGTTGAACTGAATATTATAACGTATTTAGTTGGAGGCAGATATGGAAGATATGGAGGTGGTGTTGGAAGGTTACTCTAACCCCCATTTGGAGTTGGAGGTGGAGCCAATATTTATCCTTTGAATCAAGAGGCGGATGAAGATGTGTAGGCAAATATTTTTTGGTGGAGGCAGGAGGGTCCAACCTCCAACTCGAATCTAATCCGTTTATATCCCTAATTCTCATCAAGGTCTTGCCTCGATCACTCTATGATATCTTCTCTCCAACTTAGGCACCCTTACATCTAAATTCCAGAGTGCAGGGTAGTGTAGGAGATGGTAATAGTTTTATTGTATACACTTCTATGTTTGTGAGTATTTTTCATCTTTAGTGTCATTATCGGGGAACTACTAGGAAGGAGTACCTACCCTTTTACTAAATATTGTAGTCCTCTTCTCTAAATAAAATAAGTCCACTATTGTTTTGAGCCAACTTCTCATTATGCAATCTCTTACAACATTTGTATCTGATCTAAAGTATGTTGAAGGTGTCGCTTGGGACCATCTCCATTAGAGTTTCTAAAATTGAGTTTCTCTCTACCTGGGCATTGTAGTATAAGTAAATTTCTATTCTAGCTGGCAGAGTTTCTACATAGAAATTGCATTCTAAAAACACTCTCCAATGGTTCTCAATTTCTATCATATGTGACAAAATATAAAAGGATCAATTTAATGATTTTGTTTGGAAGTAGGACTCAATATTAATTTATATGAGAGGGAATTTCTATGAGTGTTTCTACATGTAGAAATCCTCATCTTATATCATTGGAAATTGAGATAAAAACCACTTTTGCGAGAAGGTTTTTTTTTCCTTTCAGAATTTGTGTCGTGTCCTAGTGAGAACATAACGCCACAAAACTCATCAAATTGGAAACAAAGAATTACACAGATCAAAGAACACCGAGATCGACAAGGACACGGTGCCAGGGCTACGTACCGTGTCTCGTCGCACGCGTCGGACACGGCGATCAAAATCATCGTTGACAAAAATTGATTGAAGAGAGGGAGGGAGAGTGGAGTAGTAGTAGTGGTAGTACCGATGAGGGAGGACTCGAGGAGGTGTCGGCTCATGAGGACCTGGTCGGTGGGGGAGAGGGATCCGAGCTCCTCCGTCCATTTGCCGATGCTGGCCATGCTGTAGAGGTTGGAGGCGAGGAGCACCAGGAAGGTCCCGGCGACGGTCTTGACCACGAGGGGGGCCCGGCCGCGCTTGAGGCGGTCGAGGCCCATGGTGGCCAGCTTCCGCGGCAGGGGGATCTTGTACATCAACAGGACCACCACCGCCACCTCCGCCGCCACCATGCTGAATATAACCCAAACATTGCAAGATGAAACTTTAGATTATAAAATGGGTACAGAGAAAAAAGCTACTCTTAATCAATTGAATAAAAAACCCCTAATAAACGAACTACAAAATTAGCATGCGAAGAAGTTAATAGTATCAGAAAATAAGAGAAAGGAAACGACCAGACAAGGAAAGAAAAGGAGGAACTCTAAGAAAACCCTAAGAAATTTTCAGATTCTGAGAGAAGAAAATTCTCAAACCCTAAGAAAACTCTTAGAAAACCGAAATGTAGTCGGCGGGACTAAGAAAACTGAAACTGTAAGGGATTATGAGAGGAAAGAAGAGGACGTACCTTCATTGCTTCATCGGCGACTGGTGGAGGGAAGCGTAGTCGGCGAGCACCCTGAAAAAATTATAGTCACAGGAAGTGGTCAGAGAGGAAGGGGGAACCCTGAAAAATGAGTGCGGGAAAATTTTGGGGAAATTTTTTCCTTTCAGAATTTGTAACACTCATCTTTTGGCACATGTTGTACATGTGATCTAGGCTGTAACTTTGTCACAATATTTACTGTTACAAATAATATAAAAAGTAAGAAAAATATAGAATTATAATTTTAGTAACAATTTTTTACTTATAGTAACAGTTATAACCGTCACTAGCTTGTAACGGTAATAACTGTTACTAAAGTGAAATTTTTTGTGTTACAATTTGCGTATTATGGTGTAGTGTCACCATTTGGTGTTGCCGATGTGGGACTATCTTTCCTAGTCCAAAGTCAAAAACACCAACACATTCTCTTTCAGGATGTTGTGTATTATGTTGTCGTTTGGCCGAACCCGTGGCTGCCCATCTAAGTACCAGGCTCCGTCTCGAATAATGGAGCTAACCCAAACCCGCCTCTGTATAGGCCGTTGTATGGTGTCGCCCATATGCTCACCCAGGAGTCTTCACCTATGGATCATGCCAAAGCTCGGTCGTAGCTCCATCCCGGATACGCCTAGTAATGAATTGTCGCACCTCCATCCTAAGCTAGAGGAGATTTTTGAAGCAAACCGATTCATTATTATTTCATCGGTAAGCCCAAATTTTTTCGTATTTTAAATATCTGCTAGCTATCCACCTCGCCTAGAAAGATTCACCAATAAGGAAGTTCCAGACCAGCTTCATACCTGCCACTTTTCTCAGGGACTGAATTGGTCGCAAGCCAACTCCTCCCTCAGCCGTCGGCCTACAAAGCATCCCCCATGAGATAGCATGGATTTCGCCCCTCCACATGAAGTCAGCGCATATCTTTCCAGCTTTCGGACAATTGCTTGTGATAAAAGAGTGGATTGTAGCCAATACATAACTACTGCAGCAACTACAGTGCGAATCAGCTCAATCCGTCCCCCGAACGACAAGCTCTAGCCTTGCCACCCTTCCACCCTTCGCTTCACGGAGTCCACAAGCTCTGACACTCCTCCATCCTGGCGTAGAAACAGTTAATAATAAAGAAATTAATGAGCCTATTACAAATCCTTTTACATGCCTACAACTCCCAAATTTATTCTAGTTCAATGGCATGTTTGATGTTTCAATAGTATTCTATCAACTCCTCCGGCTGAACATCATGATGGTTGAATCAGGATGACAAATGAAGGGAATTATATAAATTTATACAAGACTGTCCAAAAGAAATATTTGTTAAGGGTCTGTTTGACAATTATAGGGGTAGCGGTTGTGAGATATTTTTTTGAGTGCCGTTTATGCACGGTTATAAGGGATCCAATTTTGGTGATTTTAAGTAGTGACTTTTAAACCAGTCTAATTCATTCTTGGTAGTTCACTAACGAGCGGTTCTGATAGTTTTTTACACAAAGAAAATTCAGAGAAAGGTATGTGTAGTTATAATTATATATTTTTGGTGATAATATAAATAAAAATAAAATAATAAAATCCTCAAAATATACCGATTTGAGGTGTTTATAAAGCCACCCAAAATTATATTACATCCATTTTGGAAAAAATTTGAGCGACTAAAATCAGTGTCTCAAAAAAATTAACAAGCAGTTTCATAAACGGCCAATTTTAAAATATCTCATAACTGATGCAAACACCGTTATCAAGCAGATCCTAAGAGCATCTCCAATCCTATTGTGAGTTTGAAAAAAATGGTTGCCACATAGGAATGACAACCATTTTTTCCAAAAGTACTTCTCCAATGCAAATGTGAAATAAAGTGTGGAGTTGACATGACAATGACATGGCAAAGACAACGTGAAGTTGGTTGTCTAGATCTAGACAATGCACTTCACAATGTCTTCATGTCCACATCATCATTGGTGAATAAAAATATTTATAAAAAGAAGTAGAAGAGTAAAAGTTGTCTTGAAAGTTGTAAAAAATTACTTTGTATTGTCTTCAAGATATAGTAAAAAAATTGGCTATAATAAAGGCTGACCTCTGCTCCAGGCCCGGCCGAGATCGAGTACGACCCGAAAGTGAAAATTGGCTAATTAATTACCTAGATAGAGTGACAATTTGCTTTTTTACATTGGCCAATTAATCACCATATATGAAAAATTAATTTTTCAAGTTAAACTGTTATTTGTTTGATAGAAACTAATTAATCTTCAAGATATAGTAAAAAAAAATAGACTTTTCAAGTTATAGTAGAAAATATTATTTTTATATTGGCTTATTTTATTTTATTTGGCCCCGGCTCGGATAAGCTCGATTTGATTACAATCGAAACCAACCGTGTCATGGGCCACTTACCTGACTGACCTAAGACTTTTTACACTTAGGGGACGTTTGGTACGCAATAAATTTTTTTATTCTCGAAAATAATAAGGAGGGGATCTACCACCATTTTGTTTAGGCTATAGAATAATTATTTTCGAAAATTAAGAATACCCGTATAAATAATTTACCTACAAAGCACAGAAATTTTGTCCCTTAAAAATAGGTGGACTTAATTGTTTTGCCCTGGCAAAATTAATTTGTTTTATTTTTTTTCCTTACTTTTTATCTAATTGAACGTTTTTTTTTCTTTCTTATTATTTTTTCGTTTTTGGTTGTTTTTATTTTTTTATTTTTTCCTTTTTTGTCGTTTATTGGTCGTTTTTTCGTTTTTCGTCTTTTTTATATCATTTTTTGTCCTTTTGAGGTCAATTTTTTGTCCATTTTGCTCGTTTTTTGTATGTTGGTCATTTTTTTTCTCTTTTATCTTTATGTCGTTGTTTGGTCGTTTGTTTCACATTTGTGTCGTTGTTTTGTCATTTTTATGGTTTTTAATTTTTTTGTCGTTTTTTGGTTTTTTTTTGTTTTTTGATTTTTGATCTTTTTTGTCTTATTTGGTCATTTGTCGCTTTTTGATCGTTTTGTCGTTTTTTGTGTGCCTATTTTATCGTTTTTGACCTTTTTTATTTTTTTGTCGATTTTTGGATTTGTATTTTATTTATTTTTTGTCATTTTTGGTTTTTTTGTCGAATTTTGGCCGTTTTTTCTCTTTTGTCATTTTTTTGTTATTTTTGTCGATTTATGTTTTTTTTTTGTCTTTTTGTTCCTTTTTTGGGTTTTTGCCTTTTCTTTGGGTTTTTTTTTTCCTTTTTATCTTTTTTGGTCTTTTGTCGTTTTGGTCGTTTTATTTGATCTTTTTTGTCTTTTTTTTTTTTTTTTTTTTTTTTTTTTTTTTTTTTTTTACCTTTTTTGTCTTTTTTTTTTGGTCTTTTTTTCGTTTTTTGTTTTGGTCGGCTTTGCTGGTTTTTTATCGGATTTTTTATTCTTTTGTTTTTATTGGTTTTTTCTTTCTTTATGTGTTTTTTTCGATATGTTTATTTTTTCGGTTCTTTTTCTTTCTTTCTTTTTTCCCTTTTTTCTCGTTTTTTGTGTTTTTTTAATTTTTTTTTTGTTTTTTATCCTTTTTTTATTCTTTTTTGGAAAATATTTATATAGTCACCAAATATAGAAACGTAATTTTTCAGATTATTTAATTATTTAGAATTTGATTTGCGTAAATATAGAATTTTCGACTTATATAGTATTTCCTATGTCCGATCCGATCCGGCTCACAATAGTTCATAGACGAAATCCGACTTGTCCATCCAAATTTCGTCCCGGTTCAGTCATTTTCTTTTGGAAAATGTTTGATTTACAATCAAACTTTTACAACCTTCTTACAACTTTCACACATTTGCTGACATGTGGGCCAGGCCAGAAAATGGGTGAGTGGTTGTAAGAAAATTGTAAATATTTGGTTGTAACTGTAGCATTGCTCTTTCCTTTTCCACTTGACAGTTCTAATAACATGACTCGAGAAAAAAAATAGCATTAGTCCAAGTCTCTGTTATATGGTCACTGTTTTAAGTTTTTCAACATTTCTTATCTTCTTATGTTGTTGTGCTGTCACTTTTAGGCCTTCCGTTACATTGTCCCTTTTATTTCTTTATTTTATCATTGATCATACTGTGCGCCTTAAGTCGCACTCTCTCACATATGATTTTCCACACATTAAGATATGATCTCTATCACTTCACCGTCCAAATCTAAAGACTAAAATGATGAAATCTCCTTTTTCATGTCAAGCCCTCTTTATATATTAAAAAATCCTGGAGAAACTCATGAGTTCCTAAGTTTTAAAATTTATCAATAATAGATCGTTAGATTATATATATCTTTAAGAACTTAAATAGAAAAAGCCAAAATTTTAAATAATATTTTTGTACGTATATTATAACTTTATTGTAAGTTCTTAATGTGAGTTTCCATTTGAGTTTTTATAGTCGAACTGTTATATATTGTCAAAACCTTCAAAATAATATACAATAATACTAAATCATGCGTCCATATTTGTATTCTTCAATATCGAGCATATGCAATAACTAGTGCATGCATTTTGCTATTTTTTTTGTTCTCCGTTTTCATAATCCATAATCGACAATAATCCAAAGAGGCGTAAAGATAAAAATGTATAGCTTAGGGATTTAGACTCCACTTTTGTGCACCCCCATTTAGGGGGATTATTTTAACCTTCGATATTTGATATTAATTAATGGAGTTTGTTTGACTATTTTAAAAAATTTATAAATAAATTATGTTAAACTATTACTTAGAATTTTTTAGCCTACGATATTAGAGTTTGGACCTAAGATATTCTTTTAACCTTCGATATTTGATAATAATTAACGGAGTTTGTTTGATATAATCGTGGATATTAGAGTTTGTATTTCGAAATTGTCCAACCTTAGTATTTTGGTCTCTAAATCATTGTTCATTAGCCTACGTGAACAGTAATCTAGAGATCCAAATTTTAATATTGGACAATATCCATTAATATGTGATACCATGTTACTAAATATCCCTTTATTTTTAATTATGATAGCTTATTTAGACTGATTTTTAATTACAATTATTTTCTTTTGTATTTTTTATTAATTAAAGATGTATGTAAGACTCAAACACGGTTGATATTTTAGCCGTTTTGAAGCAGCTTTAGTTTTTTAATAATAGAAATTTAGAAAGTTGTTGGTTTTTTAAAATTCAACAATAAAAGGGGGTCTCACTTAAACTTATTAAGAATGTTGTTGGGTTTTTTTTTTTTTTTTTTACTTTTTAATTTTTTTTTGAAGCAACCAAACAAACTTAACTATCTTAATAGATAACCCCGTTACTTGGGCTCAATAATTTCGGCCAAAGAAACAAGCTAGAATAAGTGTGCAATATTTATTTTGTTCTCTTCTTTTAGCATGTCCCCTCCATTCTTGATGCAACTTGTAATGTTGCGAAAAAAAATTATCCAACGATTTTCGAAAGCAACTAAAACCTACCTTACATTATTGAGAGAGGAACGTAACGGATTACTAGCTAATACTCCTAAATAATAGTACGAAAATAAAGGAGCATTAATCTTTAAAAAGAGCACCTATAGAGCATACTAATTTTTGTTCACCCATGAAAATTTGTGTGATTTTCACCATATCATTTAAGGTTAGTCACGTATCAATTGAAGACCATTTCTTCCATTATTATAGGTTGTCATGCGATAACTCTTAGGCCTCATTTGGTTCACTTCCTATCACATTCTCTTTTCGTTGTTTGGTAAAATAAGAAAATCATCTAGAAAAGAACATTTAATTTTCTTTCCCGTATTTGGTTGGTGCAGAAAAGAAAAACAAAAATACATCAATTTCCAATAATATTCTTACCTTTTAAAATAAAAATGACATTATAAAAATTCAAAGGGATCCAACATACGAGAAGTTAATGGTAAAATAAGCAATAACACATGGTTGGTTTTGTCATAATTTTTGTAATAAATGTTGAAAAAGGAGGAGGAAAAATCAATCTCATAGGTCATGAGTGGAACCATATCCCCTCTCATTTTTCCTCTTGTCAGGAAATTGATTCCCAAGTTTGTGGCTAGCAAACAAAGGAAAGGAAAAACTTTCCTTTCCTGGCCTCGTTTGGTTCCCGGAATGAAAGGGAAAGGAAATCAATTTCTTTCATTTGGGAAATTTTATTTTCCATTGATTTTTCTTTCCGATGTTTGGAAATGCCAAAAAATTTAGAAATAAAAGTGATTATTTCAATGTGGAAAAGTGATTCTTTCCTTGAATGGATTGAACCACTTTTTTTTCATAATTTATCTTCCATTGAAAATCACTTTCTTTTTCTCTTTAATTTTTTTGACATCCAAACATAAGAAAGTAACTGCTGTTTGCAGAATTTATGTACCAAACATTTTTTTTTTCCTTTTAAAATTATGAAACCTATTGATTATTTTAAAAAAATAACACCTACAGTCAGAAAGATCCACAATTTTATATTAGAAATGACATATATTCTACACAGGTTAGATGTTATTCAAACATGTCAACATTGTTAGGAAGATGATAACGTGGACATTAAACCACAATTTTATATTAGAAATGACAATATTTTCTACACTGGTTAGATGTTAGACCAGATGTTATTCAAACATGTCAACATTGTTAGGAAGATGATGACGTGGACATTAAATGAAACTCTTATCAGGTATTTGTCCAAAGTTTAGGTGTGGAGTCTCCCCATCAAACAAGTCAAGCAAGTGCCTTAGCTTTGCCACACGGGTGTTGGGTGTGGGGAACGCTAGTACACCAAACTATTCGTGTTCGTCTGGTCGGGCCCACTGCATCGCGGCCGTCGAAAGGAGATCGAACGGACGATATCGTGCCACAAGAGTTGGTCCCACCAATGGGGGGGATGTTTCTCGTGCTCTTGTTCATTGGATCGGTGGGAACCAAATTGAATGTACCGACGTGGTGGGACCCGACAGCCCGATCCGAAAGCGTTTGAATGGGTTTGAACTACTACTTGAAAGACCCGACCCAATAGTTCATGGGTCGGATGCGGATCAGGAAACGACTCCATTCATTTATTTGGTTGGATATGCGATTTGATGGGAATGTCTGTCTAGTTTGTAAATCCCATTTGGGGAATGCTGAGAAAAACTTCAAAATACTAGTAAAAGCAAGTAGGTTGTACGTAAAATTATTTTTCTTTCTTTTCAATCTTATCAAAAAAAATAATTTAAATGCTGAAAAAAACTTTAAAAATATGATTCGAAACTTATATGAGTCAATTGGTTGAGATTTTCGCAGTTAAAAAAGGTTTGAAATCCAAAATGAAATATATAAACTTCCAAAGAAGAAAAAAAAGTTTATAAGAAGGTTGGTTTGACAATTTCACTCTTACTATTGTCACTTTTTGTTGGTGTACGAATTCAGTTGACTCTTATGGTCAGAGAGAAGAGGTACAACCTCTCTGGCTAGGCCGAGACTGTTTGCCATTAAAAATTTTTGATTGTAAATTTCAATGCAAACAGAACAGTGTTACAATGTAGGACTTAGACGTAGTCCTAGGAGTACACTTTTGTTTATCTGGGTCCCTTGTGCCGATGGAGCGAGTGGTAATGCGTTGACTCCGTTGACGATCTGACGACGGTTCTCGGTTCTCTGAAGGTCTGAGTTGCTCTGGGTGCTGGAGCTTGCGGAGAGGAAGAAGACGTTGAGTGTCTGTATCTGCCTCTCTGTATATCGGTGGTTGTGCGATATATATTCTCTGTCTGTGTGTGTGTGGAAGAAGGAAATGATCCCTCTATTTATAGTCTGCAGGCTGGCTGCTCATGCGCGCATATGTAGGATGCGCCTGTACGTGGGGATGCCACGTGGTGATTGTTGATGGAGGCGCATGGATGATGCGCTTTAATTGAGGAGTTGAATCCTTCATGCTGCTGTTGTGGGCTGGCACGTAGCAGGGGAGAGGATCTTTCTGTTGCTGAGATCTTAGGTGATTAGCACCCCTTCGTAGGCTGAATCGAGTCAAAGGACACGTGTCGTAGGTCCATGGCTCGAAGATCTCGGATTTGGTGGGGAATGATCTGATAGGATGCGCCCGGGATTGGGCGCATGAGGAAGCTTTGGCTCGTAACCTTTAGGAGTCATGAACCATTCGGGGCGCATGGCTTTTGAGGCGCATGCGAGGCTTCGGTAGTGACTTTACTTCTGTCTTTAGGGATCAGAGAAAAGTCTGCGGCGCATGGCTTTTAAGGCGCATGCAGAGATTTGGGCACATGGCTGCGGAGGCGCATGCGAGATGGTTGGGCGGCCACGTGGCTGTAACCGTCGGAGGAAAGTAATGATGATGCTGACGTTGGTGATGCTTCATCTTCTGAAAAAGCTGTCAACTGTTCAGTCATCGGGGGACGTGCTGCCAACTCTGTCAGACTTCAGCATTTAATGTTCTTGACAGGTAATGGGCTGCTGAGTGGGCGCATCGATCGGCGTTCCACTAGGCACATGGGGACGCATGGGGGCGCATCCTTATGAGGCGCTTGGTCCTGATGGGCACGTCTGTATGATGCGCGGTCTGACCGGCGCATCTGCCTTGCATGATGTGTCTTTATTGGTCCGACTGTTACGTTCTTCGAGTGCTTTAAATAGCCATTTTTGACTTGGCTGAATTCGAAGCGTCAGGTTCATCACCATTAATGCAAATTCATTGCACGAAATTCGGAGAGCCAGCCACTTAGCGCATGGGTTTGATTTGCCCGGCCTATAAATAGTAGCATGGATAGAGTTTGTTTCTCGTTCTCTCACGTCCTTCCGAAATGAACTTGATTGCTCGAGCGTATTCTGTTGAAGAGATGCTCCCGAGGGTGAAGATGCGACGCATTGTCTTTATTGACGCACTTGAAGGTAACTGTTATATCCAAAAGTTGGAGTCGAGGGCTTCTGAGGCAGGCGAAAGGTGCCTGTTGCATCCAAAGATCGGGATGCTCGAACCTCGTCTCCGTTATGCTGGAAGAGCCGCAGATCAGAATTGCGGTGCTACGGCTTTGGAGGCTCTTTCTTCTGTCAGAGTGGGTGTTGTCCATTTTGGTTGTGTTGAAAGCTGCTCCTTTAGCCGCGATTTCGATTGCGGTCTTCCTTGGTCTTTGGAGGCTCTTTCGAAGCCTCCTTTAGCCGCAGGTTGATTTACGGTGCTCTTCTCTTCCTTGGTTTGGGGAGCTCTTCCTCCAGCTAGAGGGTTGATTGCCACCCTCGTTCTGCTCAATAAATGCTTCATTAGTCAAAGTATTTGATGGCGCATATGCTGAGACTTCATGATGCGCCTGGCTGGAAGGGCGGCACATAACTGAACTGCTGAAGGGATGCGCCTGGCTGAGAGCGCATGGCAAGATGCGTCTGGCTGAGAGCGCATGGTGAGATGCGCCTGGCTGAGAGAGCATGGTGGCTGATGCGCCTGGCTGTAGACTTAGGGTCTTTTCTTTTTGTAGAAGTTCTCTTTGTACAGCCTTTTCTAGACATGTAATAGACTTTTATATGAAAATAAAAATCTTCCTTTAATGTCTATACTTTTGCTTTGCTGTGCCAAGTACTTTGTCTGAGCTCCCTGGCGCATGTAGTGTTTGGCGCATAGGATTTCTGGTCCTGAAATTCCATTCTTCAACAAGATCCCCTTCAAAGTTTTCAAATTTTTTTGTCAAGTTTTGGAATACTTTGAATAAGAAGCATGGTGGTTGGGGCGCATGACTGTTCGGGCGCATGAATACTCCGCGCATCAGTGATGGGGCGCATGCACCTCCCAGTAAATGCAAATGATAACGCCTCAATAACCAAGAAGATTAATGATGATCTTTTTGGATTTATTTGCAGTTATCTCCTCGCAGAACCCAAGGCGGCGGCTGAGGTCACACTTCATCGGTTTACGCGTGTGACTGAGCCTATAAATAGGCGTGAGATGAAGAGAGAGAGAGAGAGAGAGAGTTCTTCCTCTCTTTGCTTTTGTCTTTTAGAGTTCTTCTTTGAAAAAACCCTAACTTTCTTCCTTCGAGAAATGGCTCCTAAGACTCCTCGCGGCGGTGCTGGCAAGGGAAAGGAGCCTGCGGAGTTCGCCGAGGAGGACGCTCCTGTCACCATTGTGACTCCGGCCGACGTTCGGCCTGCGGTGACGGGTGGGTGTCGTCTTTTCCTTTTTTTTATTTAGACGAGTTTGGATCACACGGCCGAGTTGTGTGCTCTGACTATTTATCGCTGACGTGCATGGACTTCTGTCCTGATGATGCGCCGAGGCTATTCCGCCGACGCGCATGGGTTTACACCCTGATGATGCGCCGAGGTTTTATGGCTAACACGCATGGGTTTACACCCTGATGATGCGTCGAAGCTTCACTGCTGACGCGCATGGGTTTACACCCTGGAGATGCGCCGAAGCTTCATTGCTGATGTACATGGGTTTAGACCCTAATGATGCACCAGACGGCTTGACACACTTGGTCTTCTTAAAGCTTTTTGCCTGACTTTTGTTTTTGCTGTGTCAGTATCGATGACCATCCCTTTGCTGAATGAAGTCCTTCTGGATGCTTCTCTTTGTCAAATGGAAGTTAATTTCGACGAGGAGGTTATTAACCCCACGAAGGATGCTATCCTACTGAATCAACCTCCCGAGAGAATGCTGCAAATCCAGAATCAGTCGCCGGTTTTCCTCCAGAGTATGATGGAGAGCGGCAAACTGGAATCTGCTGAGTCCGAGGATGTGACCTTCTTGAAACCTGCCTTTTTGTTCGGAGACCGACTGATCTCCACCGAGGCGAAGATATTGAAGATCAAAGAAGACTGGTTCTTCTCTGCGAAGGGCATGGTTCTGTACATGCGACAACTGGAATGCCAATTGCCACTGACGGCCTTCTACCGTTTAGCTTCCAAGAGAAGGATGCCCTGGGAACTTACTCCTTCTCAAGGAGGGGCAGTGGGGGTACTCTTTCGATTGATGTTACTTTGAATCAAAGGAATACCTTGGCCGCCTCGCGAGCCGGGCCCTCGTTCAGTTGCCAAACTTTGTGCCCTGGGAGCCTTTATAGTGAGGTCCCTAATGACACTTTTGCCTTCAGTGCTTCGACCTTTGCAAATCGGATGCTAACATCGAGGGTCATGTATCCGAAAGGTAGCTTTAGGGTTGAAGGTTGGTGTCACCATATGTCGAAGTGGGACGAGTTGACCCTTTGGGTGTTGTCAAAGTTCAAGGCTGAGCTTAAAGAGATTTGGCTGACGGCCGCTATCCGTGCCACACAGCTGGCGTGGATCTCAATAAGCATATGTTCCTTGCGCTCTTGGAAATGTTCAATGCCCAGACTGGCACTTTCTTTACTCCAATGGGGGAGTTGGGATTAGCTCTCCATGAGATGTACGAGGTGTCCAGGCGTCCCTGGGGCTCAGAACCGTACGAGGAATATTTTTCGTCAAACGAAGAGATCCTTGTTCTAGAAAAGAAGGACCCGAAGATGATGGCTATTTTCAAAGAGGTAGCGAGCCATCATTATCTGATGCAACGGAGGGACAAAGGATAGACTCAGCCTCATATGACTGCTTGGAGGGATTACGTCTTCAAGCAGGATTTGGCGGACTCCTCGAAGATCCGGTTTACGACTCCACAAGGGCTGAAACCTGTGGAAGTGACTTCCGAAATGAGCCGACTAGACGAGAGGGCCCTCCGTTCAAATGAGAGTAGCGAGAACGCGTATAGCTGCTTCTGGCACTGTGTGCACCGGATGTCATCTAGGACAGTATTGACTGCATACTTGATGGTATGGCTCCGGGATTGTGTGTTCGCGGGCGGATCTGGTTCTGTGGAGAGGGTACACCGGAATCTCATTTTGCCAGCCGTGAAATTGGCTTTTTGGTCGCCCTTTGGCTCTCCTCCCCGCGATGGTGTGTAACCTGTTGCGAGGCTTGAGGACCTTTGCTGAGGATGTGATCCATGGAAGAGGTAGGAACGACAACTTTCCCCGGGCCGAACTACCATTCCATTATCTGATGGGATGGTTGATTCTACATCATCCGAACGTAATGAGTCCAGGCCCAGAAGAGGATCACGTTGAAGGTGACGCCTTTATCCACCGCTTCTACAAGAGGAAGTGATTGCACACTGGCGTCCCCATCTGCAGGAGAGTCTTGTCTTATCTTCAGGGATGGGAGATCGTCAAGGTCAGTCCCATCTTCAAAGATTTCGAGGCTGACCAAGATTTGGACGACACTCGTGAGGATGCGATCACTCTACCGAAATGGGGATTTCGTTGGTTGCAAAGTATCCGGCCTTCCCACTTGGTCTACCACAACCAAAATAAGTGCTATCTGGAGCCATATCTGTCGATCTGGTTTGCTCGCCAGTTTGGCTACTCCCAGCTAATGTTACGAAATCCCAGTAACAGTCTGGGGTTTACTGGGAGTTTATTAGATGGAGCCCGGGGTTGACAATATTACAATGTCGGGTGCACTGGTGTTCGTTTCAATACGCCAGTTCGCAACCCTCGGCCACAGATCCTGTATTCGGTCGTTAAGCTGTATTGTACCATGAATACTATGTCTCCTGATTATGATAGGGAGACCAGTTTCATCATTGGAACTCAGCTAGAGGCTACGACGAATATGTTGGTAGCGGCTCGGTCATATCGTCTACCAGAATTGGCGGGATATCGGGCTGCTGCTGTAACATCAGTGAGAGATCCCCCTGCTGGGAAGAGGCGGGCTGACACGTAAGCCGGTTCGTCTGCACCAAAAAGGTCGAGAAAAGTGACGACTCCAAAGGCTGCGTCAATGGAATCAGTCCCTGCTGAGGTAAGGAGTCCTCCACAATCTGGCTCATCTTATTATTTTGGTGACCTGTACTTTTCTTCTTGTAGGGATCGTTGAAGAAGAAGACCCGGGTTTCGAAACCGGGCGTCAGTAAACTGAAGGAGGTGGCGAGCTCTTCTGATGAGCGCATTCCTCCGACTGTAATGTCTCCCGAGGAGGAGAATCCTGACAATGTCGTTCCTGCGGAGATTTTAGTATCTCCAGATTATATCGGAAGAGACACTGAGGTTGCAGCAATTTCCGGGATGGTGCTAGCTGCCGTGGGGGCCTTGGACGTTGAGGGTCCTGCGGACATGGGGCCTCCAAATGAGGAAGTGGAGTGGAGTTCGTCGTCTTCAGATGACGTTCCTCCAGAATTGTATGAGCCTGTTGCGGGGGCAACAGACGTGATTGTAACAGAGGAGAGGGTTGATTCCCCTTCTTGTCATGATGAGGGAAGGTCGGATGTAGCGTTGCCGAGCCCTACCCCAGACTCAACAGCGGAGGCTGAGGTGGCTGCCGACCGGGAGGTAGCGACAGATTCCGTCCCTGTAGAGGGATTTGATGGTGAAAATAAGACTCGTCCGCCGATCCTGACTCCAGGGGAGTCGAGTCAGGAGACAAGAGCTGATCTCACTGTTCTGCCAGAGGAGGAATGTTCCGTAACGCCTGCTGATAGTGCGTTGGGGACGGATGAGGTAGCCGCTGACGTCGGTGGTTCTTCCGAGCTTGAGAAAGGTAAGGGTTTGCCGGAACCCTCTGTCGCTCCTTCTACTTGGGGTATGATATCGACGCCTCTTTCGGCTCCTTCTGTTCTTTTGGCTCCTCGGGCTAGTAGTCAAGCCCCTATTGAGGAAGAGCCTGTTGATGCCGAGGTTCCAGCCTCACAGGTTGAAGCCGGCGGGCCCTCTTCCGGTCCGCTAACTAGAGCAGCTCCTCCAACTCCTGCTATGACGCTGCAGGTGCTGGCGGATGCAGATGAGTATGTGAAGTTTATTGTTGAGGCGGTGTATAAGATGCTTCAGAGAGGTGTATCGGCAGTGATGGATGCCAATGGGAGTTTTGCGACGGCGAAAACCCTGGCACTGCCTTACATCAATCTGATATGTTCCTACCAGGGCCATGATCATATGGCCAAGATTCTGGAGGCCTCGGTGGTCGAGATGGACCAGTTGCTTTCCGAGTTTCAGTGTATCCAGCGAAATGATCTCTCCGTCCTGATAGACGTAGAAAAGGAGAAGTTGATCGCTGAGACTGAGTCCTCTTATCAGGCCACCGTGGGTGTCTGGGAACGCGAGGTGGCTGAGACTGAAGCTGCGGTGGAGAGGTTGTCTCAGTCCACGCAGAAGAAGGTGGAGTTGCGAGCTGCGTTGGACGCTAGTATCGCGGAGGTTGATGCCCAGATTCACCGCCTTGAAGACCAGCGGGCCCGACTCTTATTAGATGCTGAGCGTGTCCAGGCTGAACATGTAGCATTTAAGAAGGAGGAAGCAGCTTTCACCCACCGGGCTCTTACCCTAGCTCAGCAGCGGCAACAGTTGGATGAGAAGCATAAGGATGATACTTCTCCTGAGGCCATAGAAGCGATGCGTCAAGAAGTCGAACGACGGGTCCTGGCGACAGTAGAGACTCGGGCGGCTGACTTGAAGCGTCGGATAGAAGAGCTTCCGGCCAACCCCGGGGATGTTTAGGGATTGTAGTCTCTTTTTTTTTGTAATTTGCAACTCTTGCTGGGGGTGTATTTCTTTACTTTTGAATAAAGAATACCGAGTTTTTGTGGTGTGTTCATTTTTGTTGTCATGAACTTGATGATTTGTGTGGACCTATTATCTTTTGCGCACCTTGGTTTTTAGGTACAGATAATAAGTTCGAGAGAACCGACATGTTTGCTCAGAGGTGATATGGACGTGGCAAATATAGGATTCAAATGATGGAATCTTCCTACTCAGAGGTGTTATGGACGTGGTAGGAATGACTCTAGGGGATACGCAAAACTATTCAGAGGTAATGTGGACGTGAAAGTTCTGCGATCAATGTACGGCAACGCAGGGGTTGTCTGTACGGGATGTTTACTCAGAGGTAATGTGGACGTGGTAAACATGATGGGTAGCGTAGTCTTACGGAGTGTAAGGTTCCGCTTTGTAGTGCGTAGGGGAACAACTCAGAGGTAATATGGACGTGGTTGTCCTTCTACTTGAGGATGCCACGGAACAGCTGGGTTCCGGAAGTGAAGATTTTATGGAAGGGAATTGTATTTGAGTCCTGATGATTGGGTCCACAGACTCCCTTGTGGAAGTACATGTTTGAAAGATGTCAAGAGTAGTACTTCTTCAGTAACTTGTCGTTGATGGGCATCATGAACAAGTCTCCATTGGGTTTGGCGAGGCGGTAAGCACTGTTTGAGTATACCGTCTCTATGATGAAAGGTCCTTTCCACTTGGGCTCGAACTTTCCTGGTGTCTTATGAGTCAACACCATCGGCCTCCTGACTTCCAGAACCAGGTCACCTACTTGAAAAGTCCTCTGCTTGACCTTCTTGTTGAAAGCCTGTGATATACGGGCTTGATAGAGTTCGATGCGTTGTTGGACTAGGAGACGCTTTTCGTCAAGTGCCTTCAGTTCTCGTAAATAGCGATGTTGATTGTCTTCTTCTGTGTGTTAATTTGTGATTGCTACACGGAGTGAGGGTATCTGAATCTCGAGAGGCAGTACCGCTTCGCTCCCGTAGACCAGGGAGAATGGTGTGTTACCCGTCGGGGTCCGTACCGTTGTACGGTAGGCCCAAAGGCATTCGCCGAGCTTTTCGTCCCAGTCGCGTTTATTGGATGACACAACTTTTTTGAGTAGCCTGACGATAGTCTTGTTGAACGCCTCGGCCAATCCGTTTGCTGCCGGATTTTAGGCGGTTGAGGCCACGTTTTGAATGCGATTCTTGTCACAGAATCCGCTGAAAACATGGTTGACGAACTGAGGACCGTTATCATGGATAATCCTCCGAGGTACCCCGAAACGGTATATAACATGGTGCTTGATGAAGCTGACCGCCCTGGAGCTCTTCACTTCCGCCAGTGGAACTGCGTCTGCCCATTTGGAGAAGTAGTCGGTGATGGCTAAGATGAAGCGGTGTCCCCTTGATGAAGGAGGGGTGATCAGACCTACAATTTCCATGCCCTAAGCTTCGAAGGGCTAAGAGGCGACTGTAGGATGTAGTGGTTCTGACGGTGTATGGATGAAGTCTGCGTAAAGCTGGCACGCATGGCACTTTTTAGCATAGTCGACAGCGTCAGCGGCCATGGTTGGCCAGTAGTAGCCCATGCGTCACAGTCGGTCCTGCAACTTAGGGCCAGGTTGATGGGCCCCGCAGGTTCCATCGTGAGCTTCTCGAAGGGCTTCGGCTGCTTCTTCGTTGAACAAACATCGAAGGAGAAGTCCATCGTAGGAGCGTCGGTACAACATTTTAGTAGCTGTATCGTAATAGAGTCGAATGGAGAGCCTCCTGACTGAGACGGTTTCTTTCGGGTCCTTTGGGAGAATTCTGTAGACAGCGAAGTCGATGAACGGGAACCTCCAGTCTCGGACATTAACACCAGCACTTGTTGACATGGCATGGGCCATTTGTGAGCATAGGTTGTTTTTAGGACAGACCAAGTCTCGACCAACTACCGTGACGTAGTATTGAGTCCCGAGGGGTGCTGCCAATGAGGCTGCGAGGCCAACCAGAGCGTCAGCCTCCAGATTTTGTAAATGAGGTACATGTTCGATGAAGAACTTGGTGAAGGTTGAAATAATGTTCAATACAACTTCATAGTAAGGGATCAGATCTTCATGGCGAACTTCGTATTGCCCTCTGATCTGGTTAACGATGAATTTTGAGTCGCCGTAGGCTTCCAGATGATTTACCCCCAGTTGTTGTGCCAGCTGGAGTCCCATAATGAACGTATTGTACTCGGCAACATTGTTGGAGCACGGCTTCGAAAGGGAGTAAGCACGCTGGATGACCAGCTGATCGGGGGAGACTAGGACTACTCCTACTCCTGCGATGATTTGGCCTTTGGGGCCTGTTCTTGAAGCGCCATCGAAAAACATCTGCCAGACGAAGCTTTCTTCGGTGACGTTTGATTCTTGGACCTCATCCGGGATGTCCTCATAGAGGCTTGAGGACTCTGGGATGGGGTGCGCAGCTAAGAAGTCGGCCAGAGCCTGACCCTTAACGGCTTTTTATGGAACAAACACCATATTGTATGGCGTTAGCAAGATCGCCCATGTAGCTAGCCGGGAGTTCAATGATCCTGGCTTCGTCATGAGAACTCTGAGTGGATTGACTCGGGAGATGACATGTATTATCTGGCCCGAGACATAATGGCGAGTCTTCTGGATGACGAACACCAAAGCCAAACACTCCTTTTCGACGGGGTTGTACCGGTGTTCGGCCCTGATCAGTGTTCTATTGAGGTAGTAGATGGCTTGCTCATAACCTGCATCGCTGTTCTGAGCCAGCAGAGCACCGAGGAAATGATCCATGGCACGGACGTAGAGGAGAAAAGATTTGTCGACGACGGGTACCACCAGGACTGGCGGGCTCGTCAAGTAAGCCTTGATATCGTCGAAAGCTTTTTGGCATTCCTCTGTCCAGAAGTAAGAGACTCCCTTCTTCATGAGCTGAGTGAAGGGTTGACATTTTTCGGACAGGTTTGCTATAAACCTCCGGATGTATGCCAGACGCCCCTACAGGCCTCGAAGTTCTCGGAGGTTCTTCGAAGGGTCCATGTCAAGGATGGCTTTAGTCTTCTCGGGATCGACATGAATGCCTTTCGCCGTGATGACAAAGCCCAAAAACTTTTCGCTAGAAACCTATAGGAAGGATTTAGCGGGGTTCATCTTGAGTTGATGCGCTCGCATGAGGTCGAAGACTGTCTTGAGGTCTTGTATGTGATCTCCTTTGAGACGGCTCTTGACCGCGATGTCATCAACATAGCATTCGGCTGTCTTGCAAAGATACTGACGGAAGATGGTGCTCATAGCTCGTTGGTATATCGCACCAGCGTTCTTCAAGCCGAAGGGCATCACTGTGTAACAGAAAATCCCCTTCGGAGTCCTGAATGACGTGTGTTTTGCGTCATCGGGGAACATCTTGATCTGGTTGTAGCCCGAATACCCGTCCATGAAAGACATGCGTTCGAAGCCACATGTGTTGTCGATCATCACGTCAGTGATTGGACGCGAGAATTCGTCCTTCGGGCAAGCAGTGTTGAGATCCCTGAAGTCGATACAAATTCGTATCTTTCCATTCTTCTTGGTGACAGGGACGACGTTGGCTACCCAATCCGGGTGTTGTTCTTCACGGATGAAGCCGCTGGTCAAGAGTTTGTCCACCTCCTGATCGATGGCGTTCATAATGTCAGGACGAAAGCGTCGTTGTTGTTGTTTGATAGGCTTGGCATCATGTAAGATGTTGAGCCTATGCATCGCGATCTGAGGATCAAGTTCTGGCATATTTTCGTAGCTCCAGGCGAAGATATCGATATATTCTTTAGCCAGTTGGATTAAAGACTCCCGATCTTCTCCTATTAGGCTTTTGCTAATGAAGATGGGTTTGGAAGAAGATCCATCCCCAAGGTCGATCTGCTCGACTTCGTCTTCGGTAGGGGGTTCGCGTAATTCAAAACGAGACTCCCACTGCTCTCCTAGGCGTTGAGCCCAGGGTTCTTCTTCGAAGAATTTTGGCGTTTGGTCTTCGCCTTCATCTTCTTGAGATTATGCAGATGTCATGTTGGCTGATAGCACTCTCTTGAAGACTGAGCCGATACTGGTATCGAAATCCCAAGTTGATGCTTCGGATGAATGAGAATGTTCTACTTCTTCTGCCTCCGAACTCTCTGGAGTTGACGGCGGCGTGACGTAGCCCACCCCCATCGAGTTCGATTATAGTAGTCTTGCGGCTTTTCTTTAGGTGTAGGAAGCCGGAGAGGGAGACGTCGACCCTTGCCGTAGTTTAGGCCTTTGTTGCTTTTTAGGTCGTAACCCATCTTCTGGATGAGGTACTTTGCGATGTCCGTGTACCGATAGACTTGTATTTTGCCGGTATCTGGTTCTGGCTCGAGTGGCGAAAGGTCTTGATGACGCTCAACTTTGCCGAAGATGATGGATTCTTTGTCTCGATTCCGCGGCGGGACTACAAAACAGACCCCTTGGGACGGAACTACTCGATTTACATGATGGACGGTCATTATTTGTGTTTGCAACGACCGTAGAGCATTATATAATGTAAATATGGCATTCCAATGTGGAAGACTAGAATAATTAAAAGACACTATATTATTGATGAAACACGAGATTTTGTCCCGCGGAATTATATTGTCCAGAGAGGGTGCATCTACATCAGCAGAGATATATTCCCCTAACTCTTCATCTGTGAGTACTGGGATTGGATCGGGGGAGTCCACAACAGCTTTGATCTTGGGGTCCGAGAGGGCTATGTGGGCCTTCTCCGGCAGCTTGGATGAGACAGATGATTGCGGCGGCTTGCCTTTAAGACGCACCTTCAGAGGTGCCTCAACTGCGCCTTCAGTAGTTGGTGCCTTCCCCTGTAGTTTTGCCACAAGGGGAGCCGAAGTTTGAGGCGGCTTTCCCTTGAGCCGAATCTTCAAGGGAGCTTCAGCTGGTGTTCTATCCGGAGCAGTTGGTGCCTTCCCAGGTAATTTGATATTCATGGGAGGCAACGTCTGAGGCGGCTTCCCTTTGAGTCGAATTTTTAAAGGAGCGTCAGGAATCATCTCTGGCTCCATGTCCGGCTCTGCTGTCGTTTTTGTTTCATCGTCAGCATCATTGGCTTCCTCCTCGTTGGGCGATTTGTACAGGATAGAGTCCGTGAAGTAGGCTTCGACCCCTTTGAAAGGGTCAATGTCCGCAAACTCCGTCCGGATGATGTCATTAGTGGACACATACTTCATACATTGGTGAAGTGTAGATGGCACCACCATGTACTCATGCAGCCACGGACGACCCAGTAGGAGGTTGTAGTTGACGTCGGCGTCCACGACGTAGCAAGTCACCTCGGTTCTGAGGTTATCGATATGACACTTTAACCATATTTTGCCTAGCGGCTCGCTTTTGCTAGCGTTGAAGCCACTAATTGTTGTGTTGGAAGGCGCCAATCGGCACATTGGGATCCCCGGTGTTGAGAGCAGCGTCTTCGAAATGATGCTGAGGGAAGACCCCGGATCGATCTGAATTCGCTTCACCTTGACGGAACCGATATACCCTGTATAATACAGTGGCCTGTTGTGTCGGTTGTGCTTGAGCAGCATGTCTTGTTGGATGAAGGTTATGTTGGGGATAACCTCATCCACACAATGACAGTGCGCACATGTAGTCGGAGTATCCTCAGGCTGCTTGACCTGACTGATGAAGGACTCAGCATCCTTCAGGGCTTCATAGAGAGCTTCACGAGTGTCCTTGGAAAGATGAAGGAGCTCAAACAGAGATAGGCGGGCAGGAGTACTGGCCAGTTGTGCCAGTATGTCGAAGTTGTGGGGCTTGGCTATCCCCGAAGCATTCTCCTTCCGTAGAGGTCTGTCGAAATGAACCTCTACATGTTTCTGCTTATTGGCTGCTGGGGGCTTAGATGGGCCCTCTTCCTGGGCAGCAGGGACGGTGCAAGGAGGCACCACCTTGACGGCAGCTTCGTCGGATTGGGCGTTCTGTTGTGAACGCGTCTGTACAGGAAGTGCCTCTTTCGCAGAGGAAGAGACCATGCGGCAAGACTTGATCTTCCTGCCTTTGGATTTGAAGGCAGAGCGTACCTCCGGTTGAGTAACCTCAGAGACAAGATCAGGGTGAACCCATAAGATCTCTCCCCGAGATGTGGTGAGTGGGATGAGTCCACTCACGTTGTCACGAGTAGGTGGTAAGTTAACCACCTCCATTGTCGCCTTAGGGATGGGGACGATGCCATCTTGTGTTGTAGTTGGCGGCAAGGTACTGAACTGGAGTGACACCACGTTGGCCGAAACCATCTTCTCTTCGTAGTCGACGGAGATAACATCCGCATTGATCATGCGCTGGATGTAATTTTTGAGGACATAGCAGTCCTTAGTTGGGTGTCCGACAAACCGATGGTAGTGACAATACCTCGGATTGTCCACTTTCCCAACCTCGTCGGGACGCTTCGGGTCCGGCAACTTGATCTTGTCACCTTGCTTCAGTATCTCGAAGAGTTGCAGGGTGTCTTCACCATTGAAAGAATAAACCTCCTTTGGCCTTGGTGCAAGTGGAGGCTTCTGAGTAGGCGCTGCTGCACCTTTTGAGGCATTGACAATCAACGCCTGTTTTCCCTTCGTCTCTCGTTCGGGGTTGCTGGCTGCAGGTCGTTTCCCCTTGTCCTCAAAGGCGGGAAAACTGACTCCCAGAAGACGAGCATTGGTCGCCTTCTTTTCTGTTGCTTCGGCTTCGATGATCAAGGAACTCCACTCGGGAGGAGGAGTAGAGTTGAGCCAGAGCTTGACTGCAGGCAGCATGTTCATGCTGCAGGAGGAGAGGAGTGCATGTTCTGGCATGCCCGGGGGCAGTCTGAAGCAGGCCTGTCAAAAACGTTCGATGAATACTCGAACTGTTTCCTTCTCCTTCTGGCGTATCTCTATGAGGGACGCCATTGTCATGTCCTTCCCGCCGTCGTAGAAACGGTCGAGAAAAAGGTACGTCAAGTCGTCGAAGGAAGATATGGAATTGTCGGGGAGACTGCAGTACCAGTCGTACGCCACTCCTTTCAATGCCCCGACAAATATGTTGGTGAGTAGTGCATCCTCCTTCGGGAGATGTCCCGTTTGGGACTGGAAGTATGTCAGATAGCGACGCGGAGAGTCCTTCCCATCGTATGGTGTCAATGTTTATGATTTATACTTAGGAGGATAAACCACCTTGTTCCATTCGAGGGGATAAGGTTGGGGGATGCCCATCTTTTGGCGCTCCTCTTGCCTATTCTTGGACTCAAAGCGCTCGCACAAGTCCCTGATCATCTCAACCATGTCTTCCGTGGAGCTGGGAGCCGGGGACGGTGGTACCGCCTGGAGTTGAGCATTTGATGGCTCCGACGTCCGAGGTGCTTCGCGGCGATCTGCGTCCGAGGATACCCGTTGAAGGGGTACTCTTGGTTCTCCATTGGCCCCTGGATCAGGACCGGTAGAGGGTGCCCTGGCTAAAGCGGACCGTATTTCAAACACTGCTTGAGTCAGTGTTTGTATGGAGGCAGAAAGGGTTTTGAGTCCTCCCTCCAGGGTATCCATGCGCTGGACGAGGTCTGCTGGCGGCGCATCTGACTCGGTGTTACCCCCAGTCATATAGACTATCATGACACGGCTGGAGTCAGATGGATTAGTTGAGGCTTCGCTTTCGACCTCACTGTCACCCCCAGTTTTCACAAACAGGGGTATTTTGGTAATTTTCCACTTTAAAAATTATTTTGAAATTATTTATTTATTATTTGTATTATTTTGGGGTTATTTGAATCGGGTTCGAATTTCAATTCGTTTCGACTTGTTTTGACTTGTTTCGGGGACCCGGGGTATTTTGACCTTAGCGGGCCCACACACTAGCTAACCATGGCCCACATGTTAGATATTTTGGTTAGAGACTAGACCATTATTTTAGTTAATTATTAGTTAGAGATTAGTGGTTTCGGTTTGACTAAACTACCCCCGGTTTAACCATTTCCTATTTTTGGACCATTTAATTAATTGGAGGGCAAACTTGTAATTATTCATATAGGACAAAATAGGAGGAATACCATGTATGGCCGGCCACAACATGGTGATAGGGTGGAGAGAGAAAAAAATTACTTTATCATTTCATTCCAATCCATTTCTTCTTCTTCTCCAAAGGCTCCATTTGCTTTTGAAAGCTCCATTGATTTTTGCTCTCAAACCAAGGTGATTTCTTCCCCAAAACTTATTCTTTTCTCATGTAGATCATGTAGGAATCCCCCATGATGATTCTTAGGGTGATACCATCATTAGAAACCATTTTTGTGTCCTTTAGACATTTTTAGGAGTGTCCACTTGTAGGCTTGTGTCCTATTAGGAAAAAGCTCCCTTTTTGATCCATGAATGATGTTTAAATATTGGTTTTGTGTGGTTTTTCTTTTAATCTCAGATTTTTAATGTTGTAGAGATGATCCATGAGAGTATCTTAATGTATCATATTATTTCTATGTGTTTTGGTATATATATAGTTATATATATATCATTATATATATATATATATGTATATATATATATGTATATATATATATATATATATATATATATATATATATATGTATATATATATATATATATATATACAAATGGTGATTAATTTATGTGATGTTGTGATGGTTTATGGGGCATATAAGGGGCTGTCCAGATTTGGGCTGATTGTGTGGGGGATGTTTTGGTTGAGTTTTGCAAGTTAATGATGATGTACAATTAGTTTTATGCATCTATATATATATATATATATATATATATATATATATATATATATATATATATATATATATATATATATATATATATTGATATATATATATATATGGTTGTATAAGGGGTAAATTTATATGGAAAATATGGTGTTGTGGTGATGTTTGAAGGGGGGAAAACTTAATCCCAGGTTTGGTTCAGATTTTAGTGGGAGTTTTGTTTGAGAGTTGGTTGAGAGTTCAATTCCATTTAAGTATACAACTAGTATTATATATGTTGATATATATATATGTTGTTATATATATATTGGTATATATATGTGGTTTAATTGTGTGGGAATATATATAGATTATGGTGGGTGTTGTGTGATGTTGAGAGAGGGCTAGGGGGCTGTCCAAAAACAGTCCATATTAGTTAGTTGTGTGTGTGTGTAGTTGTGAGGAGTATTTGTGAGTTGTGTGTGTGTGTGAGAACCTATTAGTGAGTGTCTATAGTTAGCCTATGTGCAAACTAATAGGAAACCTATTAGGAGACTTATAGAGAGGTCTATGTGAGGGTGAGGTGTTGTGTGTGAGTGTTGTGAATGAGTGTGGGTGAGTGTGGTAGATAGAAGGGTAAATTCATGGAGTAGAAATAGGAAAAAGGGTAAATGCTAGTTTTTGCCTAGAAGTGGGATTTTGTGTTAGAAGCCTAAGATAGTGTTAGAACTTGATCCCCATGGTTGGTAATGATCAAATATGGTACTCTAAGACTAGTTTTGACGTCGGTTGACCGTTTTGACCAAAAGTCAACAAAAGTCAACCGAAGGTCAAACTTAGCCTTAAAGCGACCCGATTTGACCGAAACCAACCGAGACTTGACCAGTTGACTGAAAGTCAACAGTTGGTCAACATTAGACTTGTTTGACCTAGGTTTGACCTAGAGTTGACCATAGTTGACCATAGTTGACCAGGGTTGACCAGAGTTGACTTTTTGACCGAAGTCAACTTTAAGTCAACCGTTGATCCCGATTGACCTAGTTTGACTTGGAATGACTTCCAGTGACCTAGTATGACCTAGTATGAACCAGTATGGCCTAGTATGACTCAGTTAGACCTAGATTGACCTAGTTTTGACTTAGACTTGCATTCATGGCTTGTATTAGTTTCCTTTTTCAGCATTTAGTCCTGTTTGACTTATAGTATCTTATCTTAGGTCTGTGATCGCTCTGAGCATCTGTTCACCCTATCAGCTCAGGACCACAGGCGAGTACATTCACTGATAGTTTTCATTGTCTTGATATCTACTATATCCGATTCAGTTGTAGTGTTTAACATGATTCCCGACACGATGGTTCACGGACTAGTATACGTCGGATCCAGTCATGAGATGTTATTCCTTGTCTTCCTTGGTATATGAGTATGTGATATTTCAGTGTTCTTGTACTTATATAGACATGGACTTAGGAGTGGGCTGATCACCTGCTTTTAAGTCCCGTGTCATGACGTGTTATGTCCGGATCCTTTATACTAGTCGGCGGATGGGGAGTTATTAGTGGTTGTGTGATCATTTCCCACATGGTTTTATGGTACTCACGGTTCTATTGTACTCATGGTTAATAGCTATACCCTCACCTCACGACGGGTAAAGCCTGATCCCACGGTTCATGGCTTTCCATGGTGACCGGCCTTATCGTTTCATCATGGTTCATAGCCGGTCAGATGGAAAGCCTTCCCAAGCCGATCACATGACGCACTAATAATTCAAGGCACCTTTTATATTTTTATCTTAGGGGACTAGGTTCTGTTCGGGAGAAGGGTTACAACCCCGGTCCTTGTTTGGTTTAAGGGTTGTAACTCGGCTTCCGAATAGTTCCCAAGTCATCCTATATGTACATATACATTATCGTCCTTTACAGTACTCACATCATGATATACATTTCCAGTTTCAGCTTTACTTACTGTACTTTTACCATGCTACGATTTATTCTCATATGCTATATCTGTCTCTTATACTGTACCTTGGTTATGGGACTAGGTTCTGTTCGTAAGAAGGGTTACAACCCCGGTCCTTGTTTGGTTTAAGGGTTGTAACTCGACTTTCGAATGGTTCCCAAGTCGCCTTTACTCTTTGTCTTGTATTTCATTATTACTGTTTCTTATAGTATTTCTCAATTCACATGGAACTGCTGTTGGTGTTTTGTACTTGCTCATTTTCCTGACAGGATACGTTGACAAATTTTACAGATGACTTAGAGGATGACTGCCCTACTTATTACGGGGCAGAGACCGAGGAGCTTGACTTAGATAGAGGCTTAGTAGTAGAGCCTCTTGACTTTGCCCACCCAGAGCAGCTTAGCTAGTAGGCTTGCCTGGCCTGCGAGCCAGCAGTTTATATTTCAGTTGTAGTACTTATATTATATTTCTGAGACTTTGGACTTGTGTTAGCTGTGACTTGTGGATACTTTCTGGACTCGTTTCCTGTTTATTTCTATCATATCTTTTCCATGCTTTCTACCTTAGTTTTGATTATGTGATTGAGGCAGTATTGCCCTATTCCTCCGTTCGGAGTGTATATACTGCACAGGTACATTTATCTGTTTAGACGTAGCATTTACAGACCCTATATACAGCGTTCTACCGCCGATACTGCGGCGTAGGCTGGACGTAACCGCTTCTCGTGCCCCTAATCAGGGTGCGGGTCGTGACACGTTTTTGTGGTGGCCCATGCAGGTCAGTGTCGCAACTAGTGCGAACTCGTAATGGTGCTCGACTTAGAGTGCTAATTACGAGCCTGCGATTAGGATATAGGACTAGGGTATGATAGGAGTTACTCAATCACATGTTAGGAGATTCTGATCTTTTGATTACCATGACAAATTCCTTGCATTGAATTTAATTGTCCGTCTTTGATATTCCTATCATGTGCCATATTAATCTCTTGGGTTCCATTCATCTTCAGGATGACAGTTACACGATCTCAGGCAGCGGGCCCGAGCTCAGTTCCAGGGAGGTCAGATCAGGGAGGTCCTCCACCTCTGGCTACGGGACCGACAGTAGAGAGTACAGCAGCATCGGTTCCTGCCCTTCAGGCAGGAGTAGAGGTGGCAGTTCCCGGAGGTCTTCCACCTCCAGCTGGGGGAGCAGCCCCATCAGTTCCTGCCCTTCCGGCGGGAGCAACAGCAGCAGTACCAGCAGCGACGATCCCTGGAGGTCTTCCACCTTCAGCAGCGAGACCGTCTATGGTCATCCCAGACATTCTTTCACCGCCGCCCCAGCTACCGGCAGACACCCAGGGGATGATGGCCCTCCTGCAGCAGATGTTGCAGACACAGCAGCGCCAGACAGAGGTGCTGAGACAGACCATGGAGAACTCGCACCAGTTAGCCATGGCAGCAGTAGAGAGGGGTGCACCGACTACAGCTGAGGGAGCACCAGCACAGCAGCAGGGCCAGAGGAGGCCCGGTACACATCTCGACTTCCGGAAGATGAACCCGCGAGATTTCAGGGGTACCGAGGGTATCCTATATGCGGACGACTGGCTGGAGGACGTCCAGCGGAGCTTAGAGTTGGCCGAGGTTCCGAGGGCTCTATGGGTGACTTCTGCAGCGAGCCAGTTCTTCGACATAGCTCTGACATGGTACCGCACGGATCCGCGTGTGTCGGTTAGAGGTATATCTTGGGAGGACTTCAAGAAGCTCTTTAAGGAGAAGTTCTACCCCGATGTAGCCTTGACATCTCTGGAGGGGCAGTTTGTTAGTCTGGAGCAGGGGAGCTCGTCGGTGGACGAGTACGCAGCAGAGTTTTTCTGCCTGAGCAGGTTTGCACCGAGTTTGGTTCAGGATGAAGGGTGCAAGGCCCGGAAGTTCAGGAGGGGTCTCATTCATGCAGTGCGCACTCGCACATCTGGGCGACGAGACGCGACATTTGAGCAGATCCTGATGGAGGCTCAGATTGCTGAGGAGGACTTCGGCCTCAAGCCGAAGAGGGGCAGTGATGTCTTGGGAGCCAGTTCGAGTGCGGGGCCAGCGAAGCACCCACATTTCCAGCAGAGGCAGTTCCAGCAGCATCAGCCTCAGTTGCAGATCCAGCAGGCACCGGCGCGTGCCCAGCCGCACCAGGGACAGGGCCGGAGGCAGGATGTCCAGTGTACCTTCTACAGGAAGATGGGGCACATCCGGGAGGTTTGCAGGATGAAGCTGGGAGTCTGTTTATTCTGTGGAGCTCCAGACCACCGGGTGAGGGACTGTGCTGTCCGTGCAGCTAGCCAGACAGGCCAGGACAGAGTTCAGCAGGCTAGAGGAGGCCAGCAGGGGCATGCTTTCACCATGGCAGTTGAGCCCACTCAGGCAGTAGCAGAGCAGAGTGCAGGTTCCGATCTTTCGATCTTCTTTCCGCAATTGCTTCCTTATTACTGTTTGAATTCCGATTCCATCTGTTCCTTGTCTGTTTGATGAAAGTTGTTCTTGTGGTGTGATTTTTTTTTTTGAGATAAGTCGTATGGGCTAGGTCGCCTCGATTATGAGATTTTAGAATCCTCTAGGGTCATGCTAGCAGGCATAGTGAGGACATATAGTCGGATTATGGTCATATTTCTCGGGTGTGGGAATTTAAGGTTTTCGCTGCCAAGCATGCGGCAATGCGAAAATTTTAAATACCATGATTCTAGAGGTATGTACCATAGTTGAGGACTCTGTGATTATCGTAGCCTTGCTCACTGGCATGACAGAGATTCTGAGTATCATGATTATTGGACAGACGCGTACGATTATCAAATTGCATAAATTTTTTTTTTGTATTTTTGTGTTGTTTCGTTTTAAGTTTTTGAATGATTCTTTTAAGGTGGATAGACTTATATTGTGAGTATTTAAAATTTATAAATTTAGTCATTTAGTTCTTGCTTTAATTTTTGAGATTTTAATCATTTAAAATCTTTTTGCCATGACTTGTGAATTTGAGATTTTACTATTGTTGGTTTTAATTTCGAGGACGAAATTTTTTTAAGGTGGATAGATTTGTCACCCCCAGTTTTCACAAACAGGGGTATTTTGGTAATTTTCCACTTTAAAAATTATTTTGAAAATATTTATTTATTATTTGTATTATTTTGGGGTTATTTGAATCGGGTTCGAATTTCAATTCGTTTCGACTTGTTTTGACTTGTTTCGGGGACCCGGGGTATTTTGACCTTAGCGGGCCCACACACTAGCTAACCATGGCCCACATGTTAGATATTTTGGTTAGAGACTAGACCATTATTTTAGTTAATTATTAGTTAGAGATTAGTGGTTTCGGTTTGACTAAACTACCCCCGGTTTAACCATTTCCCATTTTTGGACCAATTAATTAATTGGAGGGCAAACTTGTAATTATTCATATAGGACAAAATAGGAGGAATACCATGTATGGCCGGCCACAACATGGTGATAGGGTGGAGAGAGAAAAAAATTACTTTATCATTTCATTCCAATCCATTTCTTCTTCTTCTCCAAAGGCTCCATTTGCTTTTGAAAGCTCCATTGATTTTTGCTCTCAAACCAAGGTGATTTCTTCCCCAAAACTTATTCTTTTCTCATGTAGATCATGTAGGAACCCCCCATGATGATTCTTAGGGTGATACCATCATTAGAAACCATTTTTGTGTCCTTTAGACATTTTTAGGAGTGTCCACTTGTAGGCTTGTGTCCTATTAGGAAAAAGTCCCCTTTTTGATCCATGAATGATGTTTAAATATTGGTTTTGTGTGGTTTTTCTTTTAATCTCAGATTTTTAATGTTGTAGAGATGATCCATGAGAGTATCTTAATGTATCATATTATTTCTATGTGTTTTGGTATATATATAGTTATATATATATCATTCTATATATATATATATGTATATATATATATATATATATATATATATATATATATACAAATGGTGATTAATTTATGTGATGTTGTGATGGTTTATGGGGCATATAAGGGGCTGTCCAGATTTGGGCTGATTGTGTGGGGGATGTTTTGGTTGAGTTTTGCAAGTTAATGATGATGTACAATTAGTTTTATGCATATATATATATATATATATATATATATATATATATATTGATATATATATATATATATATATATATATATATATATATATATATATATATATATATATATATATATATATATATATATATGGTTGTATAAGGGGTAAATTTATATGGAAAATATGGTGTTGTGGTGATGTTTGAAGGGGGGAAAACTTAATCCCAGGTTTGGTTCAGATTTTAGTGGGAGTTTTGTTTGAGAGTTGGTTGAGAGTTCAATTCCATTTAAGTATACAACTAGTATTATATATGTTGATATATATATATATGTTGTTATATATATATTGGTATATATATGTGGTTTAATTGTGTGGGAATATATATAGATTATGGTGGGTGTTGTGTGATGTTGAGAGAGGGCTAGGGGGCTGTCCAAAAACAGTCCATATTAGTTAGTTGTGTGTGTGTGTAGTTGTGAGGAGTATTTGTGAGTTGTGTGTGTGTGTGAGAACCTATTAGTGAGTGTCTATAGTTAGCCTATGTGCAAACTAATAGGAAACCTATTAGGAGACTTGTAGAGAGGTCTATGTGAGGGTGAGGTGTTGTGTGTGAGTGTTTTGTATGAGTGTGGGTGAGTGTGGTAGATAGAAGGATAAATTCATGGAGTAGAAATAGGAAAAAGGGTAAATGCTAGTTTTTGCCTAGAAGTGGGATTTTGTGTTAGAAGCCTAAGATAGTGTTAGAACTTGATCCCCATGGTTGGTAATGATCAAATATGGTACTCTAAGACTAGTTTTGACGTCGGTTGACCGTTTTGACCAAAAGTCAACAAAAGTCAACCGAAGGTCAAACTTAGCCTTAAAGCGACCCGATTTGACCGAAACCAACCGAGACTTGACCAGTTGACTGAAAGTCAATAGTTGGTCAACATTAGACTTGTTTGACCTAGGTTTGACCTAGGTTTGACCTAGAGTTGACCATAGTTGACCAGGGTTGACCAGAGTTGACTTTTTGACCGAAGTCAACTGTAAGTCAACCATTGATCCTGATTGACCTAGTTTGACTTGGAATGACTTCCAGTGACCTAGTATGACCTAGTATGAACCAGTATGGCCTAGTATGACTCAGTTAGACCTAGATTGACCTAGTTTTGACTTAGACTTGCATTCATGGCTTGTATTAGTTTCCTTTTTCAGCATTTAGTCCTGTTTGACTTATAGTATCTTATCTTAGGTCTGTGATCGCTCTGAGAATCTGTTCACCCTATCAGCTCAGGACCACAGGCGAGTACATTCACTGATAGTTTTCATTGTCTTGATATCTACTATATCCGATTCAGTTGTAGTGTTTAACATGATTCCCGACACGATGGTTCACGGACTAGTATATGTCGGATCCAGTCATGAGATGTTATTCCTTGTCTTCCTTGGTATATGAGTATGTGATATTTCAGTGTTCTTGTACTTATATAGACATGGACTTAGGAGTGGGCTGATCACCTGCTTTTAAGTCCCGTGTCATGACGTGTTATGTCCGGATCCTTTATACTAGTCGGGGGATGGGGAGTTATTAGTGGTTGTGTGATCATTTCCCACATGGTTTTATGGTACTCATGGTTCTATTGTACTCATGGTTAATAGCTATACCCTCACCTCACGACGGGTAAAGCCTGATCCCACGGTTCATGGCTTTCCATGGTGACCGGCCTTATCGTTTCATCATGGTTCATAGCCGGTCAGATAGAAAGCCTTCCCAAGCCGATCACATGACGCACTAATAATTCAAGGCACCTTTTATATTTTTATCTTAGGGGACTAGGTTCTGTTCGGGAGAAGGGTTACAACCCCGGTCCTTGTTTGGTTTAAGGGTTGTAACTCGGCTTCCGAATAGTTCCCAAGTCATCCTATATGTACATATACATTATCGTCCTTTACAGTACTCACATCATGATATACATTTCCAGTTTCAGCTTTACTTACTGTACTTTTACCATGCTACGATTCATTCTCATATGCTCTATCTGTCTCTTATACTGTACCTTGGTTATGGGACTAGGTTCTGTTCGTAAGAAGGGTTACAACCCCGGTCCTTGTTTGGTTTAAGGGTTGTAACTCGGCTTTCGAATGGTTCCCAAGTCGCCTTTACTCTTTGTCTTGTATTTCATTATTACTGTTTTTTATAGTATTTCTCAATTCACATGGAACTGCTGTTGGTGTTTTGTACTTGCTCATTTTCCTGACAGGATACGTTGACAAATTTTACAGATGACTTAGAGGATGACTGCCCTACTTATTACGGGGCAGAGACCGAGGAGCTTGACTTAGATAGAGGCTTAGTAGTAGAGCCTCTTGACTTTGCCCACCCAGAGCAGCTTAGCTAGTAGGCTTGCCTGGCCTGCGAGCCAGCAGTTTATATTTTAGTTGTAGTACTTATATTATATTTCTGAGACTTTGGACTTGTGTTAGCTGTGACTTGTGGATACTTTCTGGACTCGTTTCCTGTTTATTTCTATCATATCTTTTCCATGCTTTCTACCTTAGTTTTGATTATGTGATTGAGGCAGTATTGCCCTATTCCTCTGTTCGGAGTGTATATACTGCACAGGTACATTTATCTGTTTAGACGTAGCATTTACAGACCCTATATACAGCGTTCTACCGCCGATACTGCGGCGTAGGCTGGACGTAACCGCTTCTCGTGCCCCTAATCAGGGTGCGGGTCGTGACACTCACTCTCCTATGGGAGAGTTGTTGCTCCCGGAGCTTCGTCTTGGCTACCCCAGCTATGTTCTGGAGGACACCCTCGTCTTCAGGATCCGCAAGGGCCTGGTTACCCCCAGTTCTGTCTTGGAGGACTTGTTCGTCTTCGAGACGCAGATCCACAGGGGCTAGACTACCCCCAGCTACGTCCGGGAGGCTGACTTCGTCTCCAGGATGAAGATCTATCCCAGCTGTACTCCGGAGGACATCTTCGTCTTCAGAAGGAGGATCCACGAGGGCTTGTCTACCCCCAGCTTCCTTCAAGATCTTCTTTGTCCCGCGAGTGCCTTCAAACACTCCGGAGGACGGGACAGTTGTCTTGGTTTTCCTCGGCTGGCTCTTGGACGAGGACGAGAAATTGCTAGTCGTCTTTCGGACTGACGAGGAGTTAGAGATTATATTGCATGAAGCAACCTTTAGTTCTGGCTCCTCTTTTATTGACACCTTCTTCCCGAGGCGACGTCGGAGGGGTGTTGATGATTGCAGCCGCTGGAACACCGACTGTCTTGGTAGGACTGCTGTCTTGCAACAGCAGTTGATGGTGACTACAACACAAGTGTACCCTGTGAGGGGCGCATCGTGCTTGTCAATCGACTCTCCTAATCGACGTTTGTGAGTGATCACGTTACGCAGATCATTGGAGGAGAGTGCCACTTTTGCACCCCCTTCAGGCGCATGACAAGGCCAAGCGCCGGGGTGGTCAAGTAAATGTTGCGCCCCCTGATCCAAGACCAAACAGGCGCTCAGATCAGTAGTGGGGGAACAACATTTACAGTGACTTGAACGAACCTCAGACGCACAACCAGAGGAGGCGCGGGAGTTCAAGACCACTGGGTTTGCCTTGCTCGACTTGGTTGTGAACGCAACAGATGCGCCCAAGTGAGACAAGGACTTTGAAGGTCGGCTCGTTTCTGGCGCAAAAGCACCTGAGTCGACCTTATACAGCTTACCATCAGCAGCACGCATGATTGTGAGCGTATCCTTCTAGCTTGCTGCTGGCATAGCACGTTTGGGGCGCATGACCCGTGCTGCCTTGGACTTCTTCGTACTAGCCCGCTGGGGCGTATAGTACTCAGAATCCAAATTCTCCTCGCCACTACAGCGAGTGAGTCTTTCAAAGACAGAGACCTTCTGTGGCGCATCGGAGGTGATGTACGGGGCATTAGCTGCGCCCCTGCTCCGTCGACACATCTTCTTCGCCTGAGAGGAAGATGGCTGGGGAATGTGGTCAGCCGTACGTTTCCCCGAGAGATGTGCTGCACCGGTGGGCGCATCTTGGTTGCTGAGGACGTCAGCAGGAAGGGAAGGCTGGATCGGTGCATCCACTTCGGTGGTGGTGCCAGAGGCGTCGACCTTGTACACCCAGACTTGGCGAGTCTTCTTCGGCTTCGGCAGCCGCTTCGAAGGACTCGCGCTGCCTTCATAGATGAACTCCTCATACGCCTGTTGATTGAGGCGTACGACCAGCGTCTTGTGGGAGGAGCCTACCTTCACGTCGTCGGATTGCGACACAGCTTTCTCGGTGGAGGAGAAAGAGGTCCCCAGCAGAGTCGCCAACATGTTTGCCATTAAAATCTTTTGATTGCAAATTTCAATACAAACAGAACAGTGTTACAATGTAGGACTTAGACGTAGTCCTAGGAGTACACTTTTGTTTATCTGGGTCCCTTGTGCCGATGGAGCGAGTGGTAATGCGTTGACTCCGTTGACGATCTGACGACGGTTCTCGGTTCTCTGAAGGTCTGAGTTGCTTTGGGTGCTGGAGCTTGCGGAGAGGAAAAAGACGTTGAGTGTCTGTATCTGCCTCTCTGTATATCGGTGGTTGTGCGATATATATTCTCTATCTGTGTGTGTGTGGAAGAAAGAAATGATCCCTCTATTTATAGTCTGCAGGCTGGCTGCTCATGCGCGCATATATAGGATGCGACTGTACGTAGGGAAGCCACGTGGTGATTGCTGATAGAGGCGCATGGATGATGCGCTTTGATTGAGGAGTTGAATCCTTCATGCTGCTGTTATGGGCTGGCACGTAGCAGGGGAGAAGATCTTTCTGTTGCTGAGATCTTGGGTGATTAGCACCCCTTCGTAGGCTGAATCGAGTCAAAGGACACGTGTCGTAGGTCCATAGCTCGAAGATCTCGGATTTGGTGGGGAATGATCTGATAGGATGCGCCCGGGATTGGGCGCATGAGGAGGCTTTGGCTCGTAATCTTTAGGAGTCACGAACCATTCCGGGCGCATGGCTTTTGAGGCGCATGCGAGGCTTCGGTAGTGACTTTACTTCTGTCTTTAGGGATTAGAGAAAAGTCTGCGGCGCATGGCTTTTGAGACGCATGCAGAGATTTGGGCGCATGGTGTCACGACCCGCACCCTAGAGTAAGGGCACGAGACGTGGGTACGTCCAGCCTACGCCGCAGTATCGGCGGTAGAACGCTGTCCTAGGTCACAACATCTAACAGTTAAAGGTAATAAACAGTTATACTCCCCGAATAGGGGTGACATAACAGAATATATCTCAATCACATCTAAGGTAGAACAGGAAAAGATAGAATGATAATAAAAGATAGATATCCAGAACAGAAGAAATTACAGAGATACAATCCAGAATTCTAAGTGTCTAAAATAAGTACATATCCCAAAATGTCTATGAAATCCATATACAGTATCCAAGTAATGTAAAGACAATCCTAATCTAAGGGAGTGTCATCTACTGCTAGTGGATCCTGCTGCTGGTCCAAGTCCAGGCACTCGTGTAGTATAGCACCGTAGTAGGTAGGGCAGAACGCCTCAGCCTCGTCCTCTGTAATATTTCAACAGGTCCAGTCAGGACAGGAGCGAGCACAGTACATCTCAACAAATCATAGCAGGTCAGGATATATAATTATGCTAGAGAGTAAGATACAAGAAACTGAAAGAATAACATGATAAACAGGAAGACTGTAAATAAATAGCTACAGTATATAGAGAACTAACAGTGTCTAGTGATTCAGAGCACAAGATGGTTATGTAAATGGCACGATGTTATACACGAGTAATCTACAGAGGTTGTATACGAGTAATCTACTGGATTGAATACATAACCACTTCTACTCTCCCGCCCCAATCAATACACAAGGATCTAGCTAAGTTATGTTATCGTACACGAAGTATAGTCGTACACGAAGATCATGTGAATACATGAATATACACGATTTCATACGATTTGTACACGAATATCACGAATACAAGGAGTACACGATGCTCACGATAAAGTACACGAACACGAATACTCGATATATCTGCTAAGGGGGATAACATCGCACTACAAGATGCATATAGTACTAATCCGTGTTTCCAACGTGTCAGCATCATGTAAAGTAATCTAAAGCAGGAAATATACTCCTAATGCAGGATATGAAATGATCAGAGAATGTACTCGCCTGTATCCTGAGAATCTGGAGAATATATATTGTCCGAGGAGTGGTTTCTGTCTTCTATATAATAGTACAAGTCACTATGAGTCTACAATGATAATAAGATGCAAATCAATGCATTCTACATGAATCTAGGTCAATCTAGGCCAAAGTCAACTCTTGGTCAACTCTGGTCAACCCTAGAAGTCAAACTAGGTCAAACCTAAGTCAAACAAGTCTATACTAGTCTAACTAGTCCATTCTAGGTCTAATAAGACTAAACAAGTCTAATCTAGACTCTACACTGACACATAGATACTTCCATAGGCTAAGAGCCCTAGGCTAGCTATTAGGCAATACCATGCCCTAACCATACCATAAATCACATACACAAGCCAATAATATTTATATTTAAAATAACACACATATTGTTATATTATATGATATAACATAGAAATATACATAGCATATAGGTTACCTTAATGTGTACCACACATATATATAAGGTACCTTGAAAAGTGAATCTCACAACTTAAATACATAGGGAAATAGGGAATGAATTGGGCATGTGTTCAAGTGTAGGTGTGTGTGTGGGAAGGTCACATGAATGTGTGTGAGCTACAAGAGTGTGTGTATGTGTAACATGAGGGTTCAATGTGTGGGGGGCTAGTGAGATACTAGAGTGTGATATGGTATGTGATACATGTGAAAACAGTGGAATCTATTAGGAAAAATCAATGAGGGAACCTGTGTGTATATCCTGAAAACAGTGAGGTAATTCACAATATGAAAACTGGAAAGATCTCAGGTATTTAGGCAATACAGTGAGATGATAAATCATTCTCAGGTTTTAGGAAAAGTTTGACAGGAAACAGGGAAGTTATATATGTGAAATCAGTGAGGGAAAGGAATAGAAATAAACTGACAGTTAGAGGGAAGATATCTCAGGCATAGGAAAATATTTAACAGTCAATGTAATGAAACAACGTTAATTCAATTCAGTTTAGGTATAGGAACATAACTCAGGTTATATGAAAATCTGGAACAGGAAACATAAACTCTAACTCACATACCATTCAACCCAATCTCAATCATTCAATCAGTGTGCTAATTAACAACATAAAACTGGAAATAATCTCAGGTTATAGGTTGCTACAGGGAAACCATTCTCAGGTTATATAGCATTCGAAAATAAAAGGAAAACAGTTTACAGTTAGCCATTTCGAATGGAAAAAGGAATCAACATATAAATATTCATTCAAATCCAGTTAGATTAGAGAGGGAAAAAAACAGGAAAAATCATTCAGGAAATAGGAATGAGAATCTCAGGTTGAAGGATTAAACCATTCTCAGTTCAACCAGTTTTCGAAAACCAACTCAAAAGCTCAAATTCCATTCTCACATCCTAGAGCCAAATTCGAATGCAAAAATAAGCCAACATGACCAATCAATCGTGTGGGGACATATAACAGTGAAAAACAACAAGTAGAACAAGGAATTAAAAGTTAGAAAAAATGGAAAACCCCACGTATCAGTAATGGTATCAGCCGAATGGCTTAAACCCCAATTCAAATCAAATCCCAATTAAAAACCTAACTAATAATGTAAATTAATTCTAACATAGATTATACATTATATTTAGATCTAATTTAGCAAATAAAAATACTATTTAAACTAACAAAACTTGAATTGAAACAGAGAACCAACCCAGTGCACTGAACCGCACAGTACGTACCCTGTGCACGCGCAAATGCATGTCCGACACGACACAAGGACTCATGAAACTTGGGGAGCCTCGTGTCAGTGTCAGCCCCGACCTATGCATCGAATTTCCCGTGTCCACGTGGCGTGTCCAGTGAGTTGTGGCCCCCGAGTAGCAGGGGAAAGAAATCTGTGCGCGCGCGTGTGTGGGCACCGCATGTCCGCGTGTCTGTGGCGACTCGACACGACACTAAAATGTGCTCAGCACACTAGAAACACATAAGCGAGATCAAATCCTAATTTTCTATTCAAATAGTTTGCTGAAAAGAAATCGAAATGCCCTTTGAGGTATACCTAATAGCAAGGACTGATACGTGTCCGATACGGACACGCATAGGACCCAAAACTTAGGGTTAGCTAGTCATACAGCTAGGTTAGGCCTAGGGCATCCTAGAAATGTAATAAAACCGCAATTACATGGAGTAGATTTGAATATTACCTAGGGATTTGAAATGCAACAAAAAAGCCCCAAATGAGAGGATCCTCAAACCACCAAAACTCCTTCAAATTGTTTCCTCCCTGAAATTACTCAATACCAATAGCAAGAACAATAAATTTAGGTCCTATTGCAATTGATTTGGGGGAAAAATGAATTAAAATGGATTTTCTATGGATTAAGGAAGATGGAGACTCACCTCTTTCCAAACTTGGAAAATAATTCCTAATGGAGGCTAGCCCTAATTTCTAGGAGCATTAAATAGAGGGGGAAAATCAATGTGGCCGGCCATGGGCTGTTGGAATAGGGCTAGGGTTAGGTTACATGGTGTTGGGTTGGGCCTTAAAGGCTAAAATCACAAGTCATGACTTGTGAAATCACAAGCCATTCCTTAATCAAATTAAATCCTAATTTTCCCAAAATAATTCTAATAGGTTTGATGTCACTAACTTAGGTCAAGCTTGGGTTTCTTAACCTAACCAAATAGTCATGACCTAGGTTAGCCTCTAAGACAGTCTCCAAAGTCAACACTAGTCAAAGCCTAGAATAACACCAAATCAATTATACTAAAAATCACTTAAAATTCTAATAAATATAATTAATAATAATAATTCCAAATTAATTCCAAAAATTTAAAAAATGACCAAAATACCCTCAAGCTAGAAAAGTGGTAGTGACAAATCTACCCTCCTTAAAATAATTTCGTCATCGAGGCGAAACTAACTGCTGAGAAGGATAGAAAAGTATACCTCAAGGTCCAAAAAGATGGGGGTACCGCTCGCACATCTCATCCTTCCGCTCCCAGGTAGACTCTCCTGGAGAATGATGCCTCCATGCGACGCATACCAAGGGTATCACCTGGTTCCTCAGTACCTTCTCTCGGCGATCTAGAATCTCCACAGGCTGCTCTGGATAACTGAGAGTAGGTCAAACCTCAATCTCCAAATGATCGAGCACATGGATAGGGTCAGCCACGTACCGTCTCAACTGTGATACGTGGAATACATTGTGAACTTCCACTAGTGCAGGTGGCAAGTCTAGCCTGTATGCCACATCACCGACTCTCCCGCTGATAACGAAAGGGCCGATGAAGCGCGGGCTAAGCTTCCCACCTCCACCAAAACGTATCATACCACGAGTCGGAGATATCAACAGAAAAACCATGTATCCAACCTAATCACAAGCAAGGTCTCAAGTTACTAAAAAATCAAACACGATCAATCAACAAAACAAAATACAACCTACTTCTAATCCTATCTCTAAATCTGTACCTCAAACTCCAACGGCCTCCGGTGGCTATCGGCCCAGTGCCGATGTCTGTCATGTGCCACGTGAAGTCTGTCCCTGATGAGCTTCACCTTCTCGGCTGCATCAACAACCATCTCTGGTCCCAGTAAAGCTCGCTCTCCAACATCATCCCAAGATAAGGGTGTACGACACCTACACCCGTACAGAGCCTCAAACGGTGACATCTCAATGCTGGCCTGATAACTGTTGTTGTAAGCAAACTCCACCAAATGTGGATGATCCTCCCAGTGTCACACCCCAGAACCAGAATACTGGAGAGCGGAGGCAGACATAGCCAGCTACGTATATAGAAATAGAAACCACCTCGATATACGGTCACGGCTGTCTAGATATATGAGGGTTTACTACAAGCCAATAGTCTCTATGGTCAAGAACAAGCCTAATGTCTCAATCACAGCAAGTAAGTAAAGTCGTAAGATGTATGATCATTAAATATACAATAATAAGGCGTCCCAAATATCACATATTCAGCTGATCATGAAGCTAGTCGTTACAAAATGTTAGGACTAGCAAGAGTTTAGTCATACATGATCAACCCTAGGATTTGTTAATCATGTTTACAGCCCGTAGGCAGACAGTAAGTAAAAGTGCATCGAGCTAACAGGTGCTCGTCGGCTAAACGCCTCAAAAGAATAGTTTTACAATAAAGTGGGCAAGACAAAAAGAAAAATCCACTCTTGGCCCGGGTTCCGTCTAGTTGCAACCATTGGGCTGGAAACTTGGTAGATCCTCAGGAGCTGCTCCGAAATCTGGCTACACAAAACCAGCTGGGTCAAACCCCAGAAAGAGCAAGTGCCACAAGGGGGCCACGAAATAAGAACAAAAGCCAGCAATCAGCACAAAAAAATCTAATATTAAAACTAGAATTACGAAAACATGTCAAGATGATATACGACGAGATAACCATGGAACTATTCCGATAGCCAGGTTACAACCCGTAAACCAAACAAGGACCAGGGTTGTAACCCTTCATCTGAACAGAACTTGGTTTTCCACCATTTATCGGCAAGATAATAATGTAAGAAATCATGACAGGAAGCAATCTTGTACTGGATCAAGACATGGCTAGACTGGTTATACTTCATTCAATCAATCACGGCCAAGCAGATACTACGGCTTACTACTTTAACTAACTAGGGTTGTCACAGGCCTAATTACTAACAAGATGCAGTAAGATTGTTCCACAGCCACAAGCCCTGCAGACCATCCAGGTTACCCAGGTCGAAAATTAGGGGTTGAATTCAGGTGGGTACATCGTCCAAGAAACGCATGTACCCTTAGGTGACTTAGAAGGTGCAACACATAACAGTGCGCTAGAAATGTGCCCTACTCGACGGCAGGCTATAGATCCCAAGAGCGCCCAGGTAACGGGATTGCCTGTAGCTGTGTCATCTCTTCATGACTACTGTGTTATTCTAGTTATTAGCCTTAATCCATTTTGGTAGGTACTCCTGACCGTGGTACTCAGGAATCCCATCCTAGACATGATGCAAGACTGGACAAGTGGATTTAACAAGCAAGCAAGAAAGAACCACCCACGGTGTCAAGGCAGGTCAAGTTAAGTTATCAAGTCATGTTACAAGTCAGGAGTGCGCCACCACGGGCCACTATCAAGTTATCAAGTCACAAGGATTAATTACAAGTTACAAGTTAGGTGTGCACCCCACTGGGTCACTAGCAAGGAGCTCAGAGAATACCAGAATCATAATTCACAAAAAATCCCGAAAACCGTACTAGTCATAAACCATTACTTAAAAATCGTGTTGGGCCGTGTCGGGTCAAGATAGTCGTGTTGTGCTAAATAAATCTCTGGAAAACCCAATCCACAAAAGAGAAACCAAATCGAGAAATAAAACCAATACTCCAAGAGCTAAAGGGTTAAGCCAGGGGTCAGGGGGTAGCGTACGCACAAAAGCACGCACGCAGGGGAGATGTGTACACGTAAAAGCACGCACACAGGGGGAACAGCGTATGCGATAAAGCACGCACGCAGGAGAGCAGCGTACGTGATAAAGCACGCACGCAGGAGAGCTGCGTACACGATAAAGTACGCACGCATGAGAGCAGCGTACATGATAAAGCACGAACGCAGGAGAGCAGCGTACGTGATAAAGCACGCACGCAGGAGAGCAGCGTACGTGATAAAGCACGCACGTAGGAGAGCAGCGTACGCACAAACCAGGGCACGCTCAAGTCTGCGTATACAAGAGACACGCTTCCAACAGGAAGCGTACTCAAGTCTGCGTACGCAAGAGACACGCTTACAACAGGAAGCGTACTCAAGTCTGCGTACGCAAGAGACACGCTTCCAACAGGAAGTGTATCCAAGTCTGCGTACGCAAGAGACACGCTTCTAACAGGAAGCGTACCCAAGTCTGCGTACGCCGCGCTAAAGAGCGCGCGCAGCTCAGTGGCGTAAGCTAAAGAGCTCTGCCACTGCTCACTGTCTCCTCCAAACAGCAAGGACTCCATGGTTGAACCCAAGCTTCAAGGCATCACAACTTGGCCATCCGAACTCCAAATCCGGATTTCCAAAGTTCCATCTTGGGTGAAATTGAATTCTCTTCCACGTGGAAACATCAAAACCCACAAAAATCCAACCAAAATAGATCAAACCATACAAAATCCAAAAATAGGAATAAATTAGATCTAGAACAATGGAGACTCCAAATCACAAAATACCAAGACCTAATGTTGATCACCATGTCCTAATCTAGCAAATGGACAAAGAAAATAGGGTTCTCATGTAGTGGCAAGGTGCACTTGCCTATGGGTTGGAAGAGTTGTGTAGAGGAAGGAGAAGAAGAAGAAGAAGAAGAAATTAATGGAGGTTTATGAGGAGAGAGAAGAAGTTGGTGGGGTTTTAAAGAGGGTGGGATGTGGTGTGATGAGGGTGGAGCATAGGCTAAGGTGTTCCAATACACATTAAACCAAACCAAACCAAACCAAACCAATTAAAACCGAGTCATGTCAAAACCCAAAATACGAAAAATACCAAAATTCCATAAGTTGAGGAAAAATAAAAATACATGCCAAAATCCAGATACGAGTATAAATACGAAATACGGGAAATACGGAAAATGAGGGTGACAACTCTACCCACCTTAAAAGAATTCTGTCCTCGGAATTTAATCAAGGAGCTAGAGATTGCCACGACAAGTTACGCTAAGCACAGGCAAGTTATACTAAGCAGTTCAATCATACAATCATACAATGCAAGCAAGGAAGGGAAGACGTAAGGCATAAGAAAGACATTATACCTCACGAGTCAAACAGGTAGAGATATCGTGATCGGATGTCATCCTCACGCTCCCACGTTGACTCACCTAGAGAGTGATGACCCCAAGCAACACGGACTAATTTAATAGTCTTGTTCTTGAGTATCTTTTCCCTCCGGTCCAAAATAGACACGGGCCTCTCCTCATACGAAAGGTTGGTACCAACAACCAATTCCGAATGGTCTAGGATGTGGCTCGGGTCCGGAATATACCGTCATAATTGGGACACATGGAATACATCATGTACCTCACTTAGCGACGGCGGAAGAGCGAGACGATAGGATACATCTCCTACTCGCTCTAGAATATCGAACGGCCCTATATACCTAGGACTAAGCTTTCCCCGCACGCCAAAACGAATGACGCCGCGGTTAGGCGAGATCCTAAGGAATACATGGTCGCCGACAGCAAATTCTAAGGGACGCCGATGAGCATCGGCCCAATGGCGCTGGCGGTCCTGGGCAACTCGGAGGTGATCTCTGACCTTCCTGACCACTTCAACCGTCTGGGAAATTAATTCGGGTCCGAGCATCTGCCTCTCCCCGACATCGTCCCATGCTAGCGGAGATCTGCACTTCCTGCCATAAAGAGCCTCAAGGGTGCCATCTGGATACTGGCCTGATAACTGTTGTTGTACTAGAATTCCACTAGGTGCAAATGATTCTCCCATGAACCACCGAAGTCAAGGGTACAAGATCTCAATATATCTTCAAGAGTATGGATTGTGCGCTCTGATTGTCCATCCGTCTGCGGGTGATAAGCTGAGCTGAATTGAAGGCGAGTCCCCAAACTCTTCTGCAAGCTGCGCCAAATGTGTGATGTGAATCTTGAATCCCTGTCCGAGGTGATGCTGACTGGCACACCGTAAAGCCTGACGATCTGCCTGAGATACATCTCTGCTAACTGCGCCGTCGACTGTCCAACTCTGAATGGGAGAAAGTGTGCCACCTTGGTAAGCCTGTCCACAATTACCCAAATAGCATCTCTGCCGGCCGGAGATCTGGGCAATCCGGTCACGAAATCCATGGTTATATGTTCCCATTTCCATTCTGGGATCGGTAAGGGTTGAAGAAGTCCAGCGGACCTCTGATGTTCAGCTTTAACCTGTTGGTAAACCAAACACCGAGAGACAAACCGGGCTATCTCCCTCTTCATGCCATTCCACCAGAAATGCTGACGAATATCACGGTACATCTTCGTACCACCCGGATGAATAGAATATTGTGAACTGTGGGCTTCTGCCATGACTTCCTGTTTGATATCTCCACTGGGTACACAAAGACGAGTGTCGTACCGAAGTGTACCGTCTTCATGGATACATAACTCTGGCCTTCTTCTTGCTTCACACTCTGCTCTGAGTCGCTGGATTTTGGAATCTGCTGACTGCGCCATCCGGATTCTCTCAACTATGCTGGACTGAACCTGTAGACTGGCCATCAATGCCACGCTGGTTGGAAGAACCACTTCAATTCCCATCTTCTGAAGATCTGCAAATAATTTTGGTTGCGCCGTCAGGAAATAAACTCCGGCTCTCCTGCTCAATGCATCTGCTACAACGTTGGCCTTCCCGGGATGATACTGCAAATCCACATCATAGTCTACCAGTAGCTCGAGCCATCTTCTCTGCCGCGTATTAAGGTCCTTCTGGGTAAAAGCATACTTCAGGCTCTTATGATCAGTAAAGATCTCCACTCTATCTCCGTACAAGTAGTGTCTCCACAACTTTAAAGCAAACACTACCGTCGCCAATTCCAAGTCGTGGGTCGGGTAATTCTTCTCATGATCACGAAGTTGACGTGACGCATAAGATATTACCTTCCCATGCTGTATCAAGACACACCCTAATCCTCTGTCTGAAGCGTCGCAATAAACTGTGAATCCTTCGGTCCCATCTGGAAGGGTGAGAATGGGAGCCGTTATCAAATCTCGCTTCAACTTCTCAAATGACTCCTGGCACTCTGTTGTCCAAACAAACGGCACATCCTTGCGGGTCAACTGGGTCATCGGCGCTAAAATCCTTGCGAAATCTGAGACGAACCGCCGGTAGTAGCCGGCCAATCCAAGGAAGCTGCGAACCTCTGCCACTGAGCTGGGTACCGGCCATGACTCGATAGCCACAATCTTCTGGGGATCCACTTCCATTCCTCCTCGGGTAATGATGTGACCCAAGTACGAAATGCGATCGAGCCAGAACTCACATTTACTGAACTTGGCGTACAACTGATGCTCCCTAAGCGTCTGGTGGACGACTCTGAGATGCTGCTCATGCTCTGCTTCACTTTTGCTGTAGACCAGGATGTCATCTAGGAACACGATCACAAATTGATCCAAGTAAGGCATGAAAATGCGATTCATGAGGTCCATGAATACGGCCGGTGCATTGGTCGCTCCAAAGGGCATAACAAGGAACTCCCAATGTCCATACCTCGATCTGAATGCTGTCTTCGGGATGTCCTGCTCTCTGACTTTGATCTGGTGGTATCCTGACCGCAAGTCGATCTTCGAGAACACTGAAGCCCCTCTGAGCTGATCAAACAAGTCATCTATCCTCGGAAGAGGGTATCTGTTCTTGATTGTCACCGAATTCAAGGTACGATAATCAATACAAAGCCTGGACGTACCATCCTTCTTTTTCACAAGAAGCATCGGGACTCCCCAAGGCGATCCACTTGCACGGATGAATCCCTTGGTCCTCAGTTCTTCAATCATCTTGTACAAAATCTCCAACTCTGAAGGCGCCATCCTGTAGACTCGCTCTGATACTGGTGCTGTCCCGGTAATCAAGTCTATAGTGAACTCAATTTCCCGCTCTGGCGGCATCCCTGGAAGATCCTCTGGAAAGACATCTGGAAACTCTTCAACTATCCGGGGTAACTGCACTGCTGCTACTGCCATCCGCAATGCTGGGAAAGATGGCTCCACTGCGCCTCTGGGAAACGAAAACTCTGGCTCGCCGGGGATACTAAAGACAACTCTGCCAATATGGCGGTCTATCCTAGCATACTGGATCCTCAACCAATCCATGCCTAGGACTACATCATAGTCTGCCATAGGAAACTCTATGAATCTAGCGGGGAACTCCCTACCGCTAACTACGATCCGACACGAGGAAAACACTCGATCTACTCCCACAAGACCATTACCAGTAAGTATATTGAGCCTCACTGATAATGACTCGGGCTCCAATCCTATCCGTGTCGCGAATCGTGCAGACATGAATGAATGTGATGCACCAGAATCAAACAATACCAAAGCTGGAAAGGAGTTGTCGAGAATAGTACCTGCCACAACCTCACCTGGTGCAACTTCTTCTTCCATAGCCATCATCATGGCCTGACCTTGTCCTCTGGCTGCTGGTCCCCTCTGCTGGAAACCTCTCTGCCTATTCTGGGTCTGAGCCTGGGCTTGTGCACACTGCTGGGGGTGTTGTTGCTGGAATGCCTGAGACTGAGGCGGCAAGGGCCTCGAAGACTGATACTGCTGCTGCTGAACTGGTGTTGGGGCCGGTCCTCTCACCGAAGAGCTAGAAGGGTTGGATGCTGATGAACCACCCCTATTCGGGCAAGCCCCTACCCTATGATCTGCTGCTCCACAAGCCAGGCACAATCCCTGCGCCCTGCGACAGTCTGCCACCACATGCCCTGGCTTTCCGTAATGAGAACATCCCATCGCGGAAGTCTGCTTCTGCTTCTGCTGCTGCGGGTACGTCGGGGTGGAATGCTGAACCGACGTTACTGAGGCTGCCCGCCTCGGAGTTCCAATGGTCAATCCTCTAGCTGCCGGGACTTGAGCTGATGATTGGTGCATCTGACTGTGGGACCGTTTCCTGCCTCCGGTCCTATCCTCGATCCTCTGGGAGGTGTACTCATGCCTCCTAGCTGCTCTCAAGACTGCATCGAACGTCTGGTGCTCGAACTGTTCTACTGCCAACAAGATCTCTAAATGCAGTCCTTGCTGGAACCGCTGGGCTCTATCGAGCTCGGTTGCCACCAAGGTAGGGGCAAACCTACTCAGCCTAGAAAACTCGGTCGTATAACCATCGACCGTCCTGGCTCCTTGCTTCAAGTTGGTAAATCTGGTCTGCAGGTCGTACCGAGCCACAACATCAAAGTACTTCGTCTGGAACCTCTCCCTAAATACTGCCCAAGCAATGGGTGCTACTAATCCCATGGCTTGCGTCGCCCACCAATTGCGAGCTAAATCCAACAACTGCAGGCGTACCACCGCCACCTTCTCATTCTCAGGTGTCCTGGCTGCTTCCAGAACCACCTCGGTATCCTGAAGCCATGCATCCGCGGCAATCGCATCCTCGTTGTCGTCGAAGAAAGGAGGGTTCAATCACTTGAAGCTGTTTGCCGCCTGGTTCCCTGGATGTCCACCTCTGGTCAAAGCATCTTGAACTGTCTGGTGCAGGGTGTCGCTGCGACGATCCTGGGAAGCTATCAAGGTTCTAACGAGGCCTACTAAGGTACCATCATCTGGCTCTGTGGGCTGGACGGGCCGAACTGGTGACTCTCCTCCAGTAGGCACAACTCTGGAGGCTACTCCGGAATGCTGGGCTTGGTCTCCGGGATGCTGCTGATCAACGGGATGTGCTCCACCTCGTTGATCGGTAGGACCAGGTACAGTGCCGCTGAAGAAGACGACACAGGGAATAATAAGGAAAGGACCAGGACAGATCAATGATATAAGCACCGGATCAGGGAAAGAATCCAGGGGTTCAGAGGATACGAACAGAGATCAAGGACGAGTATTGATTGAGACATCTATTCGGTAAACCCCCCACATATCTTGATTTACAAGACCTGCATGGGCCACCACTTAAACCATGTCACGCCCCAGAACCAGAATACTGGAGAGCGGGGGCAAACATAGCCAGCTACGTATATAGAAATGGAAACCACCTCGATATACGGTCACGACTGTCTAGATATATGAGGGTTTACTACAAGCCAACAATCTCTATGGTCAAGAACAAGCCTAATGTCTCAATCACAGCAAGTAAGTAAAGTCGCAAGATGTATGATCATTAAATATACAATAATAAGGCGTCCCAAATATCACATATTCAGCTGATCATGAAGCTTGTCGTTACAAAATGTTAGGACTAGCAAGAGTTTAGTCATACATAATCAACCCTAGGATTTGTTAATCATGTTTACAGCCCGTAGGCAGATAGTAAGTAAAAGTGCATCGAGCTAACAGGTGCTCGTCGGCTAAACGCCTCAAAAGAATAGTTTTACAATAAAGTGGGCAAGACAAAAAGGAAAACCCACTCTTGGCCCGGGTTCCGTCTAGTTGCAACCATTGGGCTGGAAACTTGGTAGATCCTCAGGAGCTGCTCCAAAATCTGGCCACACAAAACCAGTTGGGTCAAACCCCAGAAAGAGCAAGTGCCACAAGGGGGCCACGAAATAAGAACAAAAGCCAGCAATCAGCACAAGAAAATCTAATATTAAAACTAGAATTACGAAAATATGTCAGGATGATATACGATGAGATAACCATAGAACTATTCCGATAGCCAGGTTACAACCCGTAAACCAAACAAGGACCGGGGTTGTAACCCTTCATCTGAACAGAACTTGGTTTCCCACCATTTATCGGTAAGATAATAATGTAAGAAATCATGACATGAAGCAATCTTGTACTGGATCAAGACATGGCTAGACTGGTTATACTTCATTCAATCAATCACGGCCAAGCAGATACTACGGCTTACTACTTTAACTAACTAGGGTTGTCACAGGCCTAATTACTAACAAGATGCAGTGAGATTGTTCCACAACCATAAGCCCTGCAGACCATCCAGGTTACCCAGGTCAAAAATTAGGGGTTGAATTCAGGTGGGTACATCGTCCAGGAAACGCATGTACCCTTAGGTGACTTAGAAGGTGCAACACATAACAGTGCGCTGGAAATGTGCCCTACTCGACGGCAGGCTACAGATCCCAAGAGCGCCCAGGTAACGGGATTGCCTGTAGCTGTGTCATCTCTTCATGACTACTGTATTATTCTAGTTATTAGCCTTAATCCATTTTGGTAGGTACTCCTGACCGTGGTACTCAGGAGTCCCATCCTAGACATGATGCAAGACTGGACAAGTAGATTTAACAAGCAAGCAAGAAAGAACCACCCACGGTGTCAAGGCAGGTCAAGTTAAGTTATCAAGTCATGTTACAAGTCAGGAGTGCGCCACCACGGGCCACTATCAAGTTATCAAGTCACAAGGATTAATTACAAGTTACAAGTTAGGTGTGCACCCCATTGGATCACTAGCAAGGAGCTCAGAGAATACCAGAATCATAATTCACAGAAAATCCTGAAAACCGTACTAGTCATAAACCATTACTTGAAAATCGTGTTGGGCAGTGTCGGGTCAAGATAGTCGTGTTGTGCTAAACAAATCTCTGGAAAACCTAATCCACAAAAGAGAAACCAAATCGAGAAATAAAACCAATACTCCAAGAGCTAAAGGGTTAAGCCAGGGGTCAGGGGGTAGCGTATGCACAAAAGCACGCACGCAGAGGAGATGCGTACACGTAAAAGCACGCACACAGGGGGAGCAGCGTACGCGATAAAGCATGCACGCAGGAGAGCAGCGTACGTGGTAAAGCACGCACGCAGGAGAGCTGCGTACGCGATAAAGCACGCAAGCAGAAGAGCAGCGTACGTGATAAAGCACGCACGCAGGAGAGCAGCGTACGTGATAAAGCACGCACGCAGGAGAGCAGCGTACGTGATAAAGCACGCACGCAGGAGAGCAGCGTACGTACAAACCAGGGCACGCTCAAGTCTGCGTACGCAAGAGACACGCTTCCAACAGGAAGCGTACTCAAGTCTGCATACGCAAGAGACACGCTTCCAACAGGAAGCGTACTTAAGTCTGCGTACACAAGAGACACGCTTCCAACAGAAAGCGTACCCAAGTCTGCGTACGCAAGAGACACGCTTCCAACAGGAAGCGTACCCAAGTCTGCGTACGCCGCGCTAAAGAGCGCGCGCAGCTCAGTGGCGTAAGCTAAAGAGCTCTTCCACTGCTCACTGTCTCCTCCAAACAGCAAGGACTCCATGGTTGAACCCAAGCTTCAAGACATCACAACTTGGCCATCCGAACTCCAAATCCGGATTTCCAAAGTTCCATCTTGGGTGAAATTGAATTCTCTTCCACATGGAAACATCAAAACCCACAAAAATCCAACCAAAATAGATCAAACCATGCAAAATCCAAAAATAGGAATAAATTAGATCTAAAACAATGGAGACTCCAAATCACAAAATACCAAGACCTAATGTTGATCACCATGTCCTAATCTAGCAAATGGACAAAGAAAATAGGGTTCTCATGTAGTAGCAAGGTGCACTTGCCTATGGGTTGGGAGAGTTGTGTAGAGGAAGGAGAAGAAGAAGAAGAAGAAGAAATTAATGGAGGTTTATGAGAAGAGAGAAGAAGTTGGTAGAGTTTTAAAGAGGGTGGGATGTGGTGTATTGAGGATGGAGCATAGGCTAAGGTGTTCCAATACACATTAAACCAAACCAAACCAACCCAAACCAATTAAAACCGAGTCATGTCAAAACCCAAAATACGAGAAATACCGAAATTCCACAAGTTGAGGAAAAATAAAAATATATGCCAAAATCCAGATACGAGTATAAATACGAAATACGGAAAATACGGAAAATGAAGGTGACACCCAGGAACCTCCAAAATCCAGGACGCACGTCCGCAGCATGTCCTCAAGGGTCTGAATAGTTCTCTCTGACTGTCGGTCTGTCTGGGGGTGGTATGCAGTACTAAACTTGTGCTGGGTGCCCAAACTAGTCTGCAGACTCCTCCAGAAATGGGAAGTAAGGCGACTATCCCGATCTGAGATAATGCTGACGGGGACTCCGTGAATCCTGACTATCTGCCTCATATACAACTCCGCAAGCCTCTCTGTAGACGTACCCATCTTGAATGGCAAGAAGTGGGCCGATTTGGTCAACCTGTCAACGATGACCCAAATCGCGTCTTTTCCTCCTGGTGTACGCAACAACCCAGATACAAAATCCATGGTAATATGTTCCCACTTCTACTCTGGAATGGGCAACGGCTGCAATAATCCTCCGGGCCTCTGCCTCTCTGCCTTGACCTGTTGACAGATCAAGCATCTAGCTACGAAGTGGGACACCTTCCGCTTCATCCCGTACCACCAGACATGCTCTCGCAGATCCCTGTACATCTTGTTGGCACCAGGATGTATAGAGTACTGCGATCTGTGAGCCTCCTGCATGATCTGCTATCTGAGTTCTCCGCTAGGCACACATAACCTGGTACCGTGCCTCAGGGCACCATCCTATGCAAGTAAAAACTCGCCATCCTCCAACCCTGCACTAATCTGCTCTCGGATACACCGCAGAGCCACATCCTCAAACTGCGTCGCCTTGATCCTCTCTATCAAGTCCGACTGTATCTGAAGGCCCCATAACTGCATCTGCACTCCGGGCACGATCACCTCAATCCCAAGGCTCTCGAAGTCTGCAAGCAAGTGCCGATCCATAGTCAAACACATGGCTGTCGAATACCTACTCAAGGCATCGACAACCACGTTGGCCTTCCCTGGGTGATACTGAAGTGATATGTCAAAGTCCTTCATCAACTCTAGCCATATGTGCTGTCTCATGTTGAGCTCTTTCTGTGTAAACACATACTTCAAGCTCTTGTGATCTGTGAAAATCTCTACCCTCTCGCCATATAGATAGTGCTTCCACAACTTCAGAACAAAAATCACCGCTGCCAGCTCCAGGTCATGGGTAGGGTAGTTCTTCTCATGGGGACGTAATTGCCTGGAAGCATAGGCAATCACCTTTCCATGCCGCTGCAAGACACAACCCAGTCCCTTCCCTGAAGCATCACTATAAATAGTGAATCCACCTGATCCTGAAGGCAATATCAGAATCGGAGCTGTCGTAAGCCGCTTTTTCAACTCATTAAAAGCTGTCTGACACTCTTCTGACCAAACATACTCAGCATCCTTCCGGGTCAACCGAGTCAACGGCTCTGCAACCCGGGAGAAATCCTGCACAAATCTCCTATAATATCCTGCCAGCCCTAGGAAACTCCTGATCCCTGCCACTGAAGTCGGCGCTGCCCAAGCCTCAACCGCTGTGATCTTCTTCGGGTCCACTGAGATACCATCTCCAGTCACCACATGACCCAAGAAGTCCACTCTATCTAGGAAGAACTCGCACTTCGAGAGCTTGCCGAACAATCTCTCCCTTCTGAGTGTCTCCAGTACCACTCTCAAGTGCTCCTCGTGCTCTTCCTCTGTCTTGGAATATACCAAGATATCATCAATAAATACCACCACGAACTTGTCTAAGTACTGGTGGAACACCTTGTTCATAAGGTTCATAAACACTGCTGGTGCACTGGTCAGCCCAAACGGCATAACCAAAAACTCAAACTGCCCGTACCGCGTCCTGAAAGCGGTCTTGGGAATATCCTCCCTCTTCACCTTCACCTGGTGATAACCTGACCTCAAATCAATCTTGGAGAACACCCGAGCTCCGCTCAACTGATCAAAGAGATCATCGATCCGCGGTAGTGGGTATCTGTTCTTGATCGTCAGGTTGTTGAGTGCCCTGTAGTCGATACACATCCGTACCGACCCATCCTTCTTGGGTACGAAGAGTACCGGTGCACCCCAAGGTAAAGAACTCGATAGGATGAAGCCCTTGTCCTGCAGCTCATCCACCTGCTTCTTCAGCTCTACCAATTCACTGTTGTTCACTCGATAGACATGCTGAGATATCGGTTCTGCGCCGGGAACCAAGTCTATCGAGAACTCTACATCCCTGTCCGGTGGAAGCCCTGGCAACTCCTCTAGGAATACGTCCATAAACTCTGCGATCAAGGGATGCGGAGCCACCTGCTCCTCAAATGAAGCTCCACAGAAGACTCCGCCGTCCTGCTCTGCCTGCCGCCGGGTGTACTCAAACTCTGGCTCTCCTGGCACCCCAAACAAAACTCTACCCCCTCGGCAATCAATGCGGGTATGGTGTCTACTCAGCCAGTCCATACCTAATACATTGTCGTACTTCGGTAGTGACATGACAAGTAGACTCACTCCCAACTCTCGACCTCCCAATATGACGCTCCGTCTTCTGCAAACATCACTCACGAGGATGACCCCATCTCCGGTCGTGATCTTGCAGGTCCTAGGCAATGGTTCAGAAACCAGACTGTGTCTAATAGCATACGATACTGACACAAAGCTGTAGGAAGCCCCAGAATCAAAGAGTGTAAATGCTGGAAGGGAGTCAAGAAGAACCGAACCTGCTATCAGCTCTCCGACGGCCTCGGCATCCTCAGCTGCCATGGCAAAAGCTCGCCCCTGCTGTCCACCTCGTGTCTGCTGCTGGTGCTGCTGGAACCTTTGCTGCTGGGTCTGCAGGGCTGGTCCCCTCTGCTGGCCTGCTGGAGCCTTGGCTGCCCCAGCTCCTCCTGGTATCAGATGCATCGACGCAACTGGACACTCTCGTATCTGATGGTCCGCTGACCCACACATCAAGCATCTGCCAAGTCTCTTCCTGCACTCCTCCCACTTGTGCCCAGGCTTCTTGTAGAAAGTACAACTGATAGCCTGCTGCCTGGGTGCCTGCTGCCCTCTCTGCTGCTGATGCTGTACCTGCTGAAAAGGTGCCCTGCCCTGATGCTGATGCTGCTGAACTGGCCTCTGTGGCTGCTGATGTTGGAAGTGAGGCCTCTTGGCCTGCCCCTGACTGCTGCTGCCACCCTGGAAGTCGCGACCCCTCTTCTGCCTCAACCCTAGGTCGACTTCCGCTGCCATGGCCCCATAAAATATCTCTGCAAAGGTGGCGTTCCAGTCGCTCTTAGTCAGCGAGCGAACCTCTCTAATCAGACCTCGACGAAACTTTCTCGCCTTCGTCTTCTCAGTCAAGTCGTCTATAAATCGGGCCAATCTGCAGAACTCCCCGGCATACTCAGCTACCGTCTGGTTCCCCTGAACCAGACCCTCGAACTGTGCCTCGATACCTCCCAAGACAATATCAGAAAAGAACTGCTCCTTAAACAGCTCCTTAAACTGGGCCCAAGTTTGGCCCTCAACTCCCACCCTGGGATCTGTCTGATACCACGTACGGGCTAAGTCCTGCATCTGACTGCCCGCCGCCTCGATCTGGAGTCGAGCTGGTATCTCCGCCAGCCTGAAGATCTCCTCGATATGCTCTATCCAGTCGTCTGCGTAGTGGATGCCCTCTGTGCCGAAGAACTCCCGAGGGTGCATCTTCTGGAAGTCATGTATATCCTTCTCCCTCCGACGGGGCTGCTGCTGGGTCCCCTGAGCTGTAATCATCTCGACTGTAGTGCGAACCAGCTGGTGTGCCTCATCAATCCCCTGACAAAAATCTGCAGTCTGCCTCGTCTGCTGCTGCTGGTGGGACTCCAGAATCCTCTCCACGAAGGAGAAGAGATGTGCAGCGTCTACCATCCCCGCAGGCGGAGGCTGCTACGGTGGAAGGATCTCAGGAATCACAATCGGCCTCCTGACTGGTGGATGTGCTCCTCCAAAAGCTGCAGAAACACCGACTCCTGAAGGCTGCACTGGCCCTGTGGCACTGAGAGCTGGCTGCTGCTGAGGTCGAGAGGTGCTAGACCCCTCTCCAGTGCCTTCCAGTACAGGGCGATGCGATCTCGTCTCAACCATCCTGGAGACACAGATCAAACAAGAAATAATTACTGAGAATGAATCGAAATATCAAAGGAGGACATTTTAAATTTCTAAGGAAGACAATAAGCAGCAAAAGTAGATATACAGAATCTGATAAGGAATTTTCCTAGTGTGATTGAGTACCTTCAAAATATACTAATTTCTACTGCAGGCTGCAGTGATATTCTAGTTCGAATACCACTACATTTCCAAGCTAGACCTGTATGGGCCACCACTAAAAACGTGTCACGACCCGCACCCTAAAGTAAGGGCACGAGACGTGGGTACGTCCAGCCTACGCCGCAGTGTCGGTGGTAGAACGCTGTCCTAGGTCACAACATCTAACAGTTAAAGGTAATAAATAGTTATACTCCCCGAATAGGGGTGACATAACAGAATATATCTCAATCACATCTAAGGTAGAACAGGAAAAGATAGAATGATAATAAAAGATAGATATCCAGAACAGAAGAAATCACAGAGATACAATCCAGAATTCTAAGTGTCTAAAATAAGTACATATCCCAAAATGTCTCTGAAATCCACATACAGTAATCCAAGTAATGTAAAGACAATCCTAATCTAAGGGAGTGTCATCTACTTCTAGTGGATCCTGCTGCTGGTCCAAGTCCAGGCACTCGTCTAGTGTAGCACCGTAGTAGGTAGGGCAGAACGCCTCAGCCTCGTCCTCTGTAATATTTCAACAGGTCCAGTCAGGACATGAGCGAGCACAGTACATCTCAACAAATCATAGCAGGTCAGGATATATAATCATGCTAGAGAGTAAGATACAAGAAATTGAAAGAATAACATGATAAATATGAAGACTGTAAATAAATAGCTACAGTATATAGAGAACTAACAGTGTCTAGTAATTCAGAGCACAAGATGGTTATGTAAACTGCACGATGTTGTACACGAGTAATCTACAGAGGTTGTACACGAGTAATCTACTAGATTGAATACATAACCACTTCTACTCCCCCGCCCCAATCAATACACAAGGATGTAGCTAAGTTATGTTATCGTACACGAAGTATAGTCGTACACGAAGATCATGTGAATACATGAATATACACGATTTCACACGATTTGTACACGAATGTCACGAATACAAGGAGTACACGATGCTCACGATAAAGTACACGAACACGAATACCTGATGTATCCGCTAAGGGGGATAACATCGCACAACAAGATCCATATAGTACTAATTCGTGTTTCCAACGTGTCAGTATCATGTAAAGTAATCTAAAGCAGGAAATATACTCCTAATGCAGGATATGAAATGATCAAAGAATGTACTCGCCTGTATCATGAGAATCTGGAGAATATATATTGTCCGAGGAGTGGTGTCTGTCTCCTATAGAACAGTACAAGTCACTATGAGTCTACAATGATAATAAGATGCAAATCAATGCATTCTACATGAATATAGGTCAATCTAGGCCAAAGTCAACTCTTGGTCAACTCTGGTCAACCCTAGAAGTCAAACTAGGTCAACTAGGTCAAACCTAAGTCAAACAAGTCTATACTAGTCTAACTAGTCTATTCTAGGTCTAATAAGACTAAACAAGTCTAATATAGACTCTACACTGACACACAGACACTTTCATAGGCTAAGAGCCCTAGGCTAGCTATTAGGCAATACCATGCCCTAACCATACCATAAATCACATACACAAGCCAATAATATTTATATTTAAAATAACACACATATTGTTATATTATATGATATAACATAGAAATATACATAGCATATAGGTTACATTAATGTGTACCACGCATATATATAAGGTACCTTGAAAAGTGAATCTTACAACTTAAATACATAGGGAAATAGGGAATGAACTGGACATGTGTTCAAGTGTAGGTGTGTGTGCGGGAAGGTCACATGAATGTGTGTGAGCTACAAGAGTGTGTGTATGTGTAACATGAGGGTTCAATGTGTGGGGGGCTAGTGTGATACTAGAGTGTGATATGGTATGTGATACATGTGAAAACAGTAGAATCTATTAGGAAAAATCAATGAGGGAACCTGTGTGTATATCCTGGAAACAGTGAGGTGATTCACAATGTGAAAACTGGAAAGATCTCAGGTATTTAGGCAATACAGTGAGATGATAAATCATTCTCAGGTTTTAGGAAAAGTTTGACAGGAAACAGGGAAGTTATATATGTGAAATCAGTGAGGGAAAGGAATAGAAATAAATTGACAGTTAGAGGGAAGATATCTCAGGCATAGGGAAAATATTTAACAGTCAATGTAATGAAACAACATTAATTCAATTCAGTTTAGGTATAGGAACATAACTCAGGTTATATGAAAATCTGGAACAGGAAACATAAACTCTAACTCACATACCATTCAACCCAATCTCAATCATTCAATCAGTGTGCTAATTAACAACATAAAACTAGAAATAATCTCAGGTTATAGGTTGCTACAGGGAAACCATTCTCAGGTTATATAGCATTCGAAAATGAAAGGAAAACAGTTTACAGTTAGCCATTTCGAATGAAAAAATGAATCAACATATTAACATTCATTCAAATCTCAGTTAGCTTAGAGAGGGAAAAAAACAGAAAAAATCATTCAGGAAATAGGAATGAGAATCTCAGGTTGAAGGATTAAACCATTCTCAGTTCAACCAGTTTTCGAAAACCAACTCAAAAGCTCAAATTCCATTCTCACATCCTAGAGCCAAATTCGAATGCAAAAATAAGCCAACATGACCAATCAATCATGTGGGGACATATAACAGTGAAAAATAGCAAGTAGAACAAGGAATTAAAAGTTAGAAAAAATGGAAAACCCCACGTATCAGTAATGGTATCAGCCGAATGGCTTAAACCCCAATTCAAATCAAATCCCAATCAAAAACCTAACTAACAATGTAAATTAATTCTAACATAGATTATACATTATATTTAGATCTAATTTAGCAAATCAAAACACTATTTAAACTAACAAAACTTGAATTGAAACAGAGAACCAACCCAGTGCACTGAACCGCACAGTACGCACCCTGTGCACGCGCAAATGTGTGTCCGACACGACACGAGGACTCATGAAACTTGGGGAGCCTCGTGTCAGTGTCAGCCCCGACCTATGCGTCGAATTTCTCGTGTCCACGTGGCGTGTCCAGTGAGTTGTGGCCCCCGAGTAGCAGGAGAAAGAAATCTGTGCGCGCACGTGTGTGGGCACCGCGTGTCCGCGTGTCTCTGGCGACTCGATACGACACTAAAATGTGCTCAGTACACTAGAAACACATAAGCGAGATCAAACCCTAATTTTCTATTCAAATAGTTTGCTGAAAAGAAATCGAAATGCCCTTTGAGACATTTCGTCAAACACTTAATAGCAAGGACTGATACGTGTCCGATACGGACACGTATAGGACCCAAAACTTAGGGTTAGCTAGTCCTACAGCTAGTTTAGGCCTAGGGCATCCTCGAAATGCAATAAAACAGCAATTACATGGAGTAGATTTGAATATTACCTAGGGATTTGAAATGCAACAAAAAGCCCCATATGAGAGGATCCTCAAACCACCAAAACTCCTTCAAATTGTTTCCTCCCTGAAATTACTCAATACCAATAGCAAGAACAATAAATTTAGGTCCTATTGCAATTGGTTTGGGGGAAAAATGAATTAAAATGGATTTTCTATGGATTAAGGAAGATGGAGACTCACCTCTTTCCAAACTTGGAAAATAATTCCTAATGAGGCTAGCCCTAATTTCTAGGAGCATTAAATAGAGGGGGAAAAATCAATGTGGCCGGCCATGGGCTGTTGGAATAGGGCTAGGGTTAGGTTACATGGTGTTGGGTTGGGCCTTAAAGGCTAAAATCACAAGTCATGACTTGTGAAATCACAAGCCATTCCTTAATCAAATTAAATCCTAATTTCCCCAAAATAATTCTAATGGGTTTGATGTCACTAACTTAGGTCAAGCTAGGGTTTCTTAACCTAACCAAATAGTCATGACCTAGGTTAGCCTCTAAAACAGTCTCCAAAGTCAACACTAGTCAAAGCCTAGAATAACACCAAATCAATTATACTAAAAATCACTTAAAATTCTAATAAATATAATTAATAATAATAATTCCAAATTAATTTCAAAATTTTGAAAAATAACCAAAATACCCTAAAGCTAGAAAAGTGGTAGTGACACATGGCTGCGGAGGTGCATGCGAGATGGTTGGGCGGCCACGTGGCTGTAACCGTCGGAGGAAAGTAATGATGATGCTGACGTTGGTGATGCTTCATCTTCTGAAAAAGCTGTCAACTGTTCAGTCCTCGGGGGACGTGCTGCCAACTCTGTCAGACTTCAGCATTTAATGTTCTTGACAGGTAATGGGCTGTTGAGTGGGCACATCGATCGGCATTCCACTAGGCACATGGGGACGCATGGGGGCGCATCCTTATGAGGCGCTTGGTGCTGATGGACGCGTCTGTATGATGCGTGGTCTGACCGGCGCATCCGCCTTGCATGATGCGTCTTTATTGGTCCGACTGTTACGTTCTTCGAGTGCTTTAAATAGCCATTTTTGACTTGGCTGAATTCAAAGCGTCAGGTTCATCACCATTAATGCAAATTTATTGTACGGGATTCGGAGAGCCAGCCACTTGGCACATGGGTTTGATTTGCCCGGCCTATAAATAGTGGCATGGAGAGAGTTTGTTTCTCGTTCTCTCACGTCCTTCCGAAATAAACTTGATTGCTCGAGCGTATTCTGTTGAAGAGATGCTCCCGAGGATGAAGATGCGACGTGTCACGCCCCAGAACCAGAATACTGGAGAGCGGGGGCAGACATAGCCAGCTACGTATATGAAATGGAATCCATCTCGCTATACGGTCACGGCTGTCTAGATACATGAGGGTTTATCTACAAGCCAACAGTCTCTTAAGGTCATGAACAAGCCTATTGTCTCAATCACAAGCAAGTAAGTAAAAGTTACAAGATGTATGATCATTAAATATACAATAATAAGGCGTCCCAAATATTATATATTCAGCTGATCATGAAGCTAGTCGTTACAAAATGTCAGGACTAGCAAGAGTTTAGTCATACATGATCAACCCTAGGATCTGTTAATCATGTTACAGCCCGTAGGCAGACAATAAGTAAAAGTGCAATCGAGCTAAACAGGTGCTCGTCGGCTAAACGCCTCAAAAGAATATTTTTACAATAAAGTGGGAGATCAAAAATAAACCCACTCGTTGCCAGGGTTCCGTCTAGTGGCCACCATCTGGCTGGAAGGTCGGTAGATCCTCTGGAGCTGCTCCGAAATCTGGCCACACAAAACCAGCTGGGTCAGACCCCAGAAAGAGCAAGTGCCACAAAGGAGGCTTCACTTAAGAACTAAAACCAGCAATCAGCATAAGAGAATAAATAAATAAATAGTAAGAACTGGTAAATAAAGAAGAACATATCCAGGTGATATACGACGAGATAACCATGGAACTATTCAGATAACCAGGTTACAACCCGTAAACCAAACAAGGGCCGGGGTTGTAACCCTTCGTCTGAACAGAACTTGGAACTCTCACCATTTATCGGTAAAATAAATGCAAGCATTCTGGTCATGCAGCAATCTGGAACAGGATCAGGGCAAGACTAGACTGGTTAGACTCCATCCAATCATTTCACGGCCAAGCAAGAATTACGGCTTGATACTTTAACTAACTAGGGTTGTCACAAGCCTAATTACTAACAAGATGCAGCGAGATTATTCCACAGCCACAAGCCCTGCAGACCATCCAGGTTACCTGGGTTGAAAGATTTATAGTTGAATTCAGGTGGGTACATCGTCCAGGAAATAAATGTACCCTTAGGTAGCTTGAAGGGTGCAACACATGACAGTGTGCTGGAAATGTGCCCTACTCGACGGCAGGCTACAGATCCCAAGGCGTGCCCAGGTAACGGGATTGCCTGTAGCTGGGAAATCTCTTCATGACTACTGTATTAATCTAGTTATTAACCTTAGTCCATTTTAGTAGGTACTCCTCACCGTGGTACTCAGGAGTCCCTATCCTAGACATGATGCAAGACAAGACTGGATTATTTGTACAAGCACAATCGCCTACGGTGTCCAGGTTATTATACAGGTCATGTCATGTCAAGTAGCCGTCGCAACAGCTTATCAAGATATAACATGTCAGGTTATCAGGTCAAGTGTACTAGTCAGGAGTGCGCCACGACGGGCCACTATCAGGTCATGCTCAATTATCAATTCCAAACATATTAAATAAATTCATGATTATCAAGTTCATGACAAAAAGGCGTAAGGATATAAAATGGGCGTAAAATATCTAATAAAATATCAATATACAGGCTATAGAAGAGCCAAGCTTAAGGAAAATAAAACCAAATCTCCATGATTGGACAGATTGCGCAAGGGTGCGTCACAACAGTGTAGGGTGTGAAAAATACTGACACGCTGACATAAGACCAAGTCAGCCAAAGGCCATACGCTCAGTGCAAAAGTCATACGCTCCTCATCAATGCAGCGTATGTGGTCCATACGACTCCTTGTCACCCAAGTCAGCGTATGCAAGACATACGTCTCCAAAAGGCAGCGTAAGGACTCCATACGACTCCTCTTCAAGGCAGCGTATGTACTCCATACGACTCCTCATCAAGGCAGTGTATGAGGTCCATATGACTCCTTGTCACCCAAGTCAGCGTATTCAAGACATACGCTCCAAAAGGCAGCGCGAAGGGGGCTGCACGCTAAAGAGCGCGCAGGCAGCGCGACGCTAAACAGCGCGGCTGGAGGAGGTCTCCTTCTTCCTCAAGCCGAGAGAAAGAACACCATGGCCGAAATTCTGAGAACATCACAACTTGGTCATCACAACTCCAAATCCGACTTTGCAAAGTTCTATCTTGGATGAAATTCAATTCTCTCCAACATAGGAACATCAAAACCCATAAAAATACAACTTAAATAGATCAAAACCATGTAAAACCGAAAATAGAGGAAACTTAGATCTAGAATAATCGAGACTCCAAATCACAAAATGTCAAGTTCTAATGTTGATCACCATAGCCTAATCTAGCTAATGAACAAATAAAAGTGGTTCTCATGTGGTGGCAAGGTGCACTTGCCTAAGGGGTGTTGGTGTTGTGTAGAGGAAGGAAGAAGAAGAAGAAATAAATGGAAATAATGAGGAGAGAGAGTGTTAGGTGGGGATAATAAAGAGGGTGGGTTGTGGTGGAAATGAGGGAGGAGCATAGGCTAAGGTGTTCCATGCATATTAAATCAACCCAAACCAACCCAAACCAATCCTTCTCCACAAAATAAAACCAAGCCATGCCAGACACCTATTCACGAGAAACCAAAAATCCGCAAGTCGAGAAAATAAAATACATGCCAAAATCCAACTTCGAGTATAATTACGAAATACGGGAAACGGGGGTGACACGACGCATTGTCTTCATTGACGCACTTGAAGGTGACTGTTACATCCAAAAGTCGGAGTCAAGGACTTCTGAGGCAGGCGGAAGGTGCCTGTTGCATCCAAAGATTGGGATGCTCGAGCCTCGTCTCTGTTATGCTGGAAGAGCCATAGATCGGAATTGCGGTGCTGCGGCTTTGGAGGCTCTTTCTTCTGTCAGAGTGGGTGTTGCCCATTCTGGTTGTGTTAAAAGCTGCTCCTTTAGCCGCGGTTTCGATTGCGGTCTTCCTTGGTCTTTGGAGGCTCTTTCGAAGCCTCCTTTAGCCGCAGGTTGATTTGCGGTGCTCTTCTCTTCCTTGGTTTGGGGAGCTCTTCCTCCAGCTAGAGGGTTGATTGCCACCCTCGTTCTACTCAATAAATGCTTCATTAGTCGAAGCATTTGATGGCGCATATGCTGAGACTTCATGATGCGCCTGGCTGGAAGGGCGGCACATAACTGAGCTGCTGAAGGGACGCACATAACTGAGCCGCTGAAGGGATGCACATAACTAAGCTGCTGAAGGGATGCGCCTGGCTGAGAGCGCATGGCGAGATGCGTCTGGCTGAGAGCGCATGGTAAGATACGCCTGGCTGAGAGCGCATGGTGGCTGCTGCGCCTGGCTGTAGACTTAGGGTTTTTTCTTTTTGTAGAAGTTCTCCTTTGTACAGCCTTTTCTAGACATGTAATAGTCTTTTATATGAAAATAAAAATCTTCCTTTAATGTCTATACTTTTGCTTTGCTGTGCCAAGTACTTTGTCTGAGCTCCCTGGCGCATGTAGTGTTTGGTGCATAGGATTTCTGGTCCTGAAATTTCATGCTTCTACAGAGATGGTTTCGAAATCGAACCACGGGAGAGATGTGGGTGTGTGTAAAAGTTGAAGATATTGGACCTAAAAGACATGCAACACAATGTACACAAAGTTTCGTACGTTGCGTCATACATCACAAAGAAAATTGACGATGTTGTATAATTGTATTGATTATGTGGTATTTCGAAGGAACCATATTGCCATGACATTTGGCATTTTCTAATATAGTAAGAACACATGAAAAAAATAGAAGAAGAAGAAAATTTCTTTTATAATAATAGAGAACAATTTGGAGGCACAACTTAAAAAGAAAGATAATTTCTAAAGGCACTCAACATTTACTCTAGGGCAGTCTATTAGAACTGTCAATAAAGTTGACTGTCCTACATTAAGGAGGACTAATATCTTTGTTCACAGTCTATCTTAATATTTAAATTCTTTAGAACTGTCAACTTTGTTGACAGTTCTGGTAGTTTTAGGATTGGAATGTACTGCAGTAAAATGTGGAATGCTTTAAAATTATAAAAAAAAAGGGGAGAAAAAAAAAAGCACCACTAGAGTCTAGAGTCATGGAGATGATGGAGCTTTGTCAAATGAAGTATCGAATACATAATTAGAATTATAATAGGGTGCTGCTATTAGCACTCCTAAAATGTCATTCGACACTTCTCTTTAATTTTTTAACATTTAAATTTCAAATTTGTCCATACATTATCATTATTGGCACTCCTAAAATATCATTCTACACTCCTCCCTCCATGCATGCATAAATTAATGTCATTTAATACATGGGTAGATTCAAAATTTGAATGTTAAAAAAATTAAAAAAGAGTGTCGAATGACATTTTAAGAGTGCTAATAGGAGCACCCTTATAATAATCCTAGACATGTATATAATTAGTAAATTATATGTTTGGTTTTCGTATGTTCTGTTTTTTTTCGAGTATCAGCAAGTGGGTGTATGTAATTGTATTCATCTATGTAATTGAAGCATAATTTGCCAAATGGAATCAAACTTGATCAAATAAAATGCCGCATATATAAGTATTATAAGAATGACGATGACGACACAAAAGAGACATTCCAAGTGATCAATCATCTTCCAAGGAGAGTTGTATACTTGAAACATAGTTATGCGTCATGTCAATATATAATTTTGTGTGTAAATAAGTTATTTAAATTAAATAATCGGTCCAACGGTTGGTGATATGCTGACATCACTTTAAAAAATAAAGGGAAAAAAAAAATCTTAAATATATCTTATTTTTGTGAAAGTATATGTAAAACTTATTTACTCTGAACTCTCCAAAATAGTCTAACTGGAGGATTGCTCCAGGTCCCTCAATAGACAAGGTCTCGAAACAGGGCCCATAATTATTTACAAGTTCAAACTGTCCTTGCAATGAGTAGGTCCAAATAGGCTCTAGATTCATTTAAGTACTACTATATAGTAATAACTTTAGTAGGAAGACTGTCCAAAGTGGACATACATCCACTTATACATAGTAAGTTTTAGTAATCAAAATGACAACAATATGATTCAAACCTTATATCAAAAAAATGTATTGAAAAAACTATTACCATGAAACCGACTAGTTTTTTTCTTATTTTTTTCAAATTTATTATTATTGTAACCGTTATTTTTTCATTTTGTCTCAAAATGATGTTGTTTTTATTTTTCTTGTTGACTACTAGCCGGTCCTGAAAGTGGGAGAATAGACTTGTTTTTTTTTTTTTTTTTCAGAAAAAAAATATAGGACTTGTTAGTTGCCATTTGGACTATGCAGGAACTAACACCCAGCCGTTTCTCTTTCCGGGTATGGATCTCTCATCATCAGATCCGCACCCGTCTCGCTGCCACCCCTAAGCCATAATTAATTTCACTACTATATCGTGGCCGAACACAGGAGGACTCATGACACTTTTCTACAAGCAGCCCACAGCAAAAACAAACAAATAGCAATATGCCACGCGTGCAATTGAAATTACGTGACGCTTTCTTTGAATAGCTATTTAAAGTGCCGTAACTTTTCGCATGCAAACCCGATGAGTGCCCAATGATCACGTGTCCGTCACGGTTGCCGTCAGTCCTTAGGTTTCAGAGGGAGAAAACTTTGATACCGAAGGGGTATCAAAATTTTGATACCCCCTATGTATGACATGTGGGCCCTCCCTCTTTGTAAAATGTGTAAACATATATATATATACATAAATATTGAGGGGGTCCCACTTGTCATACATAGGAGGTATCAAAACTTTGATACCCCCTTCGGTATCAAAGTTTTACTCGGTTTCAGAGTGTACCACTAAAATGGACGGCGGATGTGATGCACCATCTGTTACCACTGTTGGATTGAAAGTGTCTTTTAACTTATAAGTCCCTCAAAAGTTCAAATTGTATTATGCTTATAATTCTTATGAAAAAAAGAGTAAAATACAAGTCCTTCTACCTTATAGACTAGAAAAATTTTCATGCACCCCAAAATCAATTACTACTCTTCTGTACTAATTTTTTTTCTTTACTATCCTTGCATCCATTAATTTTTTTACTCTAAATCAATGATAAACCCATTACATCAAACATTGTGTCACTGAATTTAAAAATATATAAATATACTATTGATTACAAACTTACAAAACATGTAATGTATGTAGCAAGAAAATTATACTAGATAATAAACTATAATTGAAGTTCTTGCTCAATTTATAATCAAATTTTGGTTTTGTATCCATTCAAAATCTATAAAGAACCCCTTCCCTCCACATCCTTAATTTGCTATGCCTTCCATTCACAAGAGGGAGAGGAACAAAGTTGATATATATATATATATATATATATATATATATATATATATATATATATATATATATATATATAAAAGGAGGGATTCGCATTTTTTCACTTTTGTATCTTCTATGCATTTCCTTTTTCACATTAATTGGATTTTGTTTAAGTCATCTAATCTTAACCGTTAATTTTTCAACGGTTAAGATTAGATGACTTAAACAATATCCAACGGATGTTATCATGGGGATGCTTAGGGGATACAAAAGTGAGAGAATGCGGATCACTTTATATATATATATATATATATATATATATATATATATATATATATATATATATATATATATATATATATTCCACATAATCAGGAATGGATCTTGGAATTGAAGTTTGGGTGGACTACAATGGATGGGGGTGTCTAGAGGTGGATTAATCCATATAAAAAAAATGGGTGCTGCTATAGCACTCATAGAATGTCATTCGGCACTTCTCAATTTTTTTAACATTCAAATTCTAAATTTATTGTTGCATTAAATATCACATTAATTTGTGCATGCATGGAGGGAGGAGTGTAGGATGACATTTTAGGAGTGCCAATAATAATAATGTATAGACAAATTTAGAATTTAAATTTAAAAAAATTAAAAGGTAGTGCCAAATCATATTTTAGGAGTGTTAATAGCAGCACCCAAAAAAGTATTATATATATCTGGAAAGAGAGAGTGAATTTTTATGTGAGGATTGGAGCCCACCCCAGGCCTGCACATAATATTTCCATTTCTTATAATTTATGTCAATTATGGATTTGCATAATCCTCCGTTCTTGTTGGACTTATGTGCAAACGTCCAAACGGAAAGAGAACTGACGGCGTTATGCTGAACGAGACAAAAAGAAGACAACCGGAACACAGAATTATACTCTCTTAACAATTCACAGAGCTCAACGTTCTCTCTACTCCAGTAGTGATCAAGAACCCAGAGATTCCAATTTTCCTGCGATTTTCGAAGGATTCCAATCCGAATTTCGAAGAGATCGTGCAGAGAGCTTCATATTGAGCTCAGCTTTGACGAATTTGGCCTTGTAGGGAGGAATTTGGCGGCAGGAATGGCGGATTCTGTGGTTTTTCTCGAATCTAGGGTTTATCGTTCGGGAAAAACGAGGTCTGAGTCTTGTTCTCCTAGTTGTCGTTGATTTGTTGATTTACGTACTTTTGGGAAGAATTTTTTTTTTACTGTAGTTTTTCTGTGGACAGAGAAATGCTTATTTATTTACTAAGGTTTTCTCTTTATGATTTTGGAAAAAAGTGAATAGTTCAGAGGATAATAGAATGTAGGTGGATTTGATGATCTGTATGTTTTCTATGTCATGGAGCTGTCATAGGGAAGAGCGATGATTTTATAATAATTTTTTCTCTACTTTGTTTGCTTATTTTTAAAAACTTCTGTCTGTTTATTTGAGCTATAGATCTAAAGAAAAGTGCAAATTTATTTTGAAATCTATAAATCATGTCGGTCTACAGTGACTATTGTTTTTTATTTTGGTCTCTCTGTGTCTATTTTAAGATATAAATCTGCAAAAATGTCGAAAAACATGGTAGTTTATGTAATACAGAATTTTGGGAATTTTTAGTGTTTTATGGGATTTTTTTTTGACAAATTATCTGGTTTAGTTTGATCATTTTTAGTGGTAGATCAATAGAAGCACATAATGTTTTTGTGTAAAAAAAAAATCATGTTCATTTGCACAAAAATATGCCTAGAATTTGAAATGAATGGGAACCAGCAAAATTAATGGCATTTGACATTTGATTAGATCTGTTATGGAAAATTTCTGCTTGTGCAATCTGAGCAGTTGATTAGATCACTTAAAAGTCTGAAGCACAAACACTCCAAAAATCCGTGTCGTACTTGTCTCGAGTTGCATTGGACGCGCATCTGACAAGACCTAGACACTCCAAAATACTCTAGGGGACACTCCAAAACCGGTGCCGTGTTGCTGTGTCCATATTGTGTCTTGTTCTGTGTAACATCTGGAGACTAGTTATTATAAATGAAGCTGAAGTAATCATCTGTGAGTACTGATTACTAAATTTAGTTGCTGCTTTTTGTGGTGTGTGCAGGTGTTCCCGATGCGAGTAATGCTTTCTTCATCATAAAATGGCAGGGGAAACTGAAGATTGCATTAGCTTTCAGGTTATATTCCCATTTTTGCTGATTCTTTAGGTTCATCAAACCTTTCTTGAGCATGATAACTAGTTTGTTATACTCTTGGTTATCTTTTTCATTTGTCAATATTCTGCAATATGATCTATTAACTTTGTGTAGATATCTGTAAATTATTTTATGTTTTTTGCAATAGAGAAGATTATTACTTCACTATCAACCAATACTTAACTTTAACTCGACAGGTACATAGTTTGTAACCAAATTGTCTTTCCTGATAGGTGAATGATATATTACTCCAGAAATCGTCTTTCCTGACTAGTATACATTGAGCAAAGGATAAATGTAGCTCTTAGAGAATTTTCTTCGAGTAAAAGTAAAACTTACTTCCTCCGAAATCCTAGATACCAAAGTTTGAATGCTAATAATTTCTATAGGTTGGTTGCAAATGTTTGTTAGAAATGGCAGCCAACTGTATGGGTTGGTTGCATCATGCACATACAATATGTTTTCTATTAATATTGTATGGTTGTGAAATTGAACTGTGCAACTATAATGTATATATCATATATAACCACTGTTTTGGTTCTACCTTATTTCTTTGCTCCTCAAAAGAAAAATGGTATATGTAGTTAGTAAGTTTGTGTTGATGTTCATTTGATAACTGTTAAATTAAGAAGGTGGTGTTTGCTGTCCTCTTCTAATTTTTTTAACATTCTGAAAATTGGCAGGCTGACCATTTGCCTACTGGTTCCATATCATTTGGACGATTTGAAGTTGAATCCTTATCCTGGGAAAGAAGATCATCGTTTTCTCACAATAGGTACCTCGAGGAGGTTGAGAAATACTCTACACCTGGTTCAGTTACTCAAAAGCGAGCTATTCTTGAAGCCCACTTCAAGAAGAAGCCCCTTGTACCGCATACTTCACTGGTGCATCAAGATGAAGGTGAATACCAGGCCACTAAAAATCACGTTGAACAGGAATCAAGTTGTTTCAAAGAATTTGTAGATCATGATGGTGGACATCCTGAATTTGCTTGGTATGACGACACACCAGCTGGCTCAGAAGAAAATGAAATAATGGAGGGTCAAGAAGAAGAAGAAAATTCACTGCTTGAATGCATATCTTGTAATGATGGGAAAGTTTTACACCCTTTTTCTGAACCATCAGATCTTGATCAAACACTTCAATCTCAAACAGAACATCTTATCAAGCCATCAAATAAGGATAACTTATGTGTAGTTGTAGAACCGGAGCCTGATAATAAGGCTGTAATTGTAGAGGAATTACTTGAAAAAAGGCAAGATATTATTGTCGAAGAAGTACATGAAAATAGGAGCATCTCATCTAGGAGCTCTATGGTTGAGAGCAAAAATGATAATAGCTTGAAGAAAACACAGAAAGCTTCTCTCAAGGTATAATTTTTCAGCTTATGTTTACATCAATTTCTGCTTGCTTTTGTGTCCTTTATGCTAACTTATAATGTCTTAGGCACATCTAGTTACAATGCGTTGTATCGCTTTGCTTATAACTTTCTTTCACCTCCTTGACATAGAAAGAAAGCTCTAACATGAGCATTGCATTTAATTTCTTAATTGGTCTATGGACTAGATGGATCAAATTAGTTAATCACTTCATGTTTCTTTGTTATGTATATAGGCCCCTAAAACACTATGTCAGGATTTAATTTTATGCTGTTCGATAACTGTACAATGTATGTATATACTGGATAAAGATATTGGTTGCATGCAGAACTATCTCAAGTCCCATTCATATCGAAGAAACCTCACTTGCTGCTATGCTGCCTCATGATGTTTTACCCTCTTCACTCTTAGACATTTGCATTTTTGCCCCTAAAACACTATATCAGGATTTATGCTGTCAGATAATTGGATAAAGGTATTAGTTGCATGCAGAACTATCTCAAGTCCCGTTCATATCAAAGAAACCTCTCTTGCTGCTATGCTGTCTCATGATGTTTTACCTCTTTCACTGTTATTTACATTTTCGCCTCTTCCCAATCCTTCTGACGTTGTTATCATCCTTGCCTAAGGTAAGGTATTGCACTGGTGATCTTTCCCATCATCCTCTTCCACACGTATCCAAGTATGGTTGTGCTTGGGATTGCTTATCATGGCTGCTTCTGTTAATACATTTGGAAAAGCAGTCCGAAAAGCTGTTTGATAACTACAACTTATCAGATGTTTTTTTTTTTTTTGAAAAATATCTCAATTTTGGGGCAGGTTTTGAAAGCACCTGTGAAGCTGCTTTCAAAAGCTGCTTCTAGTGCTGCGGCTTAAAAAGCTGCAGCAACCCCAAACTGGCATATATTCTGCAATGCAATTCCTAAACTAACTATCCTGTCTCTTTGGCACTTAACCAATCACTGCCATATATTAGAATGATCCCCACCTGTGGTAAGTGCTTCAACAAGATTTAGACCAAGTAGCTATAGAAGTGAAAAGAGACCACTCCCTCACTTATTTATCTGAAACTGATAAAGTTAGTGAAATATTCGTCTAATCCAAGGAACCAAGGATAATGTAACATGACTTTCTACATGAAAGTTTTAAAAGTATGTGACAAAAGTGTACAATGAACACATTTTGCTGGTGTTCGGCAGTATTCAATAATTAACTGGCCAACAATTTTGCTCTCAAAGGTGACTGAAGTACAGAAAACTGCAAAATTAAAGAGGGCCCAGACCCAGTTGCCTGTCCAGCAGAACCTGAGGGCGTCTTCAACTAAAAGAAGTTCTACATGTTCCAAATCTGTGGAGAAGGAGGAAAGAGATAACACTTTGAGAACAAAATCAGTGAAGCAATTGCCTTCAAGAACTTCAATGGCTACATCTTATGACTCCAGAAGTTTGAAGTTAGAGGTAAGGACATTGTTCTTAGGTACAAGTCACCTATGTTATGGGCTATGGAATTATTTTCTCGCATTTCCAGATGCAATATTCAGAGATTTAAATTCTACAGAATTATGTATAAAACATTACAAATTAACATTTATATGCTTCTATATTATCTGCCTGTATCACTTTGTAAACATTTCTTGTGGGTGGATATATATGAATCCTGTAGCATTACTAAGAGCTCCAATATTACGTCACTGAAATGAGATAGTTTGCTATTCCTGTTTTGATGTTACTTAAATCATGGTTGAATACAATATTCAAATTTGACTTGCAAAACTTACATTTCTCAAATTTTGAGTTTTACTTAAAATGATTTTGTTTTTAACTGTTTATTGATCCCTTGCAGTCTTCTCAAAATCTGACTGCCAAAGTAAGAAAAGAGAGGAGAAGGTATTTCTCCATAAATTGCTAAGGTTCTTAAAAGCATTGAATAACTTCTCATATGACATTTTTTTTGTTTTTGCATCTAATATTTCTTATGAAATCCAGTGTTAAGGATGTACAAGCAAAGAAGGGTGTCATTCCGGCTAATTCAATTTCTGGAAAAAGTGAAATGGATATACACCAACCTGCAGACAGGTAAATTGAACTATACTACTTATAGAAAAACTGCTTTCACATATGCATGAAATTTTGAATCAAAAACCGTTTGATGTAGGCCTCAAGAGGTTGCTGATTCAGCAAAGGAAGAAGTAAAACAAAGTGGTGCAGTCTTCAGTTTTAAATGTGAAGAAAGGGCTGAAAGAAGGAAAGAGGCAAGAAACTAATTGATTGCATCCGTCAATTTTTATCCAGAACTGAGTATGATTTTAAGAGCCTTATTCATTACTTTAATTTATGTGGTTTAGTATTACATAAAGTTGGAGGAAAAGTTACACGCCAAAGAGGCTGAAATGAATGAGATTCAAGCGAGAACACAGGTAAGCATTATAATGTTGCGCCCACCCTCCTCTCTCTCCCTCTCTCTCTCTCTCTCTCTCTCTCTCTCTCTCTCTCTTCTTTTGTCTGATTTTGTGGGTTCACCAGGATCTTTTTTTCCCCTTCCAAAGTGGTGTCTTTATTTTTATTTTGTGAAATTTTTAATTTTTAATTTTTTGTACCTGGAAGTCTCTTAGATATATATATATATATATATATATATATATATATATATATATATATATATATATATGTGTGTGTGTGTGTGTGTGTGTGTGTGTGTGTGTGTGTGTGTGTAATCTTGTCTTCCATAATGATATTTAGTTGTTTGAAATAGGGTGGTCCATCTTTTTTTTTTTTTAAAACTTCTCATACAACAAGCCACTTACTGCCCTTATGATGGTTGCTTCCGTGTATGCAGGAAGAGACAGAAGCTCAGATAAAGCAGTTCAGGAGGAGCCTTAATTTCAAAGCAACTCCTATGCCTTCCTTTTACCATGAATCATTACCAAGAGTCTCAGAAGGAAAAAAGGTCTTTTACTGCACTAGTGCTAAGAATTTCATGTTCACATAACCAATTAAGCACAATAGATAGGGAAATGATTCTATTTATTTTTGATGTTAGAGTACCCTTTATGTTATCATGAATGCAAAGCAGCCAAAACATTGTTAGCAACACAATATTATCATCAACACTTTCTTCATAACCACTACGATAAAGGCATATAGCAAAAATTCTATTACCAGTATAGACGACTTGAGCTCCATGCTTGTTTCCTAGGTTCCATAATGGCAAGAGAGATGAAAAAGTAGATGATTGCTAAGATGTATAGTTACCAATACATAGCATATTTCAGCCTAAATATGAACTTTGATATTATCTGAAGCCATTCAGTATAAATACCGAGTTTATTGTCACAGCAACTTCAGTCCATGTATCTTTCCTGGCTATATGTGCATTAAGAAACTGGAACTGAAACATTTCAGCACATGTCGTACTAATGTATATATCAAGTCATATTGCTTGCCATATTGCTTGCAAGAATTTTATGAACAATTGCAGTTTAGTACTAGCTACAACGTAAGGGCTTTAAGTATGTTTATGTGATATGTTGTTGTGAAGCACAATGCATCTCCTAAACCCGTCCTTTTTTACTTTTACTTTTACTTTATGAATCCAGAAGTTCTCCAGTATTTTACAGGATTGTAATGTATTTATTGAACATCTGCAGTTTAATACTGGTTGCTTCATAGGATATTCAAGTACTGTTAGATTATTACTTATTACTTTGTTATGCATTACGTTGTTGTGGTTGCTACTTTTTTTGTTCCTTTTCAATGCATTTTTTAGTGCAGGTATCAGTTTCTAAAATTGCACTGTTTTCTCCCGTTTTCTGAATTCAGAAGTTTATTTTTCTAAGTTGGCCTAAAAAAGGAAATACATACATTTACTTATTCTTTCGTGCACGAATCCTTTTCATTCTTTGTAGAAGCTTGTGACACCAACAAAGCCTCAAAAGTTGCAAAGCAAGAGTACAAGCCCTGGGAGTCGAAGCAGTAGAGAGAAATCCCCTGCAGCTTCCAAGCCATCGAATCTTGGAAGCCCGAAACAAGAGCCTAACAGTGCAAAAGAATCTTCTCGGAAGATGGAGGCAGCGAAGAAGGATGAGAGAAGCAGGTCTACTGCACAACAGCAACGTGAAAGCACTGCAAAAAAGGGAGAGAATGTTAATAAGATGAGAGGTGTGAGGAGGAAGGCCGTGAAGAATGGTATGGTCGCTGGAAGTGTCGCAGTCCATGTTGCCTCTTAGTGTAGCAAATAAAGCGAGGGTCAGCGACACTTGGTGGATAACACTGGCCATACTCACTCTGTCAATAGGGTCATCAAAGTATATCCACATCATAGAGCTTTGTTAGAGATCTTTGCTTGTTTTGCCAAGTTTCTTAAGAGCTTGCATTCTGTATGTACTCGGGGATCAAATAGCAGATTAAGTGAGCTTTTAATTTGTAGATTATATCTGTGGTCAATATCCTTATTTTAATTGCTGCATTGGTGGTATCATTCTCTGTGTTTCAGTAATCACATAAAGTACCAAGCACTCCATAAATATCTGGATGGTACAGGGATGCATGTTTGTGCTCGTTGAATTGTACATGGAACTCTTATCGGTAACTTGTTTTATACTGATTGCTAGATCTTTTGGTTGTGCAAATTCTTGAAACGCAACTTATGATCTTGGTTTTAATGTTTCAGCTTCAGAAATAGCTCAGCATTATTGAAACCAATTTATTGGCATCATGTATTCTGTATTATTTAGTTGGTTGCAAGGAAAACAAACCGGGTGTATGACATTGCCTTCACTGTAGTTCCATTATGATTTCAGAATTTTCGGTACATGCTGTGGATGGTTGAGAGATTCATACTGAAGAGAGGACGATGGTTGGCCTGCATGGTACCATCCAACATACGAAATCAAAAGTAAAGGACATGTTGATTTTACAGTGAGCTTGTTATTAGTATGTTGTCAACTTCTGTATGCTCTATTTTTCTCTCTACAGGGTACATTTACTTATAACTGCTCTGTGTCACCTTCACTTATATATGCACACTTTAATTTGAAACGAATTGCACCAATTGTTTTGAGATCGCTTGAAAGGTGGATTTTCGTTTCAGTTTAATGGGCACGCGGTTGCATTGATCTTGAAAAGGTCACTGACTGTAGTTGCTGAATGTGGAAGGTCTAATTGCTCTGTGTTGATCCGTCGGCTACGATTGGGACTTTTGTTCCAAGAGGGTTTGATTAACAAATGATCATTGTTAGGCTTTAGCTCTATAAGCACATTCAACAAGTTTGATCTGCATCAGTTCAAGCCTCAAGTATTAGTATGCCTTATTGAGTTGAAATATGTTCATAACTTCATTAACCTTCCTAGAATTATAAGTTTCCGGTAGATGGTCAGTAGGGGTGAAAGCCCAAAATGTGACAGACCAAGCTCAGATAACGGAAGGCGCCATCTTCTAGAATGCAACTGTAGTTACTGTTGGGAAAGAAACGCGGAAGCCTTTTCCCAAACTAGAGAGTACCTGCGAGAGAACCGAGCAATACAACGCACGAACCAAAACACCAAAAAACAAACCACGTAGACATAGAATTTTTGACGTGGAAAACCCTTGCGGAAAAAATCACGGGACGATCGGAGTCCAACCCTGAGAAGTCTTCACTAATGATGAAATAAAGGAGTACACCCTCTACAAACTTCTCCCGATCCAAATCGGATCCCGACAACACTTAGAAGCAAGAATAATGATTACAAGGCTACGAAGAACAAAGACGACGAGCAGATATTACCCGAACACGATCCTCCTTCGAAATTGGCCTTCGATCCTCCTTCTCTCCCAAAGTTGCAATGACACTCTTGCCTCTTTTCTCTCTCTTGTGTGTGTTGTGTTATGAGATTAGGGTTAGGAAACACCATATGAAAACACCCTAATCCCGCAACAAAATCTGGACCGTAGGATACGATCCAACGGTGAAGAATCACTTCAGCTGTAAACCCCCTAAATTTTTTCTACTTTTATTTATTATTATTAAATATAATTAATTGGTATTTTTATTTGAAAGAAATAAATATTTCCTAGAAGTGGTAATTTATATTTAGACTTATAAAGTGAGTAGGAATTTATTTTTATTTTATTTGATATTATGTGTGGGTTATTTTATACGAAATAATTCTATATTATAGGTTACAAATACTTTAGAAAGTACTATCATTTTGTTTTAAAATTTCTAGAATATATTTTATTTGATATTAAAGGATTTGTTGTATTTTAAAAATAGTGGTAATATATATACACCATGGACTTTTATTTTTATTATTACTTTTTATATATTGATAATTATAAAATTGTTTTAGAAAAACGTTTAGATTTTTAGAAGTTTTAATTTGAATTTTATTGGGTTTTTAACATATATATATATATATATATATATATATATATATATATATATATATATATATGAGATTTTAGTATATATAAAAAAAAAGAAAAAAAGAAAAAACATACCACAGTGTACTGTTCACGTTGAGGAACAGCACAGCTGAGACACCATTGCAACTAGACCCCACGCTAACACCATTGCAACTAAGATCCCCATACTCCTGAGCCAGACCCCATACTCCTATAACCCAACAGAACCCCATTCTGCTGCTAAAACCCAACCCCATGTGCAGCTAACCGACCCCCATGCTGCTCTTAAAGGATCCCGACCCTATTCCTTTCCGCGAACAAGACCCCAGTTTCCTTTCCGCGAACCGCAAGAGAGGGATTGAATCAAATTCTTGAACAAATCTTTTAAACCTCTTGTTCCTAACATACCCCAATTCGATTCCCCATAGGATTGGCTTGAATCCAGATTTAAAAATCGAATTTAAATTCGTTAGAGATCAAACGTGGCCTATAGGTATCAGCCGATCGGGAAATAAGGGGATTTCCCATACTTCTCTCGAAAACTCACGAACCGCAGACTTCCCTCCATCACTCCACATCACCACGGCAGCCTGACGCAGCCCTCGACCGCCTGGCACGGGCGTGCGAAGTCGAAGTTCGCCGGAACCCGCCCTTGCAACCGCAGCTATCAGCAGCGAGGTATGCAACTTTGCGACCCGATTACTCCTCATATAAGCGATCGTTTTCAATTTCGTTTGATCCGATAGAAAGCCTATATGACCCACTTGAAATCCTGATAGATAGATGTGCACAGAGATAACAAAATATTCCAGGAAATCGATACCAACATCGAGGAAAAAAAACCTGTTCGTAAACAGAGGTTGAACTGTTCACAGACCCTAACTTGGAAGGTGAAATCCCGTCGATTCCTCGACAGTTTTGAAAACCTATTTCAACAGATTCATTCACAACATAAACATGATGGAAACCTAGTTTTTAGAATTATTTTCATTGTTTATACTGTTGTTAATTGAGTTTCAAACTTGGAATAAAAACTAGTTTCTAAACTAAAATTTTAGGAAAAACCAACCGATACGGCGTGCGCCCCGACAAACAGGACGACGCGGTCGCGCACTATACGCTTCGAAAGGCGCGTATGGATGTTGCCGACGTGTGGGAACTGACGGAACTCGATTTCGTTGCGCGTGCGCGACGAAATCAGTGCGTATCCGCCGAGATACCCCTGTATCGACGTTTTGCAAACTTGACCATAACTTTGTGCACGTTCGTTGTATCGAGACGAAACTTGCGCCATCAGGACGTATCATTTTTCTGGTCCTGTATGCTAAGTTTGGTCCGATTCTGAGAAGGTCAAATCGGAACGCCTTTTTGGCGGGACCTCGACCCGCTCTAACGGGCGATTTTGTGCACGGCCCGCCGGAATCCAACTTTGGACATACGGTTGGGTTCGTCTTCTCAAACCGAATCCGTAGACATGTAGTTTGACGACTTTAGAGACTGTAGATTTTGGCACGTGTTTCGGTGCAGAACGGGTCCAACGGCAGACATCGTTTTGATCCAAAATTACGATTTTGCCCCTGTTCCAGAATTAGACTTTTGGACAGGCGTATCCTAGGTATTTATTTTATGCCAATTATGTTCGTGATGTTTATTTCAGCATCCGAGGTCGTTCGTAAAAGTTGGCTTTCAGTGCTTCCCTATTCTGACGATTTGAGTTACCAGGCGTCGTCATTTTGCACACTACCTCCAGGCAAGATACCTTGCCACCAGCTGTTTATTTATTTAGCTCATATCTCATGCATTGTTTATTATTTTTAAATGCAAAATAAACTGTGATACATGACATAACCTGTTAGAACTTACTGTTCATTTATATTACATGTTGTGTATTATTTTTCTTACATATTAAACCTAGATTTAAGGGACCACCTTTGTGTATTGCATTCACTGGCCTTGACACGTTGTAAACACGAAGTTGTGTGTCACATGTAGAACACGGACATGCGTGACTGGCTGGCCACCGATGCGTATAAGCCGTGCGATAGGAATAACCGCTAATAGAGGTTGCATGCTAGTTTGACTTAGCGGTTATAGAGGTTCACTGTTGTGGATACAACATAGTAGGCATTGGACGGGGAGGACAATTCCTTACTGTATGGGCTTCGATGCACTTTTCCTTTTGTAACCCGTGAGCTCCGCCGGAGACGCGGGTCAGATTACCCATGATTATTGACGGCCACTGGTGATTCTGCGTAACGTCATGCTCTTACTGATGGGGCCTCTGGTGTCCAAGGGGGGACTATGCCGATCCTATTTAGCCAGGGCCCATGCGTAGGAAGGATTGTTCTTAACTACATTTCACTTGGAACGGTTAGGAACCTTTATCCGTTAGATATGAGTACTTTTGGTTTTGGTACTTGTATCTGACCGTGGCTTGGAACAATAAACTTGTCGCGGACTAGTTTGCCACATCTGGTTCTTGTTTGGTTGTAGGTGTGGCTTACTACTTCGATGAGAAGGTATTGAACCTTGTTGGTGTCCGGATACCATATTGGATTCATAGCGTGAAAGATACGTCACCGTGAATTAGTTTACCATCTCCTGTCCTTGTTTGGTTGGGGGAATGGTAGGCTAGTTCAGTAGGTGTGTATTGGACCATGTTATGATCTGATTTTACTTATTCTTATTGAGCATTATTTATTCAGTTTATGGAACATGTTCTTTTTGTATCTTGTTACGTTCCTCTGAGGACCTGGTGATCTCTCCAGGTATAGGTGTGCAGGACTTTCCACAGGAGTATGGCTCCGGTATAGACTCATCCTTCACGCTCGAGTGAGTAGTACCTTCTGATCACAGCTGTCCCTATTGGGTCGAGGAGCCTATTTAGTCATCATTTCTTATTCTATTTATCTTAGATGTTGGACTCTATTTTCCTTCAGTTTATTCTAGTACCGGTAGTGGATTTGTCTTCGCCTGGTCAACAGTTACATTTTTACATTTACTTTGATTCGTGAGTTACCATTTTCTTTATATTTACTGTGGATGAGATATAGCTTTTACCTGTGACTGTTTGTTATTATTATTCACAATACAGCTTATGTGTATATTCGAGATTTCCATATATTGGAGTATATCTCGTATATATGCAGCTGGCATGCTTCGTTCCTACTCCTACGTAAATTGGGGCTGGGGCGTTACATCAGCCCCGACGATACAGAGTTCGGCCATAACTCTGTGTCCTGTCTCCAGAACAGTTCTGGACCAGGGAGGCAGAGTTCGGCCAGAACTCTGTCTTGGGGCAGAGTTCGGCCTGAACTCTGTCCTGGGGCAGAGTTTGGCCTGAACTCTGCTCCCTCCTTCCATCAGCTCCTCTGTCAGCTCCCGAGTATCTCCGTCATCTCCGACTGGCCTCATCACCTTTTCGAGCTTCTCTGACACACAGACGGCGCTCGTCGCACTCCGGAGTCTTCTCCACATAGGTTGGGAATCCCACCCACTCCAACAAATCTCTCCCTTCACAACTAGGTGGAGGAGGTCATCATCCCGACGATCTGCCTGCAGTACTCAAACTTTTCCCTTGGTAGAACCTTCATGAGCATGTCCGCTCCATTGTCATCAGTATGAACCTTCTCAAGTGCCGCATCCTTCTTTTCAACCACATCCCGTATCCAATGATACCGAGTATCGATGTGCTTGGACCGACTATAAAATGTATGGTTCTTCACAAGGTGAATAACACTCTGACTGTTGCAAAGCAAAATATACTGCTCTTGCTTCAGCCCTATTTCCTGCAACAACTTCTTCATCCACAGCAGATCCTTGCAAGCCTCCGTCGCCGCAATGTATTCTGCCTCCGTCGTCAACAAGGAAATACACTTCTACAACCGCGACTGCCACGATACCACTCCTCCGGCAAACTTCATCACATAGCCTGAAGTCAATCGTCTCGTGTCTACATCTCCAGCCATATCAGCATCGGTATACCCAACCAGTTTCGGCTCGTCACCACCAAAAGAAAGTCTTCAATCGGCAGTGCCCTGAAGGTATCGTAGAATTCACTTGACCGCACTCCAATGTACCCTTCCAGGATTTGAAAGATACCTGCTAACAGTGCCAACTGCATGAACGATGTCTGGCCTCGTACACACCATAGCATACATAAGGCTCCCCACAGCTGAAGCATATGGAACCCGCTCCATATCTTTTTTTTTTCATCCTCGGTAGATGGACACTGCTCTTTAGTGAACTTAAAGTGGGCCGCAAGGGGGCAACTCACTTTCTTCGACCCGTCCATACCGAAATGCTGAAGTACCCGGTAAATGTACTTCTTTTGGGACAAATATAGCAGCTTGGACTTCCTCTCTCGGCTGATCTCCATTCCAAGAATAATCTTCGATGCGCCCAAATCTTTCATAGAGAAGGCCGCGTCCAGTTGGCGCTTCAACTCCGCTATCCTAGTGACATTCCGACCCACTAATAGCATATCATCAACATAGAACAATAAAAGGATGAAATCATCCTCGACAAAATACCTCATAAATACACAGTGATCTGACGTCGTCCGTGCATAACCATGCTCCCCCATAAATGACTCGAACTTCCTGTAGCACTGCCCCGGAGCCTGCTTCAGACCATACAAGCTCTTTCTAAACCGGCAGACCAAATGTGACTTGCCCTTCTCACAGAATCCCTCTGGCTGCTCCATGTATAACTCCTCCTCAAGATCACCATGGAGGAATTTTGTCTTCACGTCAATCTGTTCGACCTCCAAGTCGAGACTGGCTGCCAATGCTAGCACCACCCGAATAGACGAATGCTTGACGACAGGCGAAAAGATCTCATCATAATCTATGCCTTTCCGCTGATCGTAGCCTTTAACTACCAGCCTCGCTTTATATCGAGGACGAGTAGCATCATACGTCTGCTTCACTCTAAACACCCATCGATTCTTCAAAGCCTTCTTGTCCTTTGGCAACCGTACCAGCTCATAAGTGGAATTGACGTGTAAGGAACTCATCTCCTCCTGCATAGCCTGCATCCACAACTGCCTTTGTTCGTCTTTTATAGCCTCTGTAAAGCTTTCGGGCTCTCTCCCGTCAGTCAATAGCACATACTCACCCGATAAGTATCTCGTAGATGGTCGACAATCTCTGTCGCTCCTTCTCAGTGGAGCTACTGGTGCTGGTTGTATACCAATAGCCTCCTCCCTTTCAGGAACTACTTCTCCGGCATGCTCATCCTCCTGAGGAACACCCTGACCACCATCAGTAGACTGATGATCAAGGTTGGAAGCAACTCCATGTACTTCCTCCCCCATAACTGGATCCTCTGCGATGTTATCTAGAAACAGCTCGAAGCGAAATGACTCTAACTCAGGCAATTTCTCAGTCTCAGAAGGTGTCTCAAAATCCTGAGTGTTGGTTATGGTCTGATCCTCGACGAATACCACGTCCCCTGTTTCTGTAGAGCTTTCTTCCCACCTGGTCGTAGAGTCTATAGCCAAACTCATCCCGACCGTAGCCGACAAAGACGCATCGCCTCGTCTTCGACTAAAGTTTGGACCTCTCGTCCTTCGGTACATGCACGAAGACCTTACAGCCAAACACTCGCAGGTGATTGTATGACGGCTCTTTGTCGTACCATACTTTATCAGGCACATCACCCTGCAAAGGAGTACTAGGAGATAAATTAATAACATAAGCAGCTGTGAGAAGAGCCTCACTCCAATAACTGCCTGACAAATTTGCTTCTGACAGCAAATAGCGCACCCTCTCCATCAATGTCATGTTCAATGCGCTCCACTACACCATTGAGCTGAGGTGTCTTGGGCGGAGTCTTCTGGTGTCGTATCCCCTGCTCTCTGCAATAAGCATCAAAGGGACCGATGTATTTGTTGGCCCAATGATTATATTGTGTTTTTGAATATGGCTAATCAGTTAAGTTTAACATAATGATGTCACTAATATTCATATACTCACTATCTTGTTGCTACTTAATCTTAGCATTGTCCTAATTGTCCTATATTATATTGCTATGCTTGTATCGTTCTGCAACATATTTTGTTGGCCTAACATTATCGTTCTGCAACATACTATCTTAACATAATGATGTCACTAATATTCATATACTCACTATCTTGTTGCTACTTAATCTTAGCATTGTCCTAATTGTCCTATATTATATTGCTATGCTTGTATCGTTCTGCAACATATTTTGTTGGCCTAACATGCTATCATGTTGTTACTTAAACTTAGCAATGTCCTAATTGTCTTATATTGTATTGCTATGCTTGTATCGTACTGCAACATATTTTGCTGGCCTAACATGTATTTGTAGACATGCAGTAAGCATGATCTAACATGATCAAACAGGACATAGGCAATAAAAAATTAATGATGGAGCACAGACGGCGTCATACAAAAAGATTTCTCCGAACCGCCTAGCGACCTATCCGGGGCCTCGCATCGGGGGTTCCGCTGCCCGGTCAGTGGACAGGGGTCGAGGGGGCAGCGCCCCCCGTCGGGGGTTCGGGGGCGAAGCCCCCGAAAGGTATTCAGATTTTCAGATCTGTTTATCTTCGGACGACTGCTGTCAAGGAAAAAGACGTCTTCAGGACTGCTCAAATATCAGAAGAATTGCGTCATCAAAAGGGCTCTTGCTTTTCCTATTTTGTTCCAAGTCTGTAATCTTCAATTTATTGAGTCTAGGAGAATGTGTACGTTGAGTCGCACTGAGTCATCTCAACCCCTAGATATATCTCTCCAAGCTCTACCATACAAACAGACCAATTCCTGAACCAAGCCCAAGCTCCACAAAGCCCAGAAGCCCAATGGACCAATTCTGTCTTCTGGAGACAGAGTTCGGGCCGAACTCTGTCCCCTGATTTTCAGGAACTGATTTTTAGGGCCTGCTTGCTGCTAGCTGTCCAACGGCCATATTTTTGAATCTTGAGGACAGAATTCTGGCCGAATTCTGCCTGTCCCGAACCCTATAAATAGGCCTTGGTTTCTCTCATTTGAAACCATCCACTCTTCTATTCTTCTTCTCTTACATAGCCTATATAGTCAAGAGCCTTACTCTTCCAATCTACTAGCCACAAAACTTCCTAAGCCCCAAGGTGCTCAAGTGCGATTCAGCTAGAAGTTTTTGTGCAAGAGTTGAAAAGAAAAGTCACTTGGACAAATTCCAAGTCGCTTGGAAAATTCCAAGCAAATCGCCACTGCGATCCTCTGTAAGAAGTTGACGTGCTCTTCTGAAGAAAAGGCACGGGTTGTAAACTACTATTTCACAAATAGTGGATTTGAATCCTGAGCTAGAGTTCTCAGGCCTGGACTAGTCCTCCACGAGGGAAACCAGGTTAAAACTACTGTGTTTGCGTATGCTCTTCTTGATCTTTATTTACTTCCGCATTTTTCTCTGATTTATTTACTATCTTGTTAGTTATTTTGTGGAGGTGATATAGAGTTAATTTTTATTTGGTGATTATCAACACTAACTCTATTCACCCCCCTCTAGAGTTGCCTACACCTGTGTTTTCAGTATTCGTCGCCGTTGTCGGACCGAACACACAATAACTTCTTGCCTGTCTCTCTTTCAACAGAGGCCTGAAACTCTATAAAAGTAGGCAGCACCTGATCCTTGGTCTTTAAGGCATAGACCCAAACCTTTCTGGAACAGTCATCAATAAAAGTTATAAAGTAAGAAGCACCACCAATAGATTTTACCTTCATAGGACCGCAGACATCCGAGTGAATCAACTTGAGCAACGCCGACTTTCTTGAACTTGAATGACTTTGGAAAGACATCTTATTTTGCTTCCCAGCTAAGCAGTGCATGCACTTCTCCAACTTTGTAGACTTGAGTCGTGGAATCACCTTCATATTCACCAAGTAGCTCATCCCCTTCTCGCTGATATGGCTGAGCCGTCTGTGCTACAACTCGGTAGACGCATCACTGACAACGTTCACCTCATGTGCCCCCTATGTGCTCCCCTCCATATAGTAGAGATCGAACTTCTTGCTTCCTCTGGCAATCACCATCGAACCTCTGGAAAGCTTCCACTGACTATTCCCGAAGAGACTGAAGAATCCATCGTCATCCAACCTTCCAACCGACACCAGGTTGAAACGGATATCAGGGACATGACGAACATTTTTGAGAATATAAACTGCACCCGTCTTCGTTCTCAAATGCACATCTCCAATGGCAACCGCCTTCGACACATCTCCATTGTCCATCTTTAACACTCCACAGTCGCCTGTTGTGTAATTGGCAAATAGTGCCCTGTTGTGAGATACGTGCGCCGAAGCCCCAGAGTCCACCAGCCAAGAATTGTCATCGCAGGCGAGGTTTGTGATAACCTCATCACCTACGACGATCACATCGCCTCCATGTATCGAGGCTGCTGCTGTAGTATTTTCATCTTGCTTCCCCTTGTTGCCCTTCTTCTCTCTCTTCTAAGGGAAACAGTTCCGCTTGATGTGGCCCTTCTTGCCACAGTGGTAACACTTCGAGTCCTCGTACCGACCCTTGGACTTCCTCCTGCTTTTGTCTCTGCCACCACCTGGACCCCTTCTTTTGCCCCTTCCGTGGCTCTCTGAAACTAGTACCTCTGAGTGGTGGGATGTGGATGAAGTGCCTTGAGAACGACTCCGCATCTCTTCAAACTAGAGAGTACCTTCTGAATTCTAGAAACCTAGCTCTGATATTACTTTGTTGGAAAAGAAACGCGGAAACCTTTCCCCAAACTAGAGAGTACCTGCGAGAGAACCGAGCAATACAACGCACGAACCAAAATACCAAAAAATAAACCACGCAGACACAGAAATTTTTTGACGTAGAAAATCCTTGCGAGAAAAACCACGGGATGATCGGAGTCCAACCCTGGGAACCCTTCACTAATGAAATAAAGGAGTACACCCTCTATAAACTTTTTTCGATCCAAATCGGATCCCCACAACACTTGGAAGCAAGAATAATGATTACAAGACTACGAAGAACAAAGACGACGAGTATTTAGACGCGTGGCATCATGTAATTGAGATGCACGTGGTCGTGTACAGAATAGTGGACACGTCTTGAAAGATTAGTGGCATGTGCGCCACGTCATCCTGCTTTAGAATGAAACTTGTCTCAACTTTGTCAGGTTGCGCGAGCTTTAGTCAACAAGTTAAACTGCGCTTGATTGAATTGCGCCTAGACACGTGGCATCTTTTGAGAAGAAGTCATTCAGATTGCGCCTAGGCGCAACTAAGGAATTTGTTTTAGATTGCGCCTAGGTGCAACTCACAACATGTGCAGGACAGCTGTCAATTAAATCTCCTCGAACGGCACGTTTTGAGGGATTCGAAGAGATTTCCTTCGTTTACTGTGATGTCAGTGCTGTCAGGCAATGATGGAAATTAAATGTCAGACGCCACGTTGACTTTGGTACAATATGACTGGGCGCAGTCTGGTATATGGCGTAACCTGATTAGTGGCGCAGTTTGATCTCTGAGATTCATAATAATGACGCAGCTTGATTTTTGGGGCGCAACTTAATTGCTGAGTAGTAAATACACGATGCAACTCGATTTTTAGGTCCTACAAGACCCCCTTCAAAGTTTTCGAAACTTTAAGAATATTTCAAAGTTTTGAAATACTTTGAATTATGAAAATTACCGAGTCAATTTGCGCCAGTCTCGCACAATCTGTTGTAAACTGTTACGATTTATATGCGCAATTTATGATGACTGTTAGGATTCAAACTTTTAGGCTATAAATAACCCTTGATTAGCCGACTTAAATTCTTTACTTCTATTTTTTAATCCTGTGAAACCCATATCTTCGATTATTAATTAATAATACTATTTTAGTAATAATTTTGGTAAAAATCTCATTGCTATAATTTTTATTATTAGGTATTTTTTTGGGTGCAAATTATTTCAAAATTAACAACATGGTTTTTGAGTTGAACCCAGACCCGAGTTCGAATCCCGACCCAGGCCTGAGCCCAAACCCAAATCCCATTCTTAATTCTGATTTTTGACTGGTCCTAATTATTATTATATAAAATATATAATAAATAACCTTGGAGCTGGTCCAAATTTGGATCAGCATACACGTTCTCACCCCTCCCCTATTCTTTCTCTTCCTACACTCCCTCACACCCACGTTCTCCTCACAGCCACATAACACTCCCACTCCTTTCACTCTTTCTTCTCCAACAACTATCCCCACCTCATTATAACCCCATTCTCAAACTCTTTCCCCACAGAACACCTTTCTCCCACACCACCAGAGGAGAGCATATAACTCTATTTACTTCTCTCCACTTCTAACCCATCCCCTCTTCCTCTCCCCTTCCCCCTTCACTCTAGCGTCGAAGCCCTGGCCCCGAGCTCCCCGTGCGTCGACGGCCCGCGAGCCCGACCCCGTCGGCACGGCTCTCCGCAGCCGCTTCTGGCGCGGCGCCCTCCTCGGTGCAGCTCCCGCCGACGGTCAGCGCGCCCGAAGCCCTCCACCCGACGCCGTGCGGCCCGCGGCCACCCGTGCCCACCTCCGGCTGCGAGTTCCCGGGCCCGATCCCCTGCGCCAGCCGAGTTCCGCGCCCGTCCAGCCCGACTCCGGTCGGCCATCTCCCTGGACCCGCACTCCGTCTCCCGCGCGGCCTCCCCTTCGCCGGGCCCCTGCCCTAGCCCCGGCACGCTCCCAGGCAGCGCCGCCTCCCCCGCCGCTGGCGGCTCCTCTCCCGGCCACCCGCGCGCTGTCACGGCGGTCTTCCGCCAACCCCGACTCCGGTGGCCGTGCCCTAGCCCCGATCCAGCCCCGTCCCGACGTTTTCCGCGACCAGATCCGTCTCCAGTGGCCGTTGCCGCCCCGGCAGCCCTGATCTGCATGCGTGTAGCCCGTCCCGAGTGGACAGCACCTGCGTGTGCTTTCGGCGTGGTTCGTTTCCGATTCCAAGTTCGAACTGTGGATTTGCGCGTCCCGAGTCCGAGGCAACCCTTCGGATTCCATCGTTTTGGGTAACCTCTGATAATCACAGTAGTTCGTCCCCTGTCTTGGTAGTCGATGATGATAGATCGGTCCCCCGGTTCCCTCCTGGGAATCCGGATAGCTGCGTTTAATATTTCGATTAGCTGCGTTAGTTTGATTGGCTGTGTTTTATTTGCTGGGTTGGCGTGAATTGGATGGATTATGGATTCCCGGACTTTTCGGGAATTATTCTGTGGGTTGGAAATTAATTATGTGGTGTTGGAATTATTTGGTGGTTATTTCGGTGGATTATTTGGGTTGGAAATTATTTGCAGGTATTTATCGGCGCACTTCCCAGTTTTGGGTTTGTCCCGGAATAGAGGAAGTGCTGCCCAAATTTTTACAAAATTATATTTTTAATTGATTTCAAAACTGGCTTTCGAAAATGATTTTTCTAAACCGATTTTCGGGCGACGACCGTACCGGTCTGTGGGCCCCGGCGAAATGCAAACGCACCGGTCCGACCGGACGTTGAGGCATAAACCGAAATTTGAGGAATGGACCGAGTCTGAGACTCCTATCTTATTTTTAATTATTTTATTTTTAGGCTAATTATTATAGTCTTTAATTCCCGCATTTTATTTAATTTCAGTCATTTTTAGTTAATGTAAAAGAAAATGTATCGGGCATAAGCCCACCCTAGGACCAGTAGCTGTGCCCATGTATTTGTGTAGCGTAGTTTTTCTTTTCTTTTCTGGTGGATGTAAATTTGGGCGGTTTGGATTGGTTGCATTTTCGTAGGTTAAATCGCGATTTACGGCTTAATTACGAGTTTAGCTTAAAATGATAAAAAAATATTATTTACTCACGATTTATCACCAAAATAAATTGTATTTTTAATAAATATATTACAAAACACAAAGTTTTCCAAATCATAATTGATTCTCGCGATTTTTCAAATTGTACTTGATTTTCGGGATTTTCCAAATAAACCAATTAACCGACTTAATCAACGCACGTAGTTGCGACGTAACCGTTAGCGGTAGTTTAATACAACTTAAAACCTGACTAGGACATGTCTACTAGAGATTGCAACTAGCACACCTAGTCTGGTTATTCAGGATTCTAAATCGAGTTCTCGACTGTAGGAACTCGAAGTCGGACTTGACGTTCCTCCTCGGTACCGACTCGTCTTTCCAGTCATTTAATCAAGGCAAGTTACGATTTGTGTATTCCTGTATTTTATTTAGTAAAGTTAAGATGCATGTTAAACCACACTGCTGGCACGGAGCTTTACCGACTGTTACTGTTACTGAATCTGGGACTGGGGGAATAGTATAAACGTTTATGACCAAAGCCCTTACTGAACTGACTGTGTTAGCTTACCCCTCTCACACACGGGGATAAGCCATATCGTATCGCTAGGATACTACTGATCAACCCAAGCCGGTCATAGACGTTTACATATTCAAATCACACTGAACTGTTTTAAACTGCTGAAAATACTATTTCAAACTGTTTACCCTGCACTTTTCAATTACTACTTAAATTATGAGATGCATATTTCGTTCTTGCTCCCTCCTGACTGGAGACAACATTTTAGGTAACACTGAGGATGACGAGCTATTCTTTAAATAACTATTTTGACTTGGTTCTCTTCCCTGCTACGGTACCGGAGCCTTCTCCGGTGGACGCTGAACCTGGAACAACTGAACCAGATGCTTAGATAGTTTTCCTTTCCAGCATTTTTGTTTTGGAGTTTGTATTTATTTCTGCATATCCATTTCCAGATGTATTTTGAATATTTTATTTAATAAAGTTTAAATTCCGAATAGAACATTTGTGACAAAAGTATCTGTGTTGTTGTATGGTTACCTGCTACTGAACAGCTTACTGCCGCCGTCTCAACAACGGTGCAGGCTGGGCATGATCCGACTAGACCCAAATAGTTGGGATCGGGTCGTGACAAATCCTCTGATAAAATTCTTCGAGCTCTTGCCTTCTTCTCTCCAACTATCTTCTCAATCGTAATGGCCCCCAAGAAGACTGTCTCAAACAAAGGGAAAGGCGTCGCCACCTCATCGACCCATATCCCGTCGGCTCGTGCACCACAGTATGTGCCGCCTTCCTCTCGATGAGAGACAGCCAACCCAGCATTGCAAGGTGATTAAGGACGATCACTGGAACATGTTCGATCCTCATATTGACTTGCGCCCCTCTTCTTAGAGTGTGGTGCATCACGAACTTTGTGCCCCCTTCTTAGGGTGTGGTTGCTTCAACACTGTTTGTTCTTTCTAACTGTGTTGCACATGCTGTTGCGCAACTTAGCTTTTTATGCAATCAAAAATATTGCATAACTAAGTTTTGAGGCGCAATCCAGTATATGGCGCACCCTAAGATGTAGCGCAACTTAAGTTTCGTGCAACACAATATGTGGCGCAACTCAAGTTGTTGCGCAACTCAGGACATGGCACAACTCAACTGTTGCGCAACCTAAGATGTTGCGCAACTTAATAGTTTGCTCTATAAATTTTGCACATTCTTGTTGCCTCTAACTTTCTTGTTCATATATTTCTTTGCAGTTGATCTTAGGAAAGACCCCAATACTGAAAGATTTGCTTCAGCATTTAATGTCCCAGAGTACAGGGAGAACTTGTCTCATGTCAAATTCTCTCAGTATGATGGTCCCGAAGCACGGAGAGCTCTTCTCATGGCTCAAGAGAACCAGACTCTATTGAACTTAATGAACGGAGAGCCTCTTGAAAGTCTGGACACTATAGTCCATAAGAAACCTGTCTTTCTGTTTGGGGATGCTATCAAAAGGACCTCCCAGCCAAAGACCAAGAAAGATCAGAGAATTTTCACCAAGGAGGACAAAGCCATATATCTCACAGAGATATCAAGATCTATGGCGTTATCCCAATACGCTTTTGCTAGTTATTCCAGAAGGATGTCTTGGGATCTGACTCCTGTTTAGCAGGCGAGAGTCGGCAGGATCTGTTATAAACTGGGTCCGAAGAACAGAGACCTCTTCTATAGTACCTTTGAAAAGTACAGTACACATTTAAGGGGTTTGAGGCCAAGCTGCATCCCTCCCGAAGATTATTCCCTGCTTTTTTCGGTCAGGATACCCATCTTTGCCAATACTTTTGCAAAAGTCGAAGGAAGATATCCAGACCGTGCTATGCGTACGACAGGTCTGGTCAATCCAGACATGAAGCGTTGGAGCAGTTTGTGTATCGAGATTTTGGAGGAATTCAAGGACCAGCTCCTCAATTTGGGTCTCTACAATGCCATATGTACTACAGTATACGACATTCGCCCAAATGTACATATGTTCTTGGCTCTGGTAGAAAGATATAATGAAAGTACGGGGGACTTTCATGACTCCCCATGGAGAAATGGGGTTTTCTCTTAATGAGATAGAGTATCTGTCTCGTCTACCAATGGGTGACAATCCCTATGAAGAATATGCACCTACCAACGATGAATTGGATGCCATGGCAATGGAGAACCCGCAAATGATCACAGTTTTCCAAGAACTACTGTGTCATTATAAGATCTGCTCGCTCCATTACAAAAGCGCAACTGCAGGGACTTGTTACACCACCAAGTGGATACCGTATCTTTTTTTGGGCCATGCACGAGAGAACAAGCCGCTGGAAAGTCAAGCGTGTGCTCCTCGTTTGTTTGAGCCCTTCGATAGAAGCGACATGCAATATTTGATGGAGCAGCATGACCATGGAGATGTCATGCTGAAAGAGGATTTACCTCCCTTTAAGGCCGGTGACACTCTTGAGAGCTATCTTAGACATGCTTATAGGCCTATGTCTCCAGAAGCCCAATTAGCGGGTTTTCTATCTTTATGGCTACGACGCTTTATAGTTCCGGGAGCCAGTGCAGTTGACCGATTCCATCGAGGCGTGTTGTTTGCTGCAACACGTCTTGTCTTCGGATATAAGATTAATCTTTTATCGGCTATGACTTGCCGCCTGAACGCAAGATTGCGATCTTTTGTACAGACTATGGTGAATGACAAGGCATCGAGGCAGGATTTCCCTCGTACTGAAATGCCATACACTTACCTGTTCGGATGGTTATTGCTCCACCATCCTTGTCTAATGAATCCTGATATGGGAACTGTTGATGGAGACTTCATCGGACGCTTCTCCAATGCTCACTGGCAATATACTGCACTTTCAGAGTGTAGATTTGCCTTGAACCGAGGACCAGAATAGAATTTTCAGTACGTGGGGCCTCCTCCGGGATATGAAACTATATCTCTGCAAATGATAGACTTAGCTGAAGGATCACTCCGTTTAAGCCCTAACCTCTTTTCATGGCTTAAGGCGATCCGTCCTTCTCACATAGTCTATAGATTTGAAGAAGAGTGTTATCTGGAATCATACTTGCCGAGTAGATTTTTACGACAGTTCGGATATGACCAACTTTATGTAGGTAATGCCACCACATGTCTACAGGCCAAGGGTTACCTTATTGATAGAGCTAGGGCGTGGAGTTATTTCAACGCCCGAGGCACAAAAGCTATATTTTCTATGCCCAACAATCTTGCACAAGGCCCGCGTATGTTATATACATACGCAAACTTCTATATTTCAGCAAACACATTTGCTGAAAGCTTCCATCTTGCACACATCTTTGCAACTGAAAGGAGATCAAACAAGGAAAATATACTCTTCAGTATTTTCGGGATGTAGAAGACAAAGATCCTGCGGATGCACCATTGGAGGCATCAATTTTGATGAACTTTGCTGATCAGGTACAAGATCCTCTGGATGTGTCTATAAAAGTCAGGAAAGATAAATCCCCTATTAAGGGTTTGAAGAAGAGAAAGACTAAGGAGACAGCAGCGCCTCTTTAGCAAGATAACAGACCCGATTCTCCAAGGGCTCCGGATAAAAAGAAAATAACGTCACTAGTTATTAATGAACCAGTGACTACGAGAACAACTCGTTCTCAATCAAAACAATTGCTTCTTAGTTCTTCCTCTGGAGAGAAGGACATTACCGCTTCTTCTATTCAGAAACAGGGGAAACTTATAGAAGGATGAACTTCTACTTCTTTGATTGATCCGGAGAGTGATCGTATTAAAACTGTTGCAGAGCCAGACGCATCAATACCCAAAGAAGTTAGAAGGAAATTGATAATTACTGAAGAAGAACCATCTCAAGAAGGTAATATTAAAATTGTGATATATCCTAATATATATCAATTCTTATCAAAGATATGTATATAAATCGATCTTCTTTCTCTATATTGGTTATCCAGCAGGTGTCCAACCTCCTATTACCCTCATGATAGTTAATGTTCCCGCCTATGTACTTGCTGCGGCGGAGATAACAATTCCATCTCCAACTTCCATAAGCCCAGAAGCCTCCTCTCTAAAGCAAGATTTGCCTCCACAAGATACTCCACAAGCTCAAGTATCTACTTGTTCGGAAGAGGCAATGATTGACGCCTTAGCTGGTTGCAATTTTGATGATGAAACCTATGATGATGATTGGAATAACATCACTAAAGAAAAACAAACTTTAGTGAGTGCACCATCACCTCAAGAACATACAGCTGACGAAGAGCCTTCAACTGCTGAAGATGAAGAGAATGTGACTATCAACGAGGAACATATTAATCCTCCTGAGATTGATGAACCTGTAATCGCTGAGAAGCCTGAGATGTCCGGGATGGCAGCAGCATTAGAGGATCAGACTCCACTCATTCTGCCACCTCAAACTGAATCAGGAGCTGGCAGTAGTCAAGCTATGTCTACAGAGACTTTGTCGAAGCTTCAGTCCGAGACAGTTAAAGCTGTTGAGACTCCTCATAATGTACCCAGCTCAGGTAAATTTCTAAGTATGATCAATTTGTCGTAGCGCCTTCAGCATTATATGTGACTAATATAAATGACATATGTGATTTGCAGAAGAACCTACTGGAACTGTAGCAGGGGAGGGAAGCTCTTCTCATATTAGTGCTCAAGATGAAGTGACTCCACCTGCTGAAACTGTGAAAATTTCTGCAGACATAGTAACATAAATGACATATGTGATTTGCAGAAGAACCTACTGGAACTGTAGCAGGGGAGGGAAGCTCTTCTCATATTAGTGCTCAAGATGAAGTGCCTCCACCTGCTGAAACTGTAAAAATTCCTGCAGACATAGTAGCCACTCCAGGGGCCATGGCAACTAGCAAGTTTGTGGTGGCCTCCTTTACGAAAGTCTTTTTTACATCTCTGGAATCCCTAGTTTATAGAGTGATGGAAAGAGAGGATGTCCCTTTCAGTACTATCAGAACTCCCTCTACATTTTTGATCGGAGGTATCCAAAGCCAAGGGGACGATGCTCAGGCTATATTTTTGGAACATATTTTGGATGAGTTGGGGAGCTCGATTAACGCTTATAAGGAGATAAAAAGAGGAGACATCGAGCAATTAGTAGGCATGGAATATGAAACTATGGCTCGAGAAGCAGCAATTAGTAAAGCCAATTTCGAAGCATTTTTGTTGGCTTTCACTAGACAATCCTCCGAGTTAGACATCCAAATCTCTGATGCAGCTGTTATTGCCGAGAGTCACAAGACTAAGACTACATAAGAAGAGAAAAAGGCTGCTGATTTAGAGGCTAAAATTGCTCAGCTTCAAGCAAAACTCCAAACTGTTAAGAAGAGCTTAGAACAAGAAAACCAATTGCACCAAGCTGCTGTTACTCAAGTGGAATCTCTGAAGCATCAGGAAGAAGAATTTGAACGTCTCCAGAATGAAGAGCTAACACATCAGACAGCTGCTCCACAACCTTTTGATACTGAATATGGAATAGTTGAGGCTAAACAGAGAGTACTGACGAAAGAATTCAAGTTCTGAAGAAACAAATTGCAGAACTTATCACTTATCCTTAGGAGTCCACACAGTTTTATTCTTAGTCATAGCTACAGTGCGCTTGTTGCTCTTCTTGTTGATCATATCTTCATAGGCTGTCTGGTTGATTTGAACAACCAGAGTCTTCTGCGTCTTGTCGATCGACGCAGTATCACATTGAGTTGTCACCTTCTTATCAGAGGAGAAAGTCGTCTCCAGCAGAGTCGCCATTTTGTTTGCAAAAACAAAAGTTTTATAACAAACTAAGAAAAGAGTACAAAAGTACAATAATTTCTGGGGAAGTACATCTGTAGGAATCTGATCAGAAGACGATCACTTTATTCCTTGGACTATGTGAACTTGAAGACTAGAGCATCTGGAGAATGCAGCAGCAATTTTGCAGGAGTACTTGATCTCTGTGATGCTTTGACAATGATTGGAAACTCTATTTATAGAGTTCTGAAAATAACTGTTTTAGCAGTTATTCTGATGTGCGCGAGGTTGGATTGCGCCAACCTTATCTTGCACCAACTTTCATTCAGTTATCCAATTGTGCACTTACTGTATTTAGACGCGTGGCATCATGTGATCGAGATGCGCGTGGTCGTGTACAGAATAGTGGACACATCTTGAAAGATTAGTGGCATGTGCGCCACGTCATCCTGCTTTAGAATGAAACTTGTCTCAACTTTGTCAGGTTGCGCGAGCTTCAGTCAACAAGTTAAACTGTGCCTGATTGAATTGCGCCTAGACACGTGGCAGCTTTTGAGAAGAAGTCATTCAGATTGCGCCTAGGCGCAACTAAGGGATTTGTTTTAGAATGCGCCTAGGTGCAACTCACAAGATGTGCAGGACATCTGTCAATTAAATCTCCTCGAGCGGCACGTTTTGAGGGATTCGAAGAGATTTCTTTCGTTTACTGTGCTGTCAGTTGCCAGTGCTGTCAGGCAATGATGGCAATTAAATGTCAAACGCCACGTAGACTTTGGCGCAATATGACTGGGCGAGTCTGGTATATGGCACAACCTGGTTAGTGGCGCAGTTTGATCTCTGAGCTTCATAACAGTGGCGCAGCTTAATTTTTGGGACGCAACTTAATTGCTGAGTAGTAAATACATGGCGCAATTCGATTTTTAGGCCCTACAGATCCTCCTTCGAAATTAGCCTTCAATCCTCCTTCTTCTCTCCCAAAGTTGCAATGGCACTCTTGTCTCTTTTCTCTCTCTTGTGTGTGTTGTGTTATGAGATTAGGGTTAGGAAACACCATATGAAAACACCATAATCCTACAACAAAACCTGGACCGTAGGATACGATCCAACGGTGAAGAATCACTTCAGCCCCGACGACACAGAGTTCGGCCATAACTCTGTGTCCTGTCTCCAGAACAGTTCTGGACCAGGGAGGCAGAGTTCGGCCAGAACTCTGTCCTGGGGCAGAGTTCGGCCCGAACTCTTACCCCCTCCTTCCAACAGCTCCTCTGTCAGCTCCCGAGTATCTCCGTCATCTCCGACTGGCCTCATCACCTCCCCGAGCTTCTCTGACACACAGACGACACTCGTCGCACTCCGGGGTCTTCTCCACATAGGTTGAGAACCCCACCCATTCCAACAGTTGCGCCGGTCTTATAATGCTATTGCTGCTTTATGTTTAGTCTTTGATGCTTTCAAAGCATAGTTTGTAGTATCGGCCGATACTGATCTGATGCGGTCAATACCGATACGGTCTGGCATGTCCCGACCCGATACCGACCGATACCACATACCGAACTATACTGACACTGATGATCTTTTTTCCGGTCAATTCGGTAAAAAAAAAAATTGGATAAAAAAGACAAATCAACAAGGATGTAAAAGCATAATAGGTTGTAAAAGCTTGTAAAAGATTTTTTTTTTCCCTATCGTATGTAAACCAATCTGCAAGGGCAAATACTATTTCATTTAATTTCAAAACTACTAAGAAATAACACATGAATACTTTAAATTATGCCTAAATATATAAAATATATTTCTAAAAATATTAATAATTATTTGATTTCCGATACAAAAAAATCCAATGCATTCGAAACTGCCGATACCGATACCGTCTATCCTATACTTGTAGGAATGGTCCGATACCGATACCGATACCGATACCGATACCGATTCCGATACCGATACTTTCCAGTGAAGTTGTTTTGGAGAGTAGCTTTGAAGTTTCCTATGGCAGAAATAGTATTTGCCGAGCCTGCAACTGCATCATAGGTGAGTGGTTCAGTTCTGAGATGGGTGCTCATCTTAACAGTTGTATCTTCATGATGACCTCGCACATATCAGATGATGCAACCACTGTTTCCTTGATTAGATAAAGCTAGCGGATTGGTAGCATCACAAAATCTTTGAACTGGTGAAGTGTACTCTGTTTCTGTTACTCTTCGTGTCATAGTTCCAACTGAAACTTGAAGCAAGTTGCAACTCTAAGAACCATTCTACTAGTATAGTTCATGTGGTGTTTCAGCAGTGTATATAACTCACATACGGCATTACATAAGAGTTATATTAGAGGATTTTGTGATTAATTTATGTTCACAGAGATGTTCTATTCAAGTTAGAAAAAGCAAGAACTTGAGACTAGTGTATGCTGCAAATAGCACAGAGAGATTAAAAGTTTCTTGTTTTTTCTCCTCTACTTCAGATTTTGAAATTTTTGGTTCTGAATGGAGAGATCAAACAATGCTGTTATAATGTCAGATATATTTGCCCAAAAGCTATCAGAGGCTACAATGCGAGAGATCAAAATCAGAAGACAGAAGTAGCCATTATAATTAAACTAAAAATTTAGCGATTAAAGCATGATTATTTTGTTATTCTTATGATATCGTTGTCATTCTCAGTAACCCTTTATGCTTTGTCAAATTTCAGGCTATATTCTTGCAGAACCAAGACCGGAAAAGGTCTTCATACTTGACATGGCAATGGCATTATATCATAACTCTATATAAATTATGAAATCCACATTTATGTGTCATGATATTTGTAGCGGTAGGATACCAAGTCAGAATCAGGACAGTACCATCACAATCAGGTATCAGTTTAAGTTCTCACAATTATGCACATTGAATATTGTAACAAATGCTAAAAATACATCCTGGTCCACATTTGGCAGGTGCTTGATCTTGACCCTGCGGCGGAAATTTCGACTCGGTGCCAACTGCAAATCCATGGTGAAGGTAACTAGTTAGCAGCCCTTGAATTTTAGGTATAGTAGCCATATCCAGTGTACAAGACTGTTCGATTTGGATCAGTTAATATAAACGTGTTCAGTATTCTCTTTCAAGAGGAATCACACCTGGAACTAATGCCCACTAATGAAGATATGTTTCTTAGGAGAAACCTACTAATTATTGTTAAAAAACATATGATGATGCAAGAACTCATAATTGATGAGAGTACCAAATAGGAATCCAATCACTGAAATTTTGAACTTCTCTTGAACTACTTTTCTTATGCTTCCTATAATATTCCCCTACCAAAGAAGAAGACTCTGAAGTGGTCCAATAGACATACAACAGCATCACCAACCACATGGTGTGCACTGGCCAAGTACCAAACATGGATAGAGTGAACTTCTAATCATGGACCATAAGAATAAGAAATGTATCCATAGGCAGTAAGCCTCCCATTCCCTTTAGCCTTTCTTTTGCAACTTTGTAATATATATATATATATATATATATATATATATATATATATATATATATATATATATATATATATATATATATGAAAGAAGATAATTGTGGTGAACGCTCCCATCGGGAATCGATCTCCTGACCACTCGGGCCACATGCATCTCTCTTAACCTATATATATATATATATATATATATATATATATATATATATATATAAACAAAAATTCGTGGACTATAGCTACCCAGTCAGCTTTGGCCCAAGGGCCGTAGACAAATGCCACCTAGCCGCTCCCATTGGGCTCGATCCTAAGACCTCCCTCCAACATGCCAACGTTCTTACCACTACATCGGGTGCTATTTTATATATATATATACACCCTATATATATATATTGTTTTGGCTATATTATAATAATAATAATAATAATAATAATTGTTTATTGTTATTATTATTTTATATATTGGTTGCGCCTCATCTGGGATAGACAGGAGACTCCCGAAGCTTCTACAATACGTCAGGGTCTAGGATATGGAGCTCCTCTCAAGACGTCCTGAGGATTCAAATGCCAAAAATTGGAGCCAGAGACTCCACTTCAAAATTAATCAACACGTAGTAGGGGCAACTAATCACGACCAATCCTTTGTGGGAAGCTAAGAAAAAATTGAAGAATTAGCAGGGCAAAGAGGGTACTCTGAAGAAGATGCTTGCGACTAGGCCCCCTAATGGTGATAAGGGCATCACACTAGAATGGAGTAATTCTATAGAGACACACTTTTATTGACATACTTTGTTGACATACTTATGTGGCAGATGATTTGGCATTCCATGTCACCCGAATTAATTGAGGGCTTATTAATTATTTTTTTGGTATGTCCAATTTTGTATATATGGAAGGTTTCCAATCTTTGGCATGTGTTGCAATTTTGCATGACCAATTAATTATTCACTTGCCAAAATTGTCCATGTCCATTTAATTAGTTCATGTGTTGCAATTTTGCATGGCCAATTAATTATTCACTTGCCAAAATTGTCCATGTCAAATTAATTAGTTCACAATCCATGCAAAAGATTCGATCTTCTTGCATGTATAGAATCCAAGCAATCCACGCTCGTCAACTTCATGAGCAGACTCCAACGAAAGTAAAATAATTTTGTACAAAGTTTTAAAATGGAGATGAGTAGAAGAAAATGGAGATGAGCAGAAAAAAAATAAAGAAGATAATAAGTGTGGTTATTAATTGGCCATGCAAAATTGGAACACATGGCAAAGATTGAAAACCTTCTATACATACAAAATTAAACATACCAAAAATAATAATTAACAAGCTCTCAATTAATTCGGATGACATGGAATGCCAAATCATCTGCCACATAAGTGTGTCAATAAAGTATGTCAATAAAAGTGTGTCTCTATAGAATTATTCAAAGTTTTAAAATGGAGATGAGTAGAAGGAAATGGAGATGAGCAGAAAAAAATAAATAAGATAATAAGTGTGGCTATTAATTGGCCATGCAAAATTGGAACACATGCCAAAGATTGAAAACCTTCCATACATACAAAATTGGACATACCAAAAAATAATAATTAACAAGCTCTCAATTAATTTGGATGACATGGAATGCTAAATTATCTGTCACATAAGTGTGTCAATAAAGTATGTTAATAAAAGTGTGTCTCTATAGAATTATTCTACTAGAATGACCTATTTAGAGATACATAGTAGGGGTGAGCATAAAACGGTTGAAAACTGAAAACCGAACCGAACCGAAATATGACAAACGGTTCGGTTTTTCGGTTATCGGTTCGGTTTACGGTTTAAAATTTTAAAAATTTGAAATAACGGTTCGGTTTTCGGTTCTTCATCAGAAAAACCGAACCGAATCGAAAACCGATTTAGATTTAGTAATTTATCAAACTATCCACAATATACATATACTAATGTTTATTAACTCCTAACTGAGCGCACTCTCTTCTCCTATTCTATGTCAGTGCTTTTTTGAGCACTCTCTCTATCTACCATCAATCTATATATACTAATATCTTTCACTCTATGTAATATAACAATTCATAAATACAATAATGTCATATATTTTTTAAAATTTGCTATTTAAATAGGCTCATTTTGCTAAAAACTTGAAGGCCATGCACATTGGCCCATGAAACCGAACGGACCGAAAACCAAACCGAATTAATCCGGTTCGATTTTGTTCGGTTTTTATAAAAACGGTTCGGTTTTCGGTTTTGAGAAATACGGTTTACGGTTATTTCGGTTTTCACATATTCGGTTCGGTTTGAACCGAACCGAACCGATGCTCACCCCTAATACATAGTGGACTTTGTACCTAGATTGAGTGGATTTTTGAGTCTTGTGAGCATTATCTATGACATAATCACGGGGCCTTAGATAGTAAGCAACACTCTCTTCTTATCTATATTATTTACCTTCTTAGGGAAAAAATATAGTAGGAAACACGATTATGATATATAATTAGTTTTCTTATTGATAGCACTCAAATGATGCATATTTTTCAACTTGAGCTTGCAAATGTCACAATTGAGGGTGCATAGAGAAATATAGCATATATAGCAATTAGGTTTCAAATATTCTAAGAGATTTGAGTCTTATGTATTTGTGAAATTTGAGAGTAGAAAAGGAAAATGGTTTACATACCTTTCCAGTTTCTTTACTCTTCACCATGCCCTTACACCACCAACCTTCCTCTTCATGATTAGTCCAAATATCAAATAGAAAGATGGGGAATTTAGCTTCATAATGAGAACCTTCCTATACCATTCCTTGAGAAAGCTCTAACCATGTTCTTGAGAAACATGAGAAAGTTGATGCAACTAACATTATTATCATCAACACTAGCGACTACTTAAACCCTTCAAAAGAAGAGAACAAAATCAAAACACAAACAAAGATGCAAGAAACTAAACTATGGAAGAAAAATGAGAAAGGAACAGGAAAAAAGCAATCAACTTTCTCCTTCCTTTACTTCTCAACATATGCCCCCCCTTTTTTTTCCTGCACTTCCTGCTACAAAATGATTCTGCCATCTTTAGCACAATGAGACTTTAAATTATGTTAGATCAAAGGAATCCACAAAGCGGCAACTTTCCTGAACTTTCTCAATGTTGTAAAGACAATTAGTTCAATACAACTGTGACCAACCAAATAAAATTCAGAAGAATATGGCAATGTCGAATGCATAGTGCTAATAAGAAGAAGAATATAAATAACCTTTTCTATTCTAATGTAATAAAAATCATGATAAAGAATATATGATCATTAGTCTAAATTTTATTATATTTCATAAAGGAGAGACAGCTAGAGAAGTGAGAACCATCCTACATTTTGTTTTCCATGCATTCCAAAAAAAATATTCAAAAATTCAAATACATATACTACGTAAGTGCAACTAAATTGACAATTTTATATATACCCCCCTCTCTCGCTCTCTCTCTCTAAACCAAGAATAAGCCCATTGCCACGGCAATCGACACCTTCACCAGAGGACCACAGGTGGTTGTCGTGGCCGCAGACGCGCCCGGCGGGACCTTGTAGTACCAAGGGAAGTAGGGGAGGATCGGGTTGGGCGGCGGCGGGGCTGGGTAGTCGTATCCGGGCGTCGGGTAGTACGGGTAGCTCCCCGGCGGAGGAGGAGGAGGAGGAGGGGAGTAGTAGTATCCGGAGGCGGGTGAAGGCGGCGAAGGAGGTGGGTAGTTGTATCCGGAGGGCGGGGGAGGGCAGTCGTTGTTGGATGGCGGCGCAGGCGGGGCGCAGGGGTAGGGGCATACCTGTCCGGAGTTGTCCCATGCAGAGACGGAAGGGAGGAGGAGGAGGAGGAGGAAGAAGAGAATGCGAGGTGGTATCATTGTGAGAGTAGAGAATTAGAGAGAGGACGTGGGAGGAGGAAGGAAGGGATTGGAGAATATAAGGAGAGGGGACGTCGAGCGTTTCTTTAATTTTGTATTCTAATGAGAAGAAAAATGTAATTACTCTCTTTGAAGTGCTCCTTCAAACAATTTTTACTTACATGACACTTAACATAAAATCTGACATGACAAAATGATATGATAAATTTTAAAACTAAAATTAAAATTAAAATTAAAATTACAAATTATAATTTTTGGGCGGTTAAATTTTTTGAGTTAAAATTTATCATGTCAATTACCATGTTAGATATCAGGTCAGCTGTCACATAAGAAGAGATGATTTGAATGTACATACACTTTGGAGGAATTAATAGCAATAAGGAGAAATGATGGCAACTAAAATTTGTTATTTGTATTTGTAAATTGTTACACTTATATGAATGACTAATCACCATTGAGAGTGTGCCTCTCGACTCTTTATACATATTGGTTTAGACAAGTGGATCAATTTTGTTGGTTGTGTGTGTATGTGTCCACACACACACATGAGCAAAAGCTCATGTTTCTCACTACTTTTAGTCCCACATCGGTTGGACACTAAGAAGGAATGGTGTATATATTAACTTCTCTCATTTTCTCTCTTGTGAAGTATTTTGTGGGTGCCTATGGGACACATGTGCGTCGTCGTCCGGCCCAGCTCGGTTTGGTTTGGTTCAGTTCAGCGTGTGTAAACACCTATTGTTTTTCCACATTAATCCAAACGTTACAGCTATTGGTTTCTCACATTAATCCAAGCATTAATTTCAACATGTTTTTTATGTGCCTTCATCCAGCATAAATTACGTCCTTAAAGTCCGGCCACCGGTTACTAAATTTTATGCCTATATAATTAGCCTTTTTTCTTCTCCTTGGACACAAAAAATCTCTACAGAATCTCTCTCTCAAATTCTTCTCTTGCCGAAGTTCTTTCTATTCCTCATATTCTCGCTCTGGGCAGAGCTCAGTCAGGGTCATCTCTCCGAGTTGTGTGCGACAACGGGACACCGGTAGAGCGAAGGTTTTGCCATTAGGAGCATTCAAAAAAGTCTGCACATAGATCCGAATTAACTCTTAGGACAGTGCTTCGTGCGCGACTTTTCCGGAGGCCGATAACAATTAATTTTTGTTTATTTTGTTTGCAGATTTCAACAAGAAAAATTATATTTATCTAACAATCTAAGAGTTAATTCGTCATTATATAATTAACTCACTGGAGTTTAGTTATAGATATTCATATGCAATATTGTATTTAATTTGATTATTGATATTTAGAAAGTATGTGTACAATATGGACTAGAGCGTATTTCTAGTTTGAAAGTACTTTAGTATTTTCAACATGTTTTCCAATATATTTCCTATTGATAAGAGTGGTTTGTGTATGAAAAATAATTTTCTGCTTTCTCTTGGGGTACTTAGCACAATACCAAAAATCATATTGGACTCATTCTTATAGAATTCTTGTAATATGATATTATGATATGTATTGTACTGGCTTATCCATATGATTTTTGAATTTTCTTACTATTGTATTAGCTTATAAGTCTCATCATGACTCATCGACATTAGATTGATATTTGTTCATATCTAAATATTTGTTCATACATACAACCAGGAACATACTAGCAATCTAGCATCAAATTGCCTTATAGTTTCTTACTTAGAAATTGATAATAGTCGAATAGTCGGTAAGACATTGTTTCTCAACTGTGGAACTTGAATGATGTCATTGAATTTCAATTGTATTTAATGTTACTTAACGAACGATTAACCTGATTAATAAGGTGCTCACCATTTGAATGAATGATGATATTGTGAGTACTCATAATTTTCTTTTATGATTAATTAAATATGTTAACCAATGTTTTTCTAGCTAATTCTGCTAAAGAAACTAAAACTAAAATTGTCCACATGGATGGAGTGGAAGTGTATTATTATACCCTGGGATCTGTATGCTAGATTTTTTTTTTCTTTTGATTTTCTACCTAATGCATGGAAGACTTTCTATACTATTGTTTATATATCCTTTCATATTGATTTATTTTGATTTAGTCTTCCATTGTTTTCTTCTACAAACAAATATAATGATAATCACATAATAGTTTTCAGCTCTTTGGGTGTGGTCTTATGATTTTTTCTCCTTTAATTATTGACTCAATACAAAGACACACAAGGTTAACTTTGTTCCAGTAGAAATATTAGTAATATGCTTAATCTTGTTGACAAATCATATGAGATTAATTATGAGCGTTACTTAGTTAATTTATCAACATTTTCGTCATCCATATGCTTAATTTGTCAAAAGAAAAAATGCTAGAAAAAAAAGATTGCTATGGAACAACAGACACGAACATTATACATGACACAGTAATATTGCTATTAGAATATATAAATTTCCATTGTAAGTTGATTTAGTCTTCCATTGTTTTCTTTCATCTCTTGTGGTAAATAAGCTACCAGCATTCTATATTGTAGTTTCTTGTTATCAAACTTTTAATTTGCACTTTCTAATTAACAAAATACAAATTTTAATTTATAAGTAATATAGTATGTTAACATTCTTATTATAAACTTCAATATAAATTATTATGTTTTACTATATAAACGATATTCATTTCTACCGACTTTGTGTGCTCTTGCAAAATTCAAACCAATTGTGAATCATTGCCATCATTTATAAGTATTTATAGCTCTTAAGCACATCAATACTTTTTTCAATGTTGTGGCATTAGCCAATGGCTACCTCTTGAATGTTTTGGATTCTTTAAATATGATAAATATTTACCAATTGAGTGCTTTTAATTCTCCACCTGGTTGAGAATTCAATGGTTTAAATTTAATAACCATGAATCCTCTTCATATTAGAATACCAAGCATTCAATTGATTATCAAATGGAGAAACGATAGAAGAATAATCGTGCATTAAACTTAATATATATTTACTTGAAATTGAATTGATAATTTTTTTATTAAATCCATTAATATTTTTTTATCTTAACATCCTTAACCCATGGTGGATATTTAGTTGAATTTGTACTGTTAAGTAGATCACTTTATGCAAACAGGAAAAGCCTTCATGTCTTAGTTTACTAGTCTAACAGAATACATCATTGACATTTTGTCAAATCTATAAATATATGTTGTTGTTGATTTTTTTAATATTATAAATGATGCATGATTAAAACTGTGAAGAAAAAAAAATTATTGTTGAAAAAGTTTGTGCATCGTTACATTTCTTGTTAATATACAAAGTGACATCTATTTTCTTGAATACATGATCATTATAAATATTAGGAAATGGCATCTTGTTAATGATGACGATAATACAAATTTATTTTCATACTCACTTATTCTTAACATGATCTTTGTAATGTTATCTCTTCAATTCATAAGCATTAGAGATTATGACTTATTAGAAAATGCTCAAGCATGCCAAGGATGAAGGTAAGTAATACAAAAGTCCTTCCTTCTATTTTTCTAAACTTGATATTTGTAAATCTTTTTTCCAAATTCTCGGATGATGGATGTTTAGCAAATAATGGAACTATCTCAATATAGCTACTAAGACATAATCAAGGCTAGAAGTGTAGTGCTCTGCCCCACGAAGGCACTAGATAAACAAAGAAATCAGATTGCTGGCTCTATAACAGAAGACAATTGATCTGGGTGAGTGGACAAAAATCCATTTTATGATTCGCTTACGCCTAAAAAGAATATGAGGTTTTGAATGAATGCTATTGCTAATAACAAGATGGTAGTCATTGAGTATGCTTGTAAGAGATTTTACATGTTGCTATGCTAAGAACAAGAAAAGAAATAATCTGCCTGTTAAGAAGAAGACTTGTTGCCTGCTGATAAGAAATGACATGATGTCTGCCATACTAAAGTTAGAATGTGCCTCAATCAATGAACTGTTGCCCTGCGTAATAAAATAAAAATAGAGTATGCTTTCACGTCCCTGATTATATGCTATCAAAGATTAGACTGCTATGTTTACTGTTATAGAAATGCTATTATACTTAGCTAAAGATTGTCTTATGTCCGATTATATGTTGAAACGAATGAATGAATGAATGACATCAATTGTATCAATCTAATGAATGAACGGAAAAGAGAAAAGCAGAGCTATGACTCTGTTGTTTGAATTAATGAAATGAAAAGAGGAGCTATTGGCTTTGTTATACGAAATAAGAGAAAAGATATAATGTAGTGCCCCGTCCGTAAATCGTGCCCCGTTCTCCATCCACGGGGTGCGCGAGAAAGGACACTATCGCTATCGACTCGGTCGGGACCGATAGGTCGGGATCGATCGAATCGATCGAACGGGAACGGTTGAATTAAGATCCATTCCCCGTTATGGAATGGCTTCTTCGGAACCAAGTCCCATATTCAGCGGGTTGCGCCTCGAGGATTGACTCTGCGGCTGAGTCGGGAGAGACCTTCCGTTGCTCTGCTTTTCACGTCGCTTGCGTTGGTTTTGGCTTTGTTTTCTGAATGCATTTTCGTGAATGCTTTCGATGGTTTTCATGGCTTACGTTTCAAATTTCGCATTCGTATCGAATTTTCTTGAATAACACAGTGTTCTAATCGGTTGCTTGTGCGATTTCAGGTGATCACGTAGGCAATGTCTAGCGCGGCCAACCAGTTTCTCGCCTCAAGTAAATACTAAGGTGAGTGGCTGACCCTTCTTCCCTCGACCCTCTTCTCTAAAACATTTTCTATACGAGACAAGTGCTCTGCTAAATGTAATGCAACGACATGAATGATATTCCGATGAACGGTCACACGATGTCCCACGAACATGAACTATACAAATGCTTGTCATATAACCTTATCGTGCTTGCAATTTACCGTATCATATAGAATCGTGCTAAGGAAAGACGAATCGATTAAATGAATGTCGCAACAATACATAAAGATGTGCCTTGAAATTATGAATTAACTTAGCACGGTCATGGACAACTTGTCGACAAGGGCGATTGTTTCTTCGGACGGTATCCCGAGGCCACGGGACAGTTCCGGCCTAGGAAGAAACACGCATAGCTATGTCGGATGCATGCCACGGTAGGCAGTGGCTTTCAACGGGGCTCGCTACCTGCGCTGAAGGACCACTGTCTACCAAGTTATATGTCCAGGATGGCTTGTCGTACCAGTGACCTTCACGAATGCACTCTATTACGTTTTTATATTATCTACATGTCAGGGAAGAACATGGTAAGTTACGCTACAACGGTACGCTCTGTCGGGGGTAAGATCTATCGTCGTTATACGGTTGTGCCTTCAAATATAAGTTTGAATTGAATATGATGGCCAGAAACTTCACTAAATATTTGCATGCACGCTCACTTAAATTCTTCAACAAATGAGAGCACGAGATTTAAATTGCCACGCACCAGCACAAAGTGTAAAGTGCTGACCCTCGCTCTCAACAGGTACCGGAACCAGGATAGCGTGCCAAGAAACTGAAGGCGACGCTCCTTTCTTTTGAAGCCTTGCCAGCACGAAGGCTAACTCTACAACATTTTGAAGACTCCAATCCAACTGCATCATGAGTCACAAACTCTCGCCGATCCCAGGTCTTAGAGAGTCGTTTTAATGTTTGTAAAAAGGGATATAAATGTATGGAATGACTATCTCATCGATGTCGGTTGTAAGCCCGAGAGGCCTCTTTGTAATCGAGTCTGTAACCTAACTTATTATCAATAAAAATGTAAGTTTTCTTTTCTATATGAATGTGTTCAATTTCTCTGCGTACTCTTATATATGCTGTTGTTTCGGATAACCTTATGAATCGCCTTGTGCAAGCGCAACTTAGGCTTGCACGACATCACGCCCGGGGGACGACTATCGATTCTACCGAATCGGGGTATGACATAATGGTATTAGAGCACAGCTTTACGTCCTTGGCCTCCAGTGTCGAGTTTTTAGTCTCAAAATTGTTGATCTCGTGTCGATGAGATATGTCGTTCCATACGAGTGAGCCTGTAATAAGTTTTGTGACTAATGTATTTTGCCTTTAAAATCCCAGAAGGCACGTCGGTGAACGTGGCGGCGAACGAAGAAAGTGCTTCAAGCGGCTCGAGTAGCTCGAGACCCGGACCCTCTAACGATGCCATGTAGCGGATGTTGTACATGTTGGAAGCACAACAACGGCAAGCTGAGGAGAGTCAATGCTAGAATGAGCAACATCGACTGCAGACTCAGTTCGAGCCTGATTCGATGCACAATTCAAGCTGCAGCAGAAGCAGCTCGACTCTCTTCAGCAGATCGTTCAAATAGTGGTGGCCAACAACAACAACTCCGTGACAACCCATGCCGTAACCGAGCCTGCGGCCAGACAAAATAAAGTCGAATCGGAGGGACCCGAGCCTATGCCTGCAACACCGAGAAGTTCCAACTTCGACGTGTCAAAATTCACAAAGAGTTCCCGCACTTCCTTCAACGGCACAGAAGATCCCTCCGTGGCGATCGACTGGTTAGAGGAACTGGAAGATAAATTTGAGCTTCTGGGTGTCGAAGAGTCCAAAAAAGTCGCATGCGCTCAACTTCTACTCCGATTGAACACTATCGATTCTACCGAATCGGGGTATGACATAATGGTATTAGAGCACAGCTTTACGGACATCTCGCCATCGACTGTGAAGTTCAAAATGGCGGGTGTTTCATCTGCAAAAAAAGGGGTCACTTTCATGGAGACTGTCTGAACCGTAGAAGAAACAACTTGAACACGACTCAGCATCAACAGCACCGTCCGGAGAATCAAGTTCCGGTGCCTCGAGCACCTCAACCCGTACCGCAAAAAGCCAAGACCGTCGCTCCAATGCCCAGAGCCGCGTCTACGCCATGACTCGAGATGAAGTGCTTGCATCAGATACGATCGTGACAGGTATACTAAATTTCAATAATGTGCCTGCTCGTGTACTATTTGATTCAGGTGCTTCGTATAGTTTTATATCGGCGGACTTTGCCGCCGAGCACAAATTTCCGATAATATTATTAGATCTCGACCTTAGCGTAAGTACACCTTCGGGCACACCAATACTCACAAACTTAGCCTGCACCGACGGGATTATCTGTATCGGCGGTCAAAAGATCAGTCTTGACGTGATAGTTCTAGACATGAAGGACTTTGACATCATTCTGGGAATGGATTGGCTTGGGCCGTGCAATGCAACCATAGACTGTGCCAGAAAAATGGTCACCTTTCGTATACCAGGAGTGCCTGAATTCTGCTTTTCATGTGGTGAGGTGTCGTCGACCTGCATGCTGAATTTGGCAATTTTTGCTCGGAGGATGCTGCATTCTGGGTGTGAAGGCTATTTGGCGTCCGTCCGAGACATGCGACAGGATGGTACAAACGTGGGTCAGACCGACGTTGTGGCAGAATTCCCCGATGTGTTCCCGGACGAGCTACCTGGCATGCCCCCCGACCGAGAAATCGAGTTCAGCATCGATACATTCTCCGATACTCGACCGATTTTCAAGGCCCCGTACAGAATGGCTCCCGCCGAGCTGAAGGAACTCAAGGTCCAGTTACAAGAGTTGCTCGATAAAGGGTTTATTCGGCCTAGTGTTTCACCGTGGGGAGTGCCCATGTTGTTCATGAAGAAGAAGGATGGATCCATGTGTCTGTGCGTCGATTACCGATAGCTGAACAAGGCCACCATCCGGAACAAGTACCCATTGCCCCGCATAGACGACTTATTCGATCAACTGCAAGGCGCCTCGATATTTTCGAAGATTGATCTCCGTTCGGGCTATCATCAACTCAAGATCAAGTCAGACGACGTGCAAAAGTCAGCCTTTCGCACTCGGTACGGCCACTAGAGTTCCTGGTGATGCCATTCGGCCTGAAGAATGTCCCTGCTGCCTTCATAGATCTGATGAATTGGGTATTTCGACCCTTTCTTGATAAATTTATGGTAGTCTTTATTGACGATATTCTCGTCTACTCGAAGGATAGGATGCAGCATACAGAACATCTACGGGCCGTGCTCCAGACACTTCAAGAAAATAAGTTGTATGCAAAGCAGAGTAAGTGCAAATTTTGGCTAAGCAGCGTATCCTTTCTTGGTCACATCATTTCGTCCGAAGGCATTGCAGTCGACCCGAAGAAAGTGGAAGCTGTTGCCGATTGGAAGCGGCCTGCATCTGCTAGTGAGATTCGAAGCTTTCTTGGTTTGGCGGGATACTATCGACGCTTTGTAAAATACTTTGCGAAGATTGCATCGTCATTGACTCGCCTCACTAAAAAAAGAGTCGTATATGAGTGTTCGGATGACTATGAAGCTTCCTTCCAGGAACTAAAACAACGACTAATTTTGGCACATATACTCGCACTTTCGGATGGGCCAGAGGGATTTCAGATATTCAGCGATGCTTCAGGCCAGGGCTTGGGATGTGTGCTCATGCAGCGAAATAAGGTGATATCCTTCGCCTCTAGACAGTTAAAGCCGTACGAAAAAACTATCCTACGTACGACTTGGAGTTAGCGACGATTGTGTTCGCGTTGAAATTGTGGTATCACTATCTATATGGCGTGGCGTGCACGATCTATACCGACCACAAAAGCCTTAAGTATCTCTTCACCCAGAAGGAATTGAACTTGCGACAGAGGTGATGGCTCGAACTGATCAAAGACTATGACTTGACGATCGACTACACTCCGGGCAAGGGAAATGTGGTAGCGGACGCTCTGAGTCAAAAATATCTTGCCTCGCTATCCATCAACCGCAGACTACTACAAGATCTAGAAGAAATGGACATCGATCTCCGGGTTTGATTCAGGGATATACGGTTGGCGCAGTTGCAGTTAGAGTCGAGTTTGCTGGAAAAGATCATGACCGCTCAGAAGGATGATCCGTACCTGAAGAAAATGCGCGAGCAAATTTCAATAGGTAGTGCGACCGACTTTGCGGAAGATAAGACCGGCGTGCTGAGATTGAATGGCCGACTATGTGTTCCGGATGATTCAGAACTACGAAAGGAGATAATGTCGGTGGCGCATTATACGAAGTATACCTTGCATCCATGCAGTACCAAGATGCATAAGGACCTCTGCACGACCTTCTGGTGGCACGGGATGAAGAGAGATGTGGCGCTCTTCGTGTCGTAATGTATGGCCTGTCAGCAGGTGAAAGATGAGCTTTAGCGACCGGGCGGGGAGATACATAACCTCGCTATTCCAGAGTGGAAATGGGATCACGTCACTATGGACTTTATTGTTGGCCTGCCGAAGACACCACAGAAGAACGATGCCATCTGGGTCATCGTCGATTGATTAACCAAGTCAGCGCACTTTATTGCCATCAAAGTTACTTAGAGCATTAATCGCATGGTGCAGATTTATCTTGACGAGATAGTACGGCTGCACGGAGTTCCAGTATCCATCGTCTCTGATCGGGATTCATGGTTTATGTCGCGATTCTGGAGTAGCCTTCATTCAGCACTGGGTACCAAGTTGCAGTTCAGCTCAGCTTACCATCCTCAGACCGACGGTCAAACGGAGCACGTTAATCAGATTCTCGAAGACATGCTACGACTCTGCGCAATCGACTTCAAATCAAGCTGGGACGTCCACCTACCGCTGGCAGAATTTGCATATAACAATAGCTATCAGTCCAACATCCAAATGGCACCGTATGAAGCTTTGTACGACCGGAAGTGCAGATCGCCCATTTGCTAGGATAAAGTCGAGAAACGACGGATACTCGGCCCGGAGCTGGTAGAACAGACTGTGGAAAAGGTCAAGCTAATTCGAAAAAGACCGAAGATTGCACAGAGTCGGCAAAAGAGCTACGCCGACACCCATCGAAGACCGCTTGAGTTCCAGGTGGCGATCACGTGTTCTTGAAGGTGTCGCCCATGCGAGGAGTTACTCGGTTCGGCACGAAGGGAAAGCTGAGTCCGAGATTCGTTGGGCCGTTCGAAATACTCGAGCAGGTCGCCCCAGTGGCCTATAAAATTTCCCTACCGTCGGCGCTTGAAGGTGTGCACAATATCTTCCACGTCTTCCAACTGCGAAAGTACGTGCACGACCCTAACCACGTGGTGGATTTTGGCCAGCTGGAGCTAAAGTCCGACTTATCCTATATTGAAGAGCCAATTCAAATCTTAGAACGTAAGGATAAGCTGCTACAAAATCGGGCAATCCCTCTCGTTTGCGTACTCTGGAGGAACCATACGGCAGAAGAGTCGACATGGGAACTCGAGTCAGAGATGAAGGAAAAGTTTCCTTCATTATTTTCGTAGAGGTAGATTCTATTCTTAAGTTTCGAGGATGAAACTTTTTCTTAGTTGGTTATGGTGTAGTGCCCCGTCCCTACATCGTGCCCCGTTCTCTATCCACGGGATGCGCGAGAAAGAAACACTGTCGCTATCGACTCGGTCGGGACCGATAGGTCGGGATCGATCGAATCGATCGAACGGGAACGGTTGAATTAAGATCCATTTCCCGTTATAGAATGGCTTCTTCGGAACCAAGTCCCATATTCAGTGGGTTGCGTCTCAAGGATTGACTCTGCGGCTGAGTCGGGAGAGACCTCCCGTTGCTCTACTTTTTACGCCGCTTGCGTTGGTTTTGGCTTTGTTTTCTGAATGCGTTTTCATGAATGCTTTCGATGGTTTTCATGGCTTACGTTTCGAACTTCGTATTCGTATCGAATTTCCTTGAATAACACAGTGTTCTAATCGGTTTCTTGTGCGATTTCAGGTGATCGCGTAGGCAACGTCTAGCGCGGCCAACTAGTTTCTCGTCTCAAGTAAATACTAAGGTGAGTGGCCGACCCTTCTTCCCTCGACCCTCTTCTCTAAAATATTTTCTATACGAGACAAGTGCTATGCTAAATGTAATGCAAGGACATGAATGATATTCCAAAGAACTGTCACACGATGTCCCACGAACACGAACTATACAAATGCTTGTCATATAACCTTATCGTGCTTGCAATTTACCGTATCATATAGAACCGTGCTAAGGAAAGATGAATCGATTAAATGAATGTCACAACAATACATAAAGATGTGCCTTGAAATTATGAATTAACTTAGCACGATCATGGACAACTTGTCGACAAGGGCGATTGTTTCTTCGGACGGTATCCCGAGGCCACGGGACCGTTCTGTCCTAGGAAGAAACACGGATAGCTATGCCGGATGCATGCCACAGTAGGCAGTGGCTTTCAACGGGGCTTGCTACCTGCGCTGAAGGATGGCTTGTCGTGCCAGTGACCTTCACGAATGCACTCTATTACGTTTTTATATTATCAACATGATAGGAAAGAACATGGTAAGTTACGCTACAATGGCGCGCTCTGCCGGGGGTAAGATCTATCATCGTTATACGATTGTGCCTTCAAATATAAGTTTGAATTGAGTAGGATGGCTAAAAACTTCACTAAATATTTGTATGCACGCTCACTTAAATTCTTCAACAAATGAGAGCACGGGATTTAAATTTCCACGCACCAGCACAAAGTGTAAAGTGCTGACCCTCGCTCTCAATAGGTACTCGGAACCAGGATAGCGTGCCAAGGAACTGAAGGCGACACTCCTTTCTTTTGAAGCCTTGCTAGCGTGAAGGCTAACTCTGCAACATTTTGAAGACTCCAACCCAACTGCATCATGAGTCACAAACTCTCGTCGATCCCAGGTCTTAGAGAGTCATTTTGATATTTGTAAAAAGGGATATAAATGTATGGAATGACTATCTCATCGATGTCGATTGTAAGCCCGAGAGGCCTCTTTTGTAATCGAGTCTGTAACCTAACTTATTATCAATAAAAATGCAAGTTTCCTTTTCTATATGAATATGTTCAATTTCTCTGCGTGCTCTTATATATGCTGTTGTTTCGGATAAACTTATGAATCGCCTTGTGCAAGCGCAACTTAGGCTTGCACGGCATCACGCCCGGGGGACGACTATCGATTCTACCGAATCGGGGCGTGACACATAATGATTATTGATTGATAACCTGTGCATTGAATAATTTTATTTAATAGAATGGATAGTTCATGCATTGGTCTCGGACAACTTGTTAACAAGGTAATAGTCTCTCGACGATACTGGGGGCACCCGGAATCGAACGTCCCAGGAGAGATTATAATAGCACCCTGAGGTAAATGCTACACCTCGCGGATGTTGTGTCTATTAGCGACGAGCTGAACCCAAGAGTCACATCGGCTAATTATCAAAATGAAACCATGGACCATCATATAGATAGGATGTCGGTTAGTGAAGAGCTGAACCCTGAGCCACAGCTGCTAACATATGTGTTATCAGTGTAAAGCTGAAACCTTGGGTCACAGCTGCTGGTCTACGCATGTGTTAGTGCAAAGTTGAGCCTTGAATCACAGCTGCTAATCGATGGCATGCACATAGGAAGTTCGGTTTTAAGCTAACAATGCAGAGACGAACATGGAACACTATATACATAGATCATGTTTATGCTAATCCTTATTTTGTGCAGGGATGGACAGTCGACTGTGGGTAAGAATCACTGAATAAGTGATGTACGCTAATGCTTATGTTTCCATAATGAAATGCTTCTATGAATAATCTGTTGAAATAAAATATTGTTGTTCCAAGAGTTGCTAATGATGTTTTGATTCCTAGAATGTTGCTAATGTCCCTAAAAAGTTGCTTGAACAAGAAGAATGATTATGGCTTATGAAACACGTTGTGCACTGCATATGAAATGAATAGTCATCATGTTTGAAATGAATAGTCCCTTGTATGCCTGAAAGAAATAAACTGTGACTTTTCAAAGATGTTTTCAAAAGAGATGTAAACTGACTCTATATGCATGGAATGAACATAGGTAAAAGTAGCAAGATCACATCATAAGAAATATTTTCTCAATAAATGAATTAGTGATCGTTTCAGAAGAATAGCCCTTTATTCATAATCACCAGTAGGCTGGTATACTGACCCATCATCAGTCTGCATGCAGGTGCAAGACACATCGAGAAGGATAGTCCGAAGCGATAGTCCGAACCTCATCCTCAGGAACCAAAAATCAGAATAGATGCCAAGAGATGGACATCTGTTGCAAAGAGTTGGTTATATATATAAAGGGATGTAATGTATGGAACGGGATCATTGTACTTTTGTAAAGTTTCTGAGAGAATGTAGCCAAATATGGCATTGTATCAAAGAGAAATGAGAGCTTGTAATTTGTTCAAGGAATATCAATAAAGAGAATTATTTCTTGTTACCATTGTATTCAATTCATATATCTGCAAAATGTCCGCTGTCACGACCCGCACCCTGATTAGGGGCACGAGAAGCGGTTACGTCTAGCCTACGCCGCAGTATCTGCGGTAGAACGCTGTATATAGGGTCTGTAAATACTATGACTAAACAGATAAATGTACCTGTACAGTATATACACTCCGAACGGAGGAATAAAGCAATACTGTCTCAATCACATAAATCAAAACTAAGGTAGAAAAGCATGGAAAAGAGATATGATAGAATAAGCAAGAATGAGTCCAGAAATATCCACAAGTCACAGCTAACACAAAATCCAGAGTCTCAGAATAAAAATAAGTGTAAAGATACTACAACAGAAATAAACTGCTGGCTCGCAGGCCAGGCAAACCTAACTAATACTAGACTACTCTGGGTGGGCGAAGTCAAGAGGCTCTACCACTAAGCCCCTGTCTAGGTCAAGTCCATCAGACTCTATCCCGTAGTAAGTTGGGCAATCAGCCTCTAAATCATCTGTAAAATTTTATCAACGTATCCTGTCAGGAAAATGAGCAAGTACAAAACACCAACAGCAGTTCCATGTGAATTGAGAAATACTATAAGAAACAGTAATAATGAAATACAAGACAAAGAGTAAAGGCGACTTGGGAACCATTCGAAAGCCGAGTTACAACCCTTAAACCAAACAAGGACCGGGGTTGTAACCCTTCTTCCGAACAGAACCTAGTCCCATAATCGAGTGCAGTATAAAAGCAGGTAGAGCATATGAGAAATGAATCATGGCAGGGGGAAAGTACAGTAAGTAAAGCTGAATCTGGAATGTAAGACATGACAACAAATAAATAAAAAGTGATTTGAATTATTAGAGCGATATGTGATCGGCTAGGGAGTCATGGCATGATTATTCACTTGGCCCGACAATCACATGAAAATCTGGAAAGGGTCATGCCGGCCAACCTGGATAACATGGACATGGGGTATCTGCTACACCCTACGTGAGGTGAGGGTGGCGCTAGCAAAATAGGGACATGGGGCTTGATCACATAACACCTAATAATTCCCCCATCCCCGAATAGTATTACGGATCCGGACATAACACGTCATGACACGGGGTTTGAGAGCAGGGGGCCAGCCCACTCCTAATGTGTGTCTATATAAGTACAGGAACACGGAAAACATCTCATACCCATATACCAAGAAAGTCCAGGAATAACATCTCATGACAGGATCCGTTGTATACTAGTCCGTGAACTGTCGTGTCAGGAATCAAGTATAACACTATGACTGAATCGGATATAGTAGATATCAAGATAATGAAAACTATCAGTGAATGTACTCGTCTGTGGTCCTGAGCTGATAGAGTGAACAGACGCTCAGAGCGATCACAGACCTAAGACAAGATACTATAAGTCAAACAGGACTAAATGCTGAAAAAGAAAACTAATACAAGTCATGAATGCAAGTCTAAGTCAAAACTAGGTAAATCTAGGTCTAACTGAGTCATACTAGGTCTTACTGGTTCATACTAGGTCATACTAGGTCACTGGAAGTCATTCCAAGTCAAACTAGGTCAATCGGGATCAACGGTTGACTTACAGTTGACTTTGGTCAAAAAGTCAACTCTGGTCAACCCTGGTCAACTCTAGGTCAACTCTAGGTCAAACAAGTCTAATGTTGACCAACTGTTGACTTTCAGTCAACTGGTCAAGTCTGGGTTGGTTTCGGTCAAATCGGGTCGCTTTAAGGCTAAGTTTGACCTTCGGTTGACTTTTGGTCAAAACGGTCAACCGACGTCAAAACTAGTCTTAGAGTACCATATTTGATCATTACCAACCACGGAGATCAAGTTCTAACACTATCTTAGGCTTCTAACACAATATCCCACTTCTAGGCAAAAACTAGTATTTACCCTTCTAAGGTAAATCCCGATACCTTGTCTAAAACCAATGAAACCTCACAAATACCCATGGAACTAGTCTAGGCTCCTTAGGGTAGCTAAATATCAACCTATCTAAGGTTTACCTACCAAGAAAATTGGGTATCCTAAGTATCTAGGTCATGTTAGGATACGGGGTATAGGTTTACCCTATTACCTATTTCTACGTCATGAATTTACCCTTCTATCTACCATACTCACCCCACACTCATACACAACACTCACACACAACACCTCACCCTCACATAGACCTCTCCCTAAGTTTTCTAATAGGTTTCCTACTAGTTTGCACATAGGCTAACTATAGGCACTCACTAATAGGTTCTCACACACATACACAACTCACAAAACACCCTCATAACTACACACACACACAAGCAACTAATGTGGACTATTTTTGGGGTTGTTGTGGACTGAAATTGGGTCCTCTCCCCTCACAAACATCTCACAAACACCCCCCACAAATATATATATACATCCATATATAAACCCCTCTCTCTCTATATATATATATATATATATATATATATATATATATATATATATATATATATATATATATATATATATATATATCAATACATATATATATATATATACCCATATATATATAACTAGATAGATGTAAAACTAATAGACTAAACTCACAACCATAGTCCTCCATAAATCTGAACTGAAATCTGGGAGCATTTCTCCCCCTCTAAAATACCACACAAATCACCATATAACCATATAAATATACCCCTTATATAACCATATATATATATATATATATATATATATATATATATATATATATATATATATATATATAGATGCATATAACTAATTAAACATAGCATTATGCTTCCAAAACTCAACCAAAACTCCCAACCCATTCAGCCCAAAATCTAGACAGCCCCTATATGCCATGAACAACATCACAACATCACATAAATTAATCACCATTTATATATATATATATATATATATATATATATATATATATATATATATATATAGAATAATATATATATATATATATATATATATATATATATATATATATATATATATATATATATATATATATATATATATATATATATATATATATATATATATATATTATTCTATATATATATATATATATATATATATATATATATATATATATATATATATATATTATTCTATATATATATATATATATATATATATATATATATATATATATATATATATATATATATATATATACCAAAACACATAGAAATAATATGATACATTAAGATACTCTCATGGATCATCTCTACAACATTAAAAATCTGAGATTAAATGAAAAACCACACAAAAGCAATATTTTAACATCATTCATGGGTCAAAAAGGGGCCTTTTTCCTAATAGGACACAAGCCTACAAGTGGACACTCCTAAAAATGTCAAAAGGACACAAAAATGGTTTCTAATGATGGTATCACCATGAGAATCATCATGGAGGGTTCCTACATGATCTACATGAGAAAAAAATGAGTTTTGGGGAAGAAATCACCTTGGTTTGAGAGCAAAAATCAATGGAGCTTTCAAAAGCAAATGGAGCCTTTGGAGAAGAAGAAGAAATAGATTGGAATGAAATAATAAAGTGATTTCTCTCTCCACCCTATCTCCATGTTGTGGCCGGCCACCCCTATGGTTTTGTCCTATTTGATTAATTACAAGTTTGCTCTCCAATTAATTAAATGGCTAAAAAATTGGAAAAGGGTGAACCGGGGGTAGTTTAGTCAAACCGAAACCACTAATCTCTAACTAATTATTAACTAAAATAATGGTCTAGTCTCTAACCAAAATATCTAACATGTGGGCCATGGTTAGCTAGTGTGTGGGCCCGCTAAGGTCAAAATACCCCGGGTCCCCGAAAAAAGTCAAAACAAGTCGAAATGAATTGAAATTCGAACCCGATTCAAATAACCCCAAAATAATACAAATAATAAATAAATAATTTCAAAATAATTTTTAAAGTGGAAAATGACAAAAATACCCCTGTTTCTGGAAACTGGGAGTGACATCTGCTGATGCTTCAATTATCTGCTTTATGTTTCACTGCGTATTGTCTATATTGTCTATTTTGTCATTGTACAGGTCTTGGCCTTGTGCAAGCGCAACTTAGACTTGTACGACATCACGCCCAAGTGAGGACGAACGATTCCATAGAGTCCGAAGCGAGGACGAAAGGACTCCGCGGGATCGGAGCGTGACAAGAAGTACAAAATTGCTCCGAACACGTAGAAATATAACTTTTTTTACATTTACAATTCACATATTCTATTCATTTTAATTACTAAGTTTAGTTGGACAAATATATGAAAGTATGTGAGCCATCATTCTTGGTTTTTGTATGTAGAATATAGTGATAATGGATGATATTCTTTCCTTGCTCAGTTTACATGTTTGAACCTTATATGACTATATTATCATAATATTAGACTGGTTAGAAAGAAATCACAATATTATTGTGTCACAATATTTAGACAAACTTTGTCTTTGCTTATATTTTATGAAGCCATAATTCTTTTGACTTACTAAAAATAATTTAGTCACAAGAAAATAGTTAGTGAAATTGTAAATTCTTTTAAATCTAAAGTTCTAAAAGTTAAGATTATTTTGGATACAAGCTGAAGGGTCCTTCTGTCAACCGGACGTAAATAGTCTTAAGCGACACGGTACTTAATCGTCCCCCTGTGGATCTCCGCTAGCTGGAAACCGGCCCCTACAACTAACCCAAGTTAATCAACACTTGATAGATTAAAGATTTCTTAAGGTTGATTAGCAAAATCACTTAAACTATTATTCTAATACTTTAGACTGCCATTTTTGTAAACATGGCTAGTAACGATAAATCTTTAGAGCCATGGCTGAAAGATACTATGTCTTACTTTAAGAGATGACAAAGTTAGCTAATTTTTTGACTCACTATCCTAAGGCTTATATCCACAATTAGTGGAATCATACATTTTGTTAATTGGATTTTGATGACATAGAGTATGATTTAGGAGTAATCCAAACATTTGGCTTAGTCAAACCAAAAGTTCCTAAAGAAATGAATTACAATTGGTTTCACAAAATTTAAAGTATTTCCGAGTCATTATATGATATTTTCTTTGGACATAAAATACTAAAGATCACTAAGTTCCAGTATAAGATTTCATCTGTGGAACAACTTATATACTCATAAGTTGATAAGTCCTTGTGACAAACTAGCAAAGCTAGGAGTATCAAATAATTTGAAATTGTATATTTAACATAGTTTATGCTGAAGTTGAATGGCTCACATATCTTACTATGTATATATCAAATAGATTAAGGCCAATTGTATTCATGCTATGACTTCAAGATATATTGAAACTGAGTAGATCAAGCATCTTATTATGCATATATATAATCTAGATATTTTTGTACCTGTTATTTTTATAAATTATACTAAAGAACTGCTAAAGCATGATATTGTGAATTCTAAGATGAACATGTATCTACAACTGCATTTCAAGACATTAAAAGAGCCTAAAAGGCAAAAATGTGGTTATTGACAATAAAAGTCATAAAAAGAACTTTACAGATCTCTTGACGAAGAGTCTGTTTACTCTTGACGAAGTGTTTTCCTAGAAAATTAATCCTAGAATCATCGAGGGGGTAGGGTTAAGCCCATAAGTAAGTCACCAGCGGTGGCAATCCAACCGAGTCTGACTGGAGATCCCAAGAAACCGGTTCAATGGGTAGGAACAAGCTGGACTTAGGTGACTATTATGGAACACTGACCTGAGATTAAATTCTCTTAAAATAAATGTCCAAGTAGCTGTACATGTGTACATGGATACCCCATCACTATGGTGACAGTGTTCTAGAATAATATGGTTAGGGTAAGTTTTAACTATTAATAAGTCCAAGCATGATATACAGGGTTGACTCATATCACCAACCCTTAAGGACTTACCTATATGAGAGGTCGTAAAGGCCACGACTGTAGGACATGACGATCCTAAACGACTCTCATGAATGTGAAAAAGTGCGTATGGCCAAACAAATGTGCCACCCGATAGACCCAAGTATCTCTAGCGTACTATGTGTGCTATTTTCTAAATCTTGTTCAAGAAGACTGATTCAAGGCATAGTCCATTAAGCTCTTCTTCAGAAAAAGATAATAGTCACTACATGAGATTCAAGGCTATAGTCCATCTCATCTATATATAGTATATAACTGTCCATGAATTCTCTTATTCTTCTCTTATTTTTCTTTCATTCTATTACTTCAAAACTTGACCTTTGGGGGAGGGGGATTATTGGTTGTGTGTGTATGTGTCCGCATACACACATGAGCAAAAGCTCATGTTCCTCACTACTTTTAGTCCCACATCGGTTGGGCACTAAGAAGGAATAGTGTATATATTAACTTCTCTTATTTGCTCTCTTGTGAAGTATTGTGTGGGTGCCCTATGGGACACACGTGCGCCACCGTCGTCGTCCGGTCCGGCTCGGTTTGGTTTGGTTCGGTTCGGTTCAGTTCGGCGTGCATAGTGGGTGCGGGTACGTACCCACATCTGCGGGCGCCAAATGTCGATTCGATTTTCTTTTCGGGTTCGGGTTCAGTCCCTAAAATTCTTTTTGCTCATATTAATTTTTGACCGTTTATGAATCATAAATATTTGAACGTTGGACAGTAAACACATATTGTTTTTCCACATTAATCCAAACGTTACATCTATTGATTTTCTACATTAATCCAAATATTTCAACATATTTTTTATGTGCCTTCTGTAGGAACGAAATAGTAAAGCGTAATACTCTAGAGGGGGTGAATAGAGTTGGCAGCGGAATAATGCTAATTAAAAAATTGTTAGCAGCACAATCACATAATATTAATCACAACTAAAATAAAGTAAAGATAGAGTTAAGAGAGCAAAAACAAAGACAGCGATGTATACTGATTTCCCTCTGTTGAGGACTAATCCAGTCGGTAGAACTCTTGCTACCAGTTGAATCCACTATTGGATAAACCGCAAGTTTTCTTACGAAGTCCTTACAACTTCTACAACGCGAGCTTTGATACGAAGAACTCATCCAACTTCAAATGTGAAGAGGTATTCTTCAATCAAGCCTTCTGATTACAATCTCTCAGAAACTTCTAGACCGTACCGTACTGGCAAATCGACTAGAGGATTGTAACTGGATTGGGATCTGAAATTGAAAGCTCTAGAAAACTCTTTTGGAAGACTGAAAGATTTAGATAGAGAGAAGATTGAAAGTGAATGAGTGAGTTGAAATGATCGAAATCCTTCTCTATTTATAGGAGTTCCAAAGGCAGACTTCTGACAGAATTCGGGCAGAATTCGGACAGAACTCTATGAGCAAATCTCGGCCAAATCCGCAACTGCAGGAGGACCAAGTAACAAGGATTCAAAATCACAACGGCCACCAACCGAACTCTGGCCGAACTCTGGCCGAACTCGGTCCTAGTTCTGTCAGGGTTAAGTCAGGGTTTAGTTAGGGTTTTTAAAAAGCTTTTTGGTGATTTTTGAAAACCTTTTTGAAAACCTTTTTGTAAACCTATTTGAGAGGTCATTTTAAAAACATTTTGAACTCATTTAAGGGTAGCCTATTTGCCAGTACGACTCGGTATACAACATATTCCTAGACTCAAATAAAATGAAAAATACATTGCATAAGGAATTACAGACTCGAGTAGGCAAACAGATCTTCGGTCTTGAATTCAGTGGATAGCCATTCTTGATCATGTCCAACAGTCCGAGATGTTCCGACTAGCTTCGTATATCCAGACAGAGTTTAATCAATTATTAAAATCAGGTTGACCATATGACCAATGGGCCAACAATCTCCTCTATTTTGATAATTGACAAACTATGAATGATATAACATTAAGCTTGTTCAAAATATCAAAAAGTAGAATTGTTCAAATCCTGTATTATCTCAAAAACTCAAAAAAATGTTAGATCTTTTAATTTTTCTCCCCCTTTGTCACTTAGCAAAATAATTGCAAAAGATAAAGCTCCCCCGCAATCAATGCATAAGTAACAAATAGTGAGAAAACACATCTAAAAGAAATAGGGCATAAAACTAGAGAAAATATCACAGGCATGTATTGTAAAAAAAATTATCACAGGCATGTAATTTTACAGGCAGTTTATAAAGAATAAAGCAGTATAAGAAATAGTGCTATCATAAACTGAGACTGAAACAAAGTGCTGAAATAAACTGGAATGCCAATAAACTGAGCATAATAAACATGTCCATGAAAATAAAAGAGTACTGAAGCAAACTAGAAAGTGCTAATAATAATAAAAAAGTAATGATAATAACTTGAAATGTCGGAGCATTTCCAAGTGTACAATAAAATATCACTCAAAATCATATAGTCACATCTTATCATCATCATCATCATCATTAGCTCGACCAGCATGTCCTGAAGTACCAGCTCCAGAGGTACCAGCGCCAGAAGGATGAGGAGGGGCACCAGCATAGAACTCACCAACAAAGTCACGAGGTGGAGCACGATCAGGACGGTACCAATCATAGGCGTTACCGGGCTGGAAGTAGGCATGAACAGCCTCATCCTCACAGCGGTAACTAGAGAAAGCTGGATCTCTAGGGATGGAACCGGCTGAATGACCAGTCTGGGCGAAACGAAGATCAGCTAAGGAATTTGCAAGCGCCTGATAGCGGGTGACGTCGCGGAACTCACGCTCGCGAGCCATATCCGTCATCGAGACGTACAAAGCAGATAAATGATGATGTATGTCCTCAAATGTCATGGCATACTGATAAGGTGGTGGAGGAGGTACAGTAGGAGAAACAGGAGGTGGAGCTGAAGCAGTCATGCTACGACGAGATAACTGAAGAAACTTGGGCTCAGGGTCCCGAGTACAAGTCGACAGATCGATATCGAAGCGCTGAAAGATGTGTGGAAGAATCATCGCGTAAGAGAGATTTCTATCTCTTGCACGATAACTATCCGTCATCTGAATCATGGTCTTAGGGGCAGAAAATGGAATCCCCTTAAGAATATGGTACATGGCGGACAACTCAAGAGAAGTCACATCATCCTTTGAAGTAGATTTTGGAAGGATAGTGGAATAGATGATGCGATGCAATTCATAGTTAAACAAGTTCAGGTTGTTAGCCTTGAACTTTCCAGAGCGTACTCTATCAGGTGCACAGAGTTCCGCTTTGAAACTTGCGAGTGTCGTGCCTTCGGGAAAATCAAATTCAGTGATGTCAACTAGCGGTTCACCTTCGTTAGGGATGCCAAGGATCTCCGCTAAGAGATCATTATTGAAATTGATATCAATACCTCCAACACGAGTGCTCACATCAAAAGTGTTTAATATGAGATTGCAATAAAATAATCTAATGGCATTAGTTGCTATAGGGAAGCAGATTTTAACAAAAAGATGTAACCCTAATGCCTCAAAGAAATGACGATGATCAGGAAATACAGTCCATTTGACTGGAGCGCCTGTGTATATGGATCTCATGGAGAAGTCTCCATACCACAGTAGGGCTTGGTCTAGGGTTTGAAAGAAAAATCCGTCGAACGTACCGTCGCTCGTTTGGACCGGCGAGAAGAGGGAATCCGTATGCGGATGCGAAGATGACCCTTCCTCACTAGGGTTCGTCTTCTTCCTCTTTGAAGGATTGAATTTGGGTGCCATTTGTACAAATTGAAATAAAAATACACTAATTGAAAAGTGAAGAAAGATGGAGTTATACCTCCCGAAATCAAAGTATGTCGAAGAGAACGATGAACTCCGCATGAATCCAAATTTTGGATTGATTTCACCACTTGGATTGGAAGAAGGAGGGTGGTGAAAAGCTAGGGTTCGGGCCTCCTTCGCGGCTGCTGCCGATGTTGTGATTAGTTTGAAAGCAATGAAGAAGAAGGGCTGCTCGGGTTCTGTATATATAATCTGACACCCTCAACCGAACTCGGGCCGAATTCGGTCAGAGCTCTGGCCGAATTCGCCTAGTGTTCTTTATGGTTGATTTTTGTCATTCTTTTTTATTGTCTCATTTCAAATATTTAATTCAAAGATTAGTCATTTCAACTTCAAGTAACATAATTAATATTATTTTATAGATTAAATGTCGTTACACAGCGACTGTTTCAGATTAGCTGTAGGAGTACTGTCCCAGCTGGCGGAGGTTCACCGGGGAACTCTTAAGTACCGCTACGCTTCAACCGTAGTTGTGGTGACAGACAGACTCTTTATTGGCTTGTCTCTAACACAGTTTTTGCATAATGATATATAATCATAAAACAAAATTAATTAATATTATTGACGTCCAAAATTCCTAATTCTCGACGTAAATAATTGAAACGATCTTTCATTAGAGGTTTAGTGAAGATGTCAACTAGTTGATTTTATCTATGTACACAAGGTTTATATCTCCATTTTGATGATGATCTCTAAGAAAGTGATGTCGAATCTTGATATATTTAGTACGGGAGTGACATACTGGATTCTTAGTCAAATTAATAGTGCTCGTGTTATCACAGAAAATAGAAATATGTGTATAAAATAAATCATAGTCTTCTAGGGTTTATTTCATCCACAAAATCTGAGCACAACAACGTCCTGTGGCGATGTACTCAGCCTCTGTTGTTGATAGGGCTACAAAATTTTGCTTTTTACTAAACCATGAGACTAAAGCCTTGTCTAAGAAATGACATGTGCCACTGGTACTTTTCTATCAACTTTGCATCCAGCAAAATCTGCATCCGAATAACCAATAAGGTCAAAGGACTTAGTTTTGGGATACCACAAGCCAACAGAAGAAGTGCCCTTAAGGTATCGAAAGATACGCTTAACTGCGGACAAATGTGATTTCTTTGGGTTAGCTTGAAAACGTGCATACAGGCAAACACTAAACATTATATCTGGACGACTAGCAGTTAAATAAAGTAAACTACTAATCATACCTTGATACTTACGTGTGTCGACTGGCTTGCCTTGTTCATCTGAATCAAGCTTAATTGAAGTTGCCATTGGAGTGCCAAGAGGTTTGACATTGTCCAGATCAAACTTCTTTAGCAGGTCTTTTGTGTACTTGGCTTGATTTATAAATGTTCCATTATCAGTTTGTTTGATTGGCAATCCGAGAAAGAATTTCAGCTCTCCTATCATGCTCATCTCAAACTCATTCTGCATATACTTAGAAAGTTTTTGACACAGAGATTCATCAGTAGATCCAAATATAATATCATCTACATAGATTTGAATTAAAAGAAGTTTGCCATTAAAAGACTTAATAAACAGTATAGTGTCAACCTTACCTTTTGAAAAACCGTTGTCAAGAAAAGAGCTTAGACGATCATACCAAGAACGAGGGGCTTGTTTTAAACCGTATAAGGCTTTCTTCAACTTGAAAACATGATCAGGATTTTTGAAATCCGTGAAACCTGGAGGTTGTGCTACAAAAACTTCTTCTTTTATAAAACCATTTAAAAAAGCACTCTTGACATCCACTTGAAATAGTTTAAAATCATGAAAACATGCAAATGCACATAACATGCGAATGGATTCTAATCTCGCAACTGGGGCATAAGTCTCATCGTAGTCGATACCATTTTCTTGATTATATCCTTGAGCTATGAGTCGAGCCTTATTACGAGTCACTAAACCATTCTTATTTAGTTTGTTTCGGAATACCCAACGGGTGCCAATGACCGGATGATCAATAGGCCTGGGAATAAGTTCCCAAACTTGATTCCGTTTAAATTGGTTTAATTCCTCTTGCATAGCATCTATCCAAAAATTATCACTACATGCTTCATCAATAGTTTTGGGTTCTAGCTGTGAAATAAATGCAACACTAGAAACAATATCTCTACTGGATGTACGCGTACTTACTCCTTTGGTATTATCACCAATTACCAAATCTTTTGGATGATCAGCTGTAAATTTCAACCTTTTCGGTAGATTCTGAAGGTAGCTGGTTCCTGGATCTTCTCTAGGAGGTTCAGCTAGTGCAGAGCTTGGTTGAGGATCAGCTGATGTTGAGCTTGATACAGTCAGATCTTCATCACTGTCATCGATAGTCATTTGATTTAGTTCATCAAAAGTGACGTTGATTGACTCTTTGATGATCATGGTTCGTTTGTTGAAGACCCTGTATCCTTTGCTCTTGGCCGTATAACCTAAAAATATACCTTCATCGGCCTTTTCATCAAATTTTCCCAAATTGTCTTTTGTATTAAGAATAAAACATTTACAACCAAATATTCTAAAGTATGAAACAGATGGAATTCTATCAAACCATAACTCAAATGGAGTCTTCTTCAATTTGGGTCGAATTAGAACTCTATTGAGAACAAAACAAGCTGTATTGACAGCTTCAGCCCAAAAATATTTGGGTAGACTAAACTGGTTTAACATCACTCTGGCCATTTCGGTTAGATTTTTGTTCTTACGTTCCATAACTCCATTTTGTTGTGGAGTCCTAGGGCAGGAGAACTCGTGTACAAAACCGTGTGTGTCATAAAATTGCTCAAAATCAGTATTCTCGAATTCGCCTCCATGATCACTTCTGATTCGAGTGATCATGTAACCTTTTTCATTCTGTACCTTCTTGCAAAAGGCGACAAATTTGGATAATGCATCATTCTTGCGTGTCAAGAAATATACCCACGTGTATCTAGAGAAATTATCTACAATTACGAAAGCATAAAGTTTACCTCCGAGGCTAGCAACTCTGCTAGGACCAAATAAGTCCATATGAAGCAATTATAGAGGTCTAGTAGTACATACTGCGTTTACTGACTTGAATATGGATCTGGTAGCTTTGTTCTTTTCACATTGGCTGTATACCGAATCCTTCTTGAATGTAATGTCCGGTAAACCGCGTACTAGCTTCTATGTGGATAATCTTGAGATTGTATCCATATTAGCGTGGCCGAGTCTCATATGCCACAGATGACTCTCATCACTCTTGGCCATTAAGCATCTACCTGAAATGTTAGTTTCTTCTAACAAATAGAAAACATATATATATTGCCTTCCCTGATACCTTCAAAGATAGTACTACCAGTTGAGCTATCAACTATAGTACATTTGTCTTTGCCAAAGTTGATTCCATAACCATGATCAGCTAAGTGACTTATGCTGAGTAGATTATGTTTTAACTCGGTAACCAGACAGACATCCTTAATCACAGGATAGGGAGACTTACCAACATCATCGATACCAATAATATACCCTTTCAAGTTATTACCGAAGGAGACATAGCCTTCCTTCTTTTTCTTCGACAGTGTTGCAAATAGTGTAGCGTCACCTGTCATATATCGTGAGCAACCACTGTCGAGGATCCATTTGCTTCTAGCATGTGAAGGGTGTTCCACCTGATCGAATGCCATAAAGCATACGTTTGCAGCGTCTTCTGATTGTTTGTCTTCTGAGTCGCTGGCTTCACTTTCATGCCATATGCTGGTGTTGGCATACTTTCGTGAGGTCGATCTCTTCAGGTTCCCTTTTCATACCTGTTGCTCTTCTTGCTTGATGATGAGTTTGTGGGACAATCCTTCTTCATGTGTCCCTTCTTCTTACAACCATAGCAGACAGCATCTTCTTGATACCAGTTGTTGTTGTTGTTTTCTTTGACTCTCTTCTCATGTCTCATAAATCTTTTGAACTTCCTTGCTAGGAGTGCTTGATCTGCAGCGTCAGATCCACTGCTGTCTGAATCACCTTCAACAGCTGTTCTGTGCTGAGCTTTGAGAGCGATCGTCTTCTCCTTTGGTGCAGGCTCTTCAAAATCTTGTAGCTCCAGTTCATGAGTGAGTAGCTTACCCATGAGTACTTCGAGTGTCATCATAGTGAGGTCGTTTCCTTCAATAATAGCAGTAGCCTTTGGAATTCAGTTCTTGGTGAGAGCTCGCAGGAGTTTGCGAATCTTTTCATGGTTACTGTAATCTTTGCCTAAGGAGGACAAAGGATTTATAATATCCAAGAATCTCTCGAACATTTGTGTAACTGTTTCGTTGGGCTTCATCTTGAATGCCTCGTACTCTTGAGTAAGTCTGCTGACTTTAGATTCTTTGACTTGAGTCGTGCCTTCATGTGTGACTTCAAGTAGCTTCCACACTTCATTAGCCGTTGTGCAGATAGACACCCTGTTAAATTCAGTTCTGTCTAAAGCATAAAAAAGAGCATTAATGGCACGTGCGTCAAGACTGACCATTTTCTTTTCTTCCTCTGTATATCTGCTATAGGGTTTTTCAACTAAAACTCTATCAACATTTATACGAGGTGGCTTTTGATAGCCATCAAGAACAATGGACCATAAATCAAAGTCAAGTGATTTCAAGAAGAAACTCATCCGTGTTTTCCAATATGTATAATTCGTACCATCAAATAGTGGGGGTCTGTTTGTGGCCTGGCCTTCACTTGTGAATTTCACAGTTGCCATGTGTTGTGCTGTGATCTATATAACAGTTAATTAAAATGAATAAATAATTATACTGTTACCTTTGCTTTACCTGTAAAACCTGCTCTGATACCAATTGTAGGAACGAGATAGTAAAGCGTAATACTCTAGAGGGGGAGTGAATAGAGTTGGCAGCGGAATAATGCTAATTAAAAAAATGTTAGCAGCACAATCACAGAATATTAATCACAACTGAAATAAAGTAAAGACAGATTTAAGAGAGCAAACGCAAAGACAGCGATGTATACTGGTTTCCCTCTGTTGAGGACTAATCCAGTCGGTAGAACTCTTGCTAGCAGTTGAATCCACTATTGGAAAAATTGCAAGTTTTCTTACGAAGTCCTTGCAACTTCTACAACGCGAGCTTTGATACGAAGAACTCGTCCAACTTCAAATGTGAAGAGGTATTCTTCAATCAAGCCTTCTGATTACAATCTCTCAGAAAGTTCTAGACCGTACCGCACTGGCAAGTCGACTAGAGGATTGTAACTGGCTTGGGATCTGAAATTGAAAGCTCTAGAAAACTCTTTTGGAAGACTGAAAGCTTTAGATAGAGAGAAGATTGAAAGTGAATGAGTGAGTTGAAATGATCGAAATCCTTCTCTATTTATAGGAGTTCCAAAGGCAGACTTCTGACAGAATTCAGGCAGAATTCGGGCAGAACTCTATGAGCAAATCTCGGTCAAATCCGTAACTGCAGGAGGACCAAGTAACAAGGATTCAAAATCACAATGGCCACCAACCGAACTCTGGCCGAACTCGGTCCGAGTTTTGTCAGAGTTAAGTCAGGGTTTAGTTAGGGTTTTTAAAAAGCTTTTTGGTGATTTTTGAAAACCTTTTTGAAAATCTTTTTGTAAACCTTTTTGAGAGGTCATTTTAAAAACATTTTGAACTCATTTAAGGGTAGCCTATTTGCCAGTTCTACTCGGTGTACAACATATTCCTAGACTCAAATAAAATAAAAAATACATTGTATAAGGAATTACAGACTCGAGTAGGCAAACAGATCTTCGGTCTTGAATTCAGTGGATAGCCATTCTTGATCATGTCCAAGAGTTCGAGATGTCCCGACTAGCTTCGTATATCTAGACAGAGTTTAATCAATTATTAAAATCAGGTTGACCATATGACCAATGGGCCAACACCTTCATCCAGCATCAATTACGTCCTTAAAGTCCATCCATCGGCTACAAAGTTTTATGCCTATATAATTAGCCTTTCTTCTTCTCCTTGGACACAAAAACTCTCTACGGAATCTCTCTCTCAAATTCGTCTCTTGCCGAAGTTCTTTTTGTTCCTTATATTCTCGCTCTGGGCAGAGCTAAGTCAGGGTCAATCTCTCCGAGTTGTGTGCGACGACGGAACACCGATAGAGTTGAGGTTTTACCACTAGGTGCATTCAAAAAAGTCTGCACATAGACCCGAATTAACTCTTAGGGTACTTGTCACGCCCCGCTCCCGTAGGAGCGATCGTCCTCGCTAAGGCGTGATGTCGCACGAGCCTAGATCGCGCTCGTGCAAGGCGGGTTCCATAACGGCCGATTTCAGCGAATGCGACAGGGTCGTCGCACAGAAGTCCCATGCAGAGACATTGAATAATAGCAGCGGAAATTAGAACAAACACAAGCCATTCAGAAGAAACTCTTTTATTGATATTGAAACAAAGGTTACAGTGGGGCGCAAGGCCAATATTACAATCACTCAAGCTCACTCATCTCACATTTACAAGTTCACTCAGCTCTCTCTCATCTCTCAATTACAAGTCTTGATCCAGCGGAAGCTTCGGAAGGCGATGCCCATACATTATGTCCCGTATAAGTCTTTTCTCCAAGCGGTCGCGCGCTTCTAGTCGCCAAGGAACTTCGTGCCTCGACGCATCCAAGCGAGCTCCGCGCCACGAGCTTCTACCTGTGCCTGCACATGAAAACTATGTGGGTGTCAGTACTCAACTGTACTGGTGGAATGAGCTCCTCGTCCACCCATACAAAACCCGCATGTTTTATTTACTTTGTGCAACATAGTCCCTTTTTATCAATTGTCTTTCTAGTCTTGCCTTAGGATCAGTTTTAGGACCCGCGCCTTAGCGCAACTTGTGTATCAGAACCATCCCGTGCTTGTGATGTTAATGTTAACTCATACTTTTGCCTTAGACCCTTATCATGCCAATAACATTAACCTATCAAGTCGTGTTTGCCTTACGGCCAAAATCAGAGACCATGCCTCGCAACTCACTAGAACTTAACCATATCGCCGCTTCGCGGCCCGTGCTACTTTGATAACAAACCGACCCAAATCAAGACTTGTGAATCCAGTGTCACTTGACCAACTTTGTCTTGCGGCAGTTTTCCAGACACAAACTCAACCAACTTATACAACTTATATGCCGACAACTTAAACTCGACGCCACATCTCGTGCCGAAGCACGTTGGCTATGTTGTAGCCATTCTTAAGCCCAAACATTTGTACTCTAACTTGTACATACACATTCAGCAACTCAACTCCATCCAAAGGCACTCACGCGGATTGCCGCCATGCCAACTCATCTATATGATTTGGTCACTAACACCACAAGCTATCGTGGACTTATAGCCTTGCCATTCGGCGACCCTTTCAGCGCAAGTAGCTAGCTCCGCTGAAAGTTCCCGAATGACCCGAGCGGTTCGTCCAGCTACGGCTATACCGTGTTTCCCTCCGGAACGAAGCGGTCCCTCGGCGCCCAGGGTTGTCGCTCGTGGAAACTTTACCTTGTCGACAAGTTGTCCAATGACCATGCAAGACTCGACTCAAACTGACGTCTCACACAGTCATCCTTCTTTCAATGTTACCATCTCTTTCAAACCAATATCAAGACTTCTATCCTTGAGATCCCTCGACGACCCACGGTCGCGAGCCTTCTCCGTTGATGTTCCTTGAGATCCCTCGACGACCCACGGCCGCGAGCCTTCTTCGTGTTACCATATCATTTCATTCAACTCAATGCATATTCGATAGTCCTTCCTTAAGATTTTACCTTGAATCATATACCTTGCCTTAGACACTAAGCCCGTGCATCGTGCCTTAAGCCAATCATGCTCTACGTGATACTCCTGCCCAAGTCGACGGGCCTTTGAGATCGAGGGACTACTTAACTTGACAACCGCAGAATGAGCGGTACAGCACTTGGAACGACTTAGGTCGACCGGCATAACTTTGCCTAACTTACTCAAGCCTACGACTTAACCCGAGGGACGAGCAAAGGCTATGCCAAGCCTTGCACAATGGAACCGTGCACGCTTTATCAAGCGTTCATGTGGACGACGCCTATGACTTAGGCTAACTCTCAGCTTTTGCACCGAAGACCAACATTCCATCTCCCAAGCCACGGGATGAAGGACCGAGTGTCATTTTCAAGCACGTCGTGCACCAACTCTAAGCCGACCGTTGGACCTTTTTCCATGTTCTAATTATTTCAACCCGTCGGGATTATTCCCTTAGATATGTGGATTCATCTCTTTTATTATTAAGCCTATTTGTGCAAGTTGAAAACACGATTTATTATGTGAAGGCAAAGATGAGGCAAGTTCACCGAAACTACCCCACCTGAGCGAGCGGTCGCCTTGATCGAGCAATGTCTTCCAGCAGCCGTTGTAAGGCTAAGGCCGAACGCCATCGGCGTTTCGATTCCTCCGATTGACTGAACGGGATGGGGCACTACATCATACACCACTCAGAAAAAGTTTCGTCCTCGAAACTAACTGAGTATACTTATCGACTTATCACTTTACTCACCATTCAAGGACTCTCGTACACAATTCTCCTATGCCTTACTCAAATCCGAGCCACGCTCGTGCTACCCTCAATCCTTTCTTCAAAACTTACTGTTTTCCATAAATAAATTCACTTTATTTATTTTGTATCTGAGAAAATTACAACTGTAGGAATCTAATCTAGAAGACGATTACTCTATCCCTTGGACGATGCGATGAAGAACACTTGAACTTTGAAGAACTTGGACAGCAACTGGGCAATCTCTCTGTTCTCTCTGACAATAATTGTAGTCCTTGATGAAGATGAAGAAACTCTTTTTTATAGAGTTCAGGATAACTGTCCTTAAGCATACGCTCAGGCAGTTACTGGACGTGTGCATAATTGCAGGGACGCGTGGCAAAATCTGATGGAGACACATTAGCGTGCAGTTGAAAGTAGTGGAGCATGTTCAGGAGAAATTGGTGGCATGGATGCTACGTTGCATAACTTATGAAGAAGTGGGTAACTGAGTGTAGGACACGTAAGAACGTGTGTTGACTACACATTGAAAAGTTATTCTGGATACGACTGCTGCTATACGCTGTCTTTGAGGAAGAATTATACGCTCACTTGGACAGCGTAGAATCATATAAAGCTAATACGCTCACAATAAGGAGTCATGTGAGGCCCATACGCTCACTTGGCTGGCAAGGAGTCATGTGAGGTCCATACGCTCACTTGGCTGGGAAGGAGTCATGTGAGGTCCATACGCTCACTTGGCTGGGAAGGAGTCACGTGAGGTCCATATGCTCACTTGACTGGAAAGGAGTCACGTGAGGTCCATACGCTCACTTGGCTGGGAAGGAGTCACGTGAGGTCCATACGCTCACTTGGCTGGGTGAAGTAGACACGTGGCCATCAGCAATCTTCTTTGATACACCATATCTTCCAATAACTGACAAAAGATTTTCTCGAGCGTCGTAACTGCAGATATGACGGCTGACAGACTGTCAAAATTAACAGTAATGATGGCCTTTGTATTAATGATCTACTGAGCTGTCCTCGTAAAAGACAAAACCAACTCTTCGAAAACCAATACGACGGCTGATTTCATGACCACTATCTTTACACGAAAAACGAGACATCAGATTCATTCTTCACTTAGTGTATGCTGTGCTGTCATTTTAAGAATAATAAAATATCCACTGAGCGTATGGCTTTGAGAGTGTGACTTCTGATTGAGCGTATGGCTTCAACTGACATCTGTCTTTAAGCGTATGGATTAAAATGACAGCGTGTCATAATTTTCCACATCCTACAAGACCCCCGTCAAAGTTTTCGAACTTTATGAGTTTCAAAAGTTCGAAATTACTTTGAACAAAAAGTGGGAATGAGTCCTGACACGCTGGCATGAGTTTTGTTCATGCAAAATGAATTTAATAAATGTCATGATGACTCTTCATTTTTTGAGATTGATTGAATCTAATGGAAGAATATGAACAGCCAGCAAGCTCTATTATATAAACTGAGAGAATTCAATTCTTTGACATTCATCTTTTGTAACCATGACTCCAAAGGAAGCTGCTGAAGAAGAAGCACGAAAATTAGGTTTCTGTGCCTATGGTGATCCCACCTTTGGGGGCGAAGAACCGGAGCCCTTCGTCATCGAGTTCAAAGATGACCCCATGCAGTTAGCCAAGAATTTCTTGGGCTACTTTGGTCTGGACGGCTCCTCTTCTTCTGATGGGCGGAGCCTCGCGGAGAAGCGTAAAATGTTCGTTGCTCTGTTATACCGCATGGGAGTCCAAAGCGTAGAAGAGTTAGGCGTCAAGCTTAGTCGCTCTGGAAAATAGAGCGTGACTTTGTTGCACTCCTTTCTTTCTTCTTCTTCTCTTTTTTTTTTGTTTTGTAAGGCCATCAGTGCCTTAATGAAAATGAATATTCAAGAATCCTCTGTTTAGTACAAATATGTGTTGAAAACTAACGTGCACCGATAAATAACTGTAGATTACGTCGTCTTCCAAGTTGTAGGTTACGCTAAATAGCGTACGCCAATGAATAGCGTATATTACGCTATCTTCCAATGTTTGTGAATTATGCTGGATAGCGTATGCCAAAATAGCGTAGGTTACGCTGTCTTTCAAGTTACGCTGTAAATTACGCTGTCCTCCAACGTTGTGAGTTACGCTAAATAGCGTACGCCAATGAATAGCGTGTACCAATAAATAGCCTTAGGTTACGCTATCTTCCAACGTTGTGGAAAGCATTCTTTGAATATTTCCAAGGCTATGCTGGTTTCCAAAGTACACGTGTCACTCATTGCATATTTTATGAGTATTATTTGTGGATCCTTTCCAAGAATAGGCTGATGCTCTATACTTTAAATAGACAGAAGAGTTTTACAGAACTCATCCCCATCTTCTTTTTCTCCTTCTTTACTTTGAGAATGAGCGTAGGAAAGCAAATGATCCTAGACGTTCAAATTCTGAGCAATGTGTCAAACATCAGTTTGCCAATTCTTAGTGCCAATCCTGAAGGTAAGTCCAGTATAATACACATATTGTGTTTGCTGTTTTGAAAAAAATAGACTTTCTGTCTTTGAGCGTATATGGCATTTCTGTTGATTTAAGTCTTTTCTTCTTGCTATTTTCCGCAGAAACTTGGCTAAAGCTTTTCTTCAGAACTGGCATTGGTGATGGGGATGCTGTAGAAAATGTCCTTCTGACATCTACATCAGGGAGCTCATACGCTTTTGATGCGTAAATCAAACAACTCAGGACTCTCCATGAGATATAATGGCTTTCCTCTGTTGGTAGGAAGAGCCTTTATACATGGAGAGTTGGACGGTGGAGTCAACTCTTACCCGAGAGATTGGGTAGTAGAGTTCCTTTCACGGCAGAACTAGGAATTGTATCCCAAGGTTTGGATACATTCCTGTCTTCCTTGAGAGGTTACCCCCCATCCATCAATTGTATTGGCAGCAACATGTTTTCGTGTTGCCCTACTCTGTGGTTCTCCTCTCGTCTGAGAGAGAAGACCAGAGTTTGATTCCTGCTGGACACCCAGGAATTGCCACAAACAACGAGATTGCCAGAGAAGATCCAAGAAGAAATAGATCTCAGTTGTACATAGAATGAAAATCCAAGATTTGTAATAGATTTCCATTATGATTTGTAGGAAAGTCTAAGAAAATGTAATAGACTTTTTGTGGTGAAAATGAGAAGGGAAATGATAATTCTTCTATGCTCAATAATTTGTATTTGTGGATGAATTATGGACATGATAGATAATAAAATCTTCTTTTCTGTTCTAGAGTATATGATATTATCAGAGGTATTATAGATGTGATAATATGTAGGAACTCAAAATGAAAATAGATTGATTTCTATGCAGAGGTCAAAAAATGACAAATGAGTAAGTAGATTCGGAATTTGATTCAGAGGTTATGAAAACATGATAAATAACGAATTCCCACTTTATGATTTGATAGAAGATTATGAATGGATGAACCGTTAGATAAATGGACGGATGAACCGTCGGATGAACATAATAAATGAACGGATGAACCGTCAAGCATTAATGAATGAATATCGGAAAAGGACACGTCTCTTTAATTCTTGCAACCATATGCCTATAAATAGAACATATCTTTGAGTAGAAGGATCACACATCATTCTCTTTTATTCACAATGTCTTCCGAAAAGAACACAAAGAAGGCCGAAATCGTCTCCAAGGTTGATGAAGGTGCTAAAGAGCACTCAACTCCGCAGAAGAAGGAGACGGGCGAAAGCTCGTCTACTCTCAAGCTGCCGAAAGATATCCTGGACTTCCTGGTCGAACCAGGAGAAACCGAAGAAGAAGAAGCAATGAGGCAGGCTGCCTGTCAGTTCTTGGTGCAGTCAGGAAAGGATGTATTCAATTCTTTTGCTAATTATGTATGTGGTCCTTGTCCCAAGTATGAAAGGGATAACAGTGATCTTCCATGATGATGTATTTCTTGAAGAATTTGCCTCAAATAAACTCTGTTTTTAAAGAAACTTTGTTTACGATGTATCCTTCCCGCTTTACATTATTTTGCCTTTATTCACTGATCTTTGGACTCAGAAATAAAAAAAGACGAGATATCATTTTCATATAATAGAAAATATGATACATATCGAGATAGAAAATTCAGAGGTAATATGGACATGATTTTCTATACAAGACCTTTATTAAATCCACTGGGGCTCTAATAAAACGAAATATCAAGTTCTCTGGGAAAATAATACATGGTGGAATATCAGTTTCCTCTGGGGATAATGATATCGAGATAAAGAAAAGAATTATATTTGCTGGGGAATGATGAAAATATTATACATAATATTTCTTTAAGAATTTGCCATTGATAGGCATCATTGTGACTTTCCTATCCATAGAGGCAAGCTGATATGCTCCATTAGAGAAGACTTTGTTTACTACGAATGGGCCTTCCCATTTCGCATCAAATTTGCCTTTACTCATATGTGTCATGGTCATAGGACGTCTGACAGTAAGAACCAGTTCTCCTTTCTGATATGCTCTGACTTTGACTTTACGATTAAAGGCCTTTGAGATTCGAGCCTGATATAACTCAATATTTTGTCGAGCATACAATCGCTTTTCATCTAGAGCTTCCAATTCTTGAAGTCGAAGACGATCATTATTCTCTGTAGTAAGTTCATTGGAAATTACAATTCTTAAAGAAGGAATCTGGATCTCGAGAGGAAGAACAGCTTCACACCCATATACCAAGGAGAAAGGTGTACATCCGGTCGCATTGCGAACTGTAGTGCGATAGGCCCATAAACATTCACCAAGCTTCTCACTCCAGTTACGTTTGTTAGAAGAAACAAACTTTTTCAAGATTTTGATGATTGTTTTATTAAAAGCTTCTGCCAATCCATTAGCTACAGGATTATATGCCGTAGAAGCTAAATTATTGATCCGATAGTCGTCGCAGAATCGTGTAAATTTCTGACTAACGAACTGCGGTCCGTTATCATGGATAATACGCCGAGGAACACCAAATCGATAGATGACATGATGTTTGACGAAATTGATGACATTAGAAGTTTTAACTTCAGATAACGGGATTGCTTCAGCCCATTTGGAAAAGTAATCGGTTATTGCTAGAATAAACCGATGTCCTTTTGATGATGGTGGATTGATAGGACCAATGACATCCATGCCCCAAGCCTCGAAGGGCCATGATGCCGCTGTTGGGTGTAAAAACTCTGACGGTTGATGGATAAAGTCTGCGTGAATTTGACAAGCTTTACACTTTTGAGCATATTGAATAGCGTCAACCACCATCGTGGGCCAATAATAACCCATACGTCGAATACGATCTTGAATTTTAGGACCTGGTTGGTGAGCTCCACAAACACCATCATGTGCTTCACGAATTATCTGTTGTTCTTCTTCACCAGCAATGCATCGGAGGAGAAGGCCATCGTAAGATCGACGATATAATGTCTTCGTTGTATGATTATAAAAAAATCTGAGAGATCGACGCCGAATAGACGCTGCTTCATTCGGATTATCAGGAAGTATGT